>JARHVA010004651.1:407500-482500 GCA_037957365.1 Torreya grandis
TTTTTATAAAGTGTTATTTCTTATCGTATCACCAAGTTAGTAAAATCCTCTATTCTATCAGCCTAGAGAAGTGTCATGCTTCTAAAATAAAAGAATCAATGTTTTAATATCTTCAATTTGGTCTTTTAGTTGATAGAGAATCATTCAAACATAAATACTAAAATGTGGTATTTGGTACTTGATAGTGACAATTTTTAAACACATTTACCAATCATAAATTGAGCACAAAAAATATCCTAATGACCATTCTTTCACACTTGCATGATATCTTATATGATTACCCTTAAATTATTTTGTTACACACTTACATGAATCTCATTACATATTTAAACCTACTAAATATCATGCATATAAATCACTAGATATTTACTTTATTCCACATATATAATAGTCAGTTATGTCAATTTTGGTCATTATTACTAGTCAATATTGACCCATTCAAGTTAGAACTAACCATTTCCTAGAAAAGATTAATTTTTAAAATTAAAATTTTCCTTAGGGTCATTACATCTATGTATTATGTAAGTGGCAAGATATATTACTCAGTTGGACTCTTATATAAACAAATTATGGTATCAATCAAAAGGGACAGTCACTTATCTTGTACACATCTATAAAATATTTTACACTAATAAAACATTCCCTGTTATCCCATAATTATGAATCTATCACTAGGATTAGTCACAATCTAGGTCTATAACACACTAAAACTAATAAAATGCAAACATTTTCAATTATTAAAGATAAATATTTATTTGAATATATATAGTTAAGGAGAATAATTACACAATCACAGTAGGTGGGAGAACTATGTGTGGCTTTATTTCCCTCCTTAGAGTATCAAATATGTATGTAGTGGTCAATCACAAAATAGGGTTGATGGGGTTAGCTCAGCCCATTACACTTTCTCATTTTTTGGATATTTATGGTTTTTATAACCATAGTTATGATTTTAGGGAGAATTAGGTTGATTTATAGAGTTTTATACATCATCAAGCTTTAGGATCACACATACAAAGTATAAAATGATAGGTGAAGGTGGTCATATGACCATAGTCCCTCATTTATATAAGGGTTAGTATTGACAAACACATGTTAGTATCAACCAATTTCATGTTTTAATATTATTATGTTTGTGAAACCAAATAAGGTAAACAATATTGATGAACCCAAATATTGATTGAACAATCCTTCAAAGGTTTCACATTGGTGTTCCTCTAGTTTCATATTTCATTTCTAATTTCATAAAAAATCATATTTGGTCTCTAATATAATAATAGTTTCAAAGTCTAATGGACATATTCATTATTTTATATATTATTGGGACTTAAATAAAGCTTGTCCCAAAGAAAATTTTCCATCAATGAATATTTATATCATTGTCTATTTTATAGCTAGTTATGATATATATCATTCATGGATATATATCCTTTACTACACCATGGGGGAAATTATATTATGTAGTCATGTCCTTTGGATTGAAAAATGTTTTGGATACTTATCAATGAGCCATAACCCATAAATTTCATGACTATATAAACCAAACAATTAAATAATACATGGATTATATAATTTCCAAGTTAAGTCATTGACAATAACATATTATATATTAATGAAAAATCCTTGAATGATTATAGAAATATAATGTATGCCTAAACATAAATAAATTTATATTTGGGTTATCTTCATGGATATTATTAGGATACACCATATCTTATCAAGGCATTTAAATAAATCCTAAAAAAATTCAAAGTTATTTTATACATGTCTCCACCAAAAGGATTAACATAATTATGATCATTCGAAGGAAAAAAGCTAGGATATAAGATGTTTATGGTCAAGCTAGAAGATAAGATGAAACCCTTCATGTGATCATTCAATAAATATAAAAAATTTAAATGGGATACCAAATTTAAATATAATTTTAATGTAATTAAATTAATATCTACTTAATCTACTAATTCTCATGTCCCCAAAAATAGAAAAACCTTTATTGTTATAATACATATTAGTTAGAGATCATGTCTTAGGAGATTTATTTTCACAATATGACAAATCATAGAAAGTTTCATTTATTAAATTAGGCATACACTTTTTGACTATGATAAAAATTAAAATATTATGGGAAATCTATCATATCTCTTGTTTTTTTGCATAAAAATCATGACACTACAGGTTCAACAATGACACATAGGTTATCATAAAGGTATATCTGATAAATGTCTATTATTACTCATGTAATTTGACCAAAAAATCATATCTCAATTTTATTTTGCAAAATTACAAGTTATTGAAGATTGAATAGCTTCAAATCCATTGATAGATACACTATTAATTAATTAAGATTTTTGGGATGACATTACTTCATATCATACTAATGATGATAGTTTTACCATGTAATTTTATGGATCCAAATGTGATATAGGTGTTGGAACATGCATCTAATTCATCATCAATTAAGACCAACTCATACCATTTACATATCATTTATTTTTTACATGTACAAGTAACATATAATAATATGATTAATAATACTTAGGTTATGTAAAACAAACAAACACACACACACACACACACACACACACACACACACACACACACACACACACACACACACACACACACACACACACACACACACATTACAAAAAAAACCAATATAGGTATACGTGGATTCCTAGATAGTGATTAATGAATTTTATACATTTACCAAACAAATTAATAAAATTTAATCTCATAAAAATAAATGGTATAGATATTAGATACACACTTTGATCCTATTTTAATACAAATCACACATTAAAAAGATAATTGCCATGCTTATGCCATTGCTAGTGTAGGTTATATGATTCCCATATGCATCAATTATAAACATGAAATATTTAATAAATGGAAACTAAAACATTAGTAAATATATATATCATATATAAAGGCTCTAAAGGCCCTAGAAATTACTTAAAATGTAGTAAATTTAGAATGGTATAGTGATACATATAACTTCTTATATGAATATTCTATCCCAAAAAATATACAATTAATAATAAATTAAAAATATAAAGTTAAGAATTGTGTTATGTTGTAAATCAAGTTTATTTATTAAAAATTTAATTTTAGGTACAAGTAATTCATTCCCTTAGTTGTGACAAAGCTAAAATTTCCTTACTGAAAGTATATGAGATTGAATGCAGAGGTCATTTTAGTAGGAAATAAATGTCCTATAAACTCTTTAGACATTTTTATTATTGGATTAAAATGGAAAATTTATTCCAATATTATGATGATTTATACCCACAATGATAGAAACATATTAATCTAAATAATGTTCCATCACAATATTTACAACTTATTATTTCACCATTGTCATTTTCCATTTGGGTATTCTACCTGATTGGAAATATAAACTTGAAGTGATGAAAGGGAAAAAAAATCATTATTAAAGCTATAGATTACGTCAAAAATGTGTATAATACATAAAATTATCATTTAATATAGGTGAATATATATTTAAATTATTAGTAATGAATATAATTTCATAATTTGGATTATCATCTACCATAGTTACAAATAAAGGATCTACATTAAAGAATAAAATAGTTAAGATATTTTATGTCTAACACAATATTTATCACATTTTATCTACAATATATCATCAAAAAATAGATGGACACTATGATTTAATAAATAAAACACTCAAAAAGACACTAATCAAAATAATCATCAATCATGATGATGATTGACACAATCAGATTATTCATGGATTTTGGGCATATCAAATAAGTGTTCATGCACCAAGGATAAAACTTACTCTATTGTTTATGAATAGAATTAGTGTTATGTTTAGTGATTAATAATCCATATTTATGATTCTCATTAAAATATATTATCAAGGATAATGTGTATCGAGAAAAAAATATAGGAACTAGGAAAGATGGATGATAGACAAATTCAATATATTGAACATCTCAAATTTTACCAAGGTTATGTCAAGAGGGATATTGGAAATAAATTTAGAAACCATAAATTTTAAATTTGATACTTAGTATTAGAAGATAATTATAATAACACTAATTAAGATGGGGAGAATTTTTCAAAAATAATCCCCTGAGTATGACATGATTACTATATTACACTATTTATATATATTATTTGTCATATGTTTGATAAATGGAATAATATTTTCATACACATGAATTTCACAATATATTATTGTGATGTAGGACATATAATTTGTGCATGGTCATATATATTTTTTAATCTCCTTTACCCAAAGTCCATGTTGATAGTAGGGGCATCTCATTACTCAAGTTTCATTATTACAAGTTATAACTTTTTATTAATTTTATACCATTTTTAGCTACATGTATTACTTACACATGCATTTTTAGTTACTTTAATATATTTAACAATGATACATGGATATATTATTATCCTATGATGTGGCATTGATACATATTAATGATAAAGGTTAATATTTACTTTTTCTATGCTCCATTGATGTTGTGTGTAGTCTATCTTGTGTTTTTTATTGTGTATGGCCCTTTGGATTTGCTTGTGAAATATTTATGTCCCTTAAATGTGTTCATTTTCCTTATTTTATGTTACATTATGGATGCCTCTTATTTTTAAAATATTTATATCCCTTGTATGTGTCTCTTAGATTTTATTGTTGTGACATATTCATGTTCCTTGTATGTGTCCCTTGGTCTTATGTATGACACCAACAATTGCACTTGTTGAGCTTATTGACATTAATTGGTGACATGATATATATCATAAATTTTTATTATGTACTCTTATTCATATATCTTACTATTACATGATTCATGGATACATTGATATGTACATGAAACTCATATTCCTTGCATTCCATATGGTACATACATTCCTTGATCAACATACACATTATTATGATTATATACTATGCACATGTTCACATTATATTACATGATGTTATATTTATACATGTTTTGATACAATTTAATAGTATTTTTAGATGAGATAAACTTAGAAGAAACATCCCTCATATAAAAATGGGGACATTACAATAGTATTTCAATAGTTAATTCAGCATCCATACTAAAAAACACATATCAAAGTACAAATTTAAATAATTTTGAATGTTTCAAACATTAAATGATCTAGTTAAATCATAAATATTGGCACATAAATACATATTATCAAGTCATATGACATGCATATGCACTCATTTTATAGATACTTTATCATAGATTCATACACACTTGGGTGCATATCCATGGGAATATGCACATAGTTCAAATGCACAAGAATTTAAAGTTTCTACATACACATAAATTTGAGATACATGTTCTTAAATGTATCATATATATGAATAAAATTATACATTATTTTTTATATATTTATGAATCTCATGCACATACACAACATCCTAGTTTATAGCTAAATGGAAAGTAGTTGTCATTCCAATTCACATTTATCAAATATCTAGTTATCATGGGTATAAAAAACTATCAAATAATCATGCATTTTTTTACACTTTGATAAAAATTTGTGTTCATTATGGCAACATGAGCATTGTTTATTCCATCTACATCATGGTTTTTTTACATGGATAAAACTTGGGAGAAACTATATAAGTGAATATATAATACTTTTTTTGTGGTTGATTTAATGTTATTTTAGTGAGCTTGTCACATGATTTTATAACCAATGTATTTATTTGGGTTATAACATTGTATAATTTTCCATAGATTCATGAGTTTTAGGACATGTTATCTCCAAAACCCAAGAGCCTACATAGTTATAAAATTTTTGGGCATGATCACCCCATCTTTCCATGTTATATAAAAAGAAAGTAAAAATTTATCTAATGATTAAAAAATTAAGTATCATATCTAAACATTTAAAAGGTAAACATGGTTTTAACCAACATAAATGTGTAATCTTACCTTTGTTATTTTAAAAAAATGGTTTCAGATTAAAATTTTTAGTCTGTGGACATTAAATACACATGATTGTAGGTTTTTATATTGAATGACCTTAAAACATCGATCTTCATACCAAATCAAAAGTTTTATTTTCAAATTAAGATAAATTTTATCCTTTTATTTATCAATTTAATTATTATAATAAAAGGTGAAATGTTAAAAGTATGTGGGTTTACCTATGTATAAGTAGACCTCTAGGTTTAAGGGCTAGCTCCCTGAATATACCTTGAAGTGCTTATCACAGAACTAAATATTAATTGTGTGAAAAGAGATAAAATTTTCATTGAAATTAAAATAATTTGAGGGGGTGATACAATAATATTATTTCCATTTCCACATGATCATCATACTTATTTCACTAAGAAACAAGACCTAAAAAGCAACTTATTTCAAAATAGATGTGATATGCATAAGACAACACAAAGTAAGTGAACTAGAGGGAATATTTTACACTCTAAGAATAATTTTACAATTTAAAGGATCCTAACACATTATCTACACTCTATATGAACTATTATAATAAGAACTAGTACATGAACATGAGATGATAATGAGAAGAAAAGATAGAAGATTATCACTTAACATCACCATACATAACTTTGCACACATATAAAAATGTTAATGAACTAAAAATTAGACTTGAATTTTTTTTAAAAGTTAAAATAAATTGTAAATATAGTAGGTATTTAACATACATGGTGTGGTATTAGTCTACAAGAACCAAAATGGCTACTACGTATAGAATTGGCTAGAGAGGAGAAGAAAGTAAAGTCCAAGAGTCATAAGAACACTTGTAAAGATGATAAAATGATTTAAATATGTATTATATAGGAATATGGAATAGATTATGTAGGGTATAATTGGAAAAAATTCCCTCAAATGCATGAAACTCTTGAAATGTGGCGTAGGACTCTTCATTTTCATGCCTAAAAAATGCCTTCATCATTTGGTCTCTTTGGAATGTTCCACAGTATACTAAGGATAGGTATAATTAATTAAATAATATTTATGGGTTATAAAAAAGTCCCAACATGCATTGGTTTCATGCCTAATCATTAATATTCTTTTAGACATGAGTTATCACTGCCTGCAATCTAAATAACTCTTCTTTCACTCACATTACAAACTTCACAACAAATATGACTTAAATTTAAAAAAAATAAATAAAAATTATTGTATTAAACCTTTAAATACCTTTCATTCCCTCATAATCCTTATGTATACCTTAAAATTTCTCCCACTTAGAGCTTTCACCTTCTCACTTGCTTGTTCACTATGCCAATTTGGACTGGCTAAGATGAAGGTACTTATAGAGGTAATTTTGATATTTTTTGATGAATTAAATGGACATTATGGGATATATTAGGTCCAAAAATATCTCCAAAATTGACGTTCATCCTTTGAATCTCCTTTGAACTCATAAAACACCAAAAATTGACAAATAAACTTGTTTTATACCATATCAATATAAGTAGGGTATAATAAAAATGGGTGGGGAGGAGACCTATATATTCCTATAAAATTTAAAATCATTTTAAAATATAATATATCCCATATGGATTCATCTCCTTCTTCATTTTCCCAATCAGGTCACTAGCAATAATTTTAGAGGGTTTATAATCATTTTGCCCTCTAAAGATGGTTCATATAGGTATAACATAAAATTTGTGAAAACATTAGACAAAAACCTTGTTAAATACCTCCTTCAACATCCCATAAATCCTAATAATCCCATGAAAATTATCCATGTAGGTATGAGCATCTCAAGTTTGACTCTCAAGCTTTGTTTTCCGTTTTGCATACCTTATGATGGTTTTAAGCCAAGATGTGTATTCCATATGGTCTCCTATACATTTAAAAATATTTAAAACACATAATATATCCAAATTTAGGTATTATAATTATTTGGAATGTCTATCTAGTTCTACAAGTGAAGTTTGGACCCTATCAGGCACTAGGCCTAATCAAGACCTAATTGGTTTGTCTGCATGCTTATGGGTTTAGGACACCCTAACATGTTTCTCACATATTAAAACTTGACATGTTTATAAAATATATCAATCATTTTATGTTTTATTCCATTCATTATACAACTTTATACACCTCCATGAAAGGGTTCATCAACCCCTATCTTGTTTTCTCATCATTTTTATGGCTCACCTATAGGGTTTAGGCATTCTGTAGTGCACTCTATCTAAGATAGAATATATTGAATATACCCTAATTACCTAGACCATATAATGGTATGAAGAGATTATACAAGTCATAGGGACCCTCTGTGTTAATTTTTAGAGTTTGAGGATACTCCCAACACCCTCAAAGACTCTAAAATTTGAGACAGACTTTTGAGAAAGTTGGCTATGTAGGCCTTATACATGTGACTATAGGTTGCTTGTATGATAACATTTATATGGATTTTTTATACTATATTAATGTCTCATAATTAAATTACAAGCATGATGAATGTGTTCCATACTGACTTACCACCCAAACATTGCCAAACACTTTACATATACCTTGTTTTTGACTGGATACAAGTGTTGATTGTGTTTTCTTACTTTGAAAGAGACACCTATAAGTGAATAGTACATGGTTAAACCATAAATATGATGCCCAAAGACCTTATTATAGTTTTCAAGTAAATTTTAAACTCATTTGGATCTACTCTCACCACTTAGATGTTAGGCCAATCACCAAGACAATCCTACCTTAGAGTACTGTCTACAGTAGTCAACTATAATTGACCATTTATGGAATAACAGGGGTCTTGTAGGTGAGTATCCATCTTGAAATATATGTAACATGTTTTAAGGTCTCTTTAGATCCATTATATCAACATATCATGGAAAATTTTACCACCTTTAGGTTCCCATCCTCCAAAATTCACTTCATGAGTTTGTGAGTCACCTATAGTCATGTTGTAGGTGAATTTTATGAGTAATGCCACACTTGTAGGTTTTGATGGGTTAAATCCACTAAAATTTATCTCTCATACAATTCCATTTATTCATTAGCGTGTGCATTACTCCAATGGAGTCACTTAACATGGGGATATTTTTTCACATTTTTATCTTAGGGTGGTGAGGACACTTGAAGTTCAAATCATGTAGGAAAACATTGAAGAAATGTAGTGAACAAATGTGTAGCTTTTAAGCCTTATAACATCCTCCTTACTTTTCCAAACTTCATATCCTTTTGATAAATAACTCCCATATATGAGGGATACAATATATTATCATTTGGATTCATCTAGACTCCTTATAACACTATAATTTTGTAACACCAAAAGTGGTTATGGGCTTGTTTTGCTGTTTTTAGGGAACTTGTCCCTAAAGATCAGTTCTCTTCTCTTGAAGTGACTTCTCACACAACCTAATAATATAATACCTCAAACATGTTTGTCATGGTATATCCAACACCCTAATATTTCATTAAGGTATCTAAACATACTAAAATCTCTATATAACACCTTCAGGCCTATGTGTAAGCCACCTTTAGGTGGGCATTATAGTATATAGGCAATGGGTATGAATAGGGTAGTGTGCATATAGTATGACATAATAACCAAATATATACTCTCTCAAAGTGTTAAAATTATATTTTATGACCTTTTAAGGCTTGAAATAAGTTTACACATCTCGTTTGAACATGATATCCTCTTAAGAGCACTTGTAGGTGCACATTCAGGGTGTATGACTATGTTAAGGATTAAATTAGCTATCACAATCCATCATTTTCCATTTATATAGCTTGGTTTGATTAATAAAATTATATGAGTATATCTAAAACCCATTATATCATCCATCACATATCCATGAACATTACTCATAACTCATAACACCTTGTGCAGCTGACTGTGTATGATGGTCATGCAAGAAGTTGACTGTGTGACACATTTTGACTACAACCTTCATTATGTTAGATTTGGGGACTATTATTTAAAGTATATTGACTAAGGAAAACATTGGAGACATGAAATACTACACCTCACATTCATCTAAAACCATTGTAGAGAAATAAGCCTTTTATAAGTGTTGAAAGTTGATTACAACCTCATTAACATACTCCTACAATCTAGGAGGTTTGAACTCATAAGACACTACCAAACATGAAAGTAAATATTTAAAAAAAATTATAATGAATTTCAAATCCTCTATAATCTATTTCATCAACTAGATTATATGGAGAATATCACATAGAAGCAAAACCTATAGGAGGTGGGGATTAGCTTGCAAAATAAGAAATTCAAATTATAAATAATGGATCATAAATTATAGTAAAACATTATTACAAATCAAAAATTTAAAATTAATCATACTATGTTTACTATCCACCAAAAATAAAATATGACCTAAAAATCTTTCTACTGGTCATACCATCAAAAGACCTGTTGACCAATTTTGTTTGCCTAGTAGAGCGATGGAGAGATAGAATGGTTCTGGCATTTATTTATCACTTAAATATTAGTTCAATCATGTAAATGGATTAAATAAATTTGAAGGGTCACTGATAATATTCTCCCATGTTTTACTCTCTCCCATAGGCTGTATAACCTTCAAAACTCCTTTTTCACTTATTTTCTTGATTTTTAATTATGAACCTACAAGTTTTAGTTAGTCCTAACATTAATTAAAATTAATATAACATATTATATGTTAGAAGTAAGTTATAACACTTTTATACCAAGGAAAACTATACCACCCTCATTTATGACCCTAAGTGACAGAAAATGACATAAGTACTAAAAAAGACTATGACTAAGGCTAGAAAAATATTAAACAACATCAAATTGACCATCACACACCCTATGACATGATAATATACCCATTTACAAGTGTTTAACTATAGAGGTTAACTCATTTTGACTTGTGGTCAAAATGGTCAACATTCTTAGTGATTTCTCAAAGGTGGTATGCTTGTTATGCCAAGACTAGTAAACTAAACTTGTCCATTGGGCCATGGAGTCATGTATACATAAGTTTGACACATAATTTGAATTTTAAACCATACCAAACACAAAATAAAGACACAAAAAACAAGACACAACAAGGGGAAATAAAACATGTATTCTCAAGAACACTTATGGAACATAACATAACTGAAAGAAATGCACACACACCTAATATACTATTTATAGAACCTCACTATTGAGGTGAAAAATAAATTACCATACTTAAACTATGGTCAAATATGGTTCCTCTTGTATCTTTTTCACTCCATGAAGGTAAGCTAGCATGAGAAGCTTGTCCATCATAATCCACTTTCATATGTAGGTGATCAAGGAGCCTACCACCTTTATGTCTTCTTAGGCCTGAAGGTAGATCATTTATGACCTTCATGAATGATATTTATTTATATATAAGATTTTTAATTGAGGATATAATTTTATTTATATTTTTCACACTTGATCTACACTTGTCAAACTATAGATTGGAATGTATGATAGCTATGTCATCTTTGTATTCTTCTAGGTTAACATGTGTTTGATGTTTTGAAGCATTAAGATATTATCATTTATGTTCCACTACCATTTAATGTGGCTCAAAATCAGATGGATAATTTTAATTTCCTTGAATCACAACCAAATCTTCCTTGACCTCATTCTCCATGTTTGAAATTTCTTGATAAATATCTTCATCAAGCTCTTTCATGAATGTAGATTCTTGATCAGCAAAATGACATTCATATCCATGTTTGGAAGAACACTTAAAAAACTTTCTCATTAATCTTATCAGTAATTTTTATATTATAAATTCAATCTCTTGGATAAAAAGTATTTTTACGTAGCTTACCAAATTCTTTTTACGTATGGCATTGAACCTTTGCCATAGTTTATCCTCATTTACAATATGACACACTTTTCCATGATTGCTAAGATACTCAACATCATGTTTGTTAGAATAATTATCAAACACATCAGATATAGACTTCATAGGAGGGAAATTAGCTTTACTAAACTGATCAAACTCTTGACATATAGAATTGGACCTTTTCCATAAATCATCATCCTCTCCCTCATGAAATCATCAAGGGTAACTTCATCAATAGTAGGTATAAGGACATCATTATTTCCACTATTGTGATAAACTAGGTTCTTCAACCTATCATAATCATACTCATGAATAATGTATTTGCCTTCAACAACTTGTGAGAAAGAATCTTTGACACTTACCTCAGCTCCTTTAAATGTCTCTTCATCAATGATATAAGTGCCAAGGTTAGTTTTATCAAAGTATTGATAAGGATCATGATCATAATCATATGAACCATACTCATATAATATAAATTTATCTATGCCTTAAATCTTAGAAGAATCACAATCATCCACACTAGAATATTCTCTCTCATTGATCACATAATTCAAATTAGATCTTGCTTCAATGTAGGGATTACTCTGAAACCTTGCAAGAGGTTGAGTTTTTATGGTCACTTTCGTTTCATACCTTGTCCTAAAGGAAAATAAGGACAAATCAGTTTATATATATCTAATTATATTTTTTTATGAATTCTATTGAAAAATAAATTACAAAATTAGTAGGAAGGTCAACCACAAAAATGTCTTTGAGGATAGGAAAGATAGGACAATCATGCAAGAAAATGTTCAAAAATTTTATTAACCATATTGTCTTAATAGGTGTACCATATAAATAAATCACTCCTTTGCTATGGGGTTCATATTTTAGGCCTAATTTATCAACTACAACCTTGGTCATGATTTATGTAGGAGCACCACTATCAACTATGCAATTGTGTACTAGTTTGTCACCCACTATGAGAGTGAGATAGAAAGTGGAAGGATTCTTAGCTTTAGTATATGGATCAATAATGGTGTTAGGTGAATTTTTAATTAATAAATTACCATGATTTTTAGTTTAAAATGAAGGAATAGTAGGGATATTAGATAAATGCTTTTGTAATATCTCTTTTTTGCCAAGCATATGAAAGACATCCCATAAGGAGATATATGTTTTGGCACTTTTTAATGAATCCAATATGTTTAGGGTATAAGTATTCACCTTATCTTGAGTCTCTAGAGGTAAATTATTGCTTTGAACTTTAGTAATTAAATCACCTTGAGTATACCTTATCACATTCTAATTTGAAGGAGGTGTAGGAGTGTTTGGGACTACCATACTTATATCCATGCTTTGTTGCATTGTAAAAATATTGGATGAAATTATGGGCACATTATTATATACTCATAAATCCTTCCTCTTGTATATTTTATTGTTTTAAATATGGTTTCCTTTATTGAGTAAAAAAGTATCTTTCATCAAGAAGTTAGTGAGGCTTTCTCCATGAGTCTACAAATTTTCATTTACTTGCATCATGACTTCATCTTTAGCTGATAGGAGAGGAGTGAATCCTCCTTGAGAAACAAGAGCTTGATATCCACACTAATTAGCATCCATAAATTGGAATTATTTCTAATTTTCTCTATGTACCAAGTTGCTATGCACTAGTACCATCTCTCTTGCATAGGTGGTGGAATTGAGATTCTAGACATTGGTAGGCTTGTTAAAGTTAAGCCACCCTTTACCTCTTCCTCTCCTATACTTTTGTTCATATTGATGTTTATATGGATATGGGTTTTTATGATAACCCTTTTACATATTTTCTTGTATAATATGAGATCTTAGCATTTTAATTTCTGCATGTGGATCCATGGCATCATTTGTTTTCTTACGAGTAGCTTTAGGCTTAGTGTTTCCATTAGAAACTTGGGCCACATTTGGATTATTAGAAAGAGTGTCAAGTATCATATACATAAATACATTAGGAGGTAACTTTATTACTTTAAATAGGCCATTCTTAGATCTAATGTCATGTTCATATGATTTAGGCAGAGTGAAACCACACATGGATTGAAGCACGAGAGAAATATTAGTACCAATGGCTCTAAAGTATGTAGGGAACACAAAGCTAATAGATGGTATCATGGGAGGAGGCAATCTATACCAAGTATTTTGAAACCTCTCATTAAATTAATTAATTTTTTCTTTGGGAGATAGTTTTATCATATTGAGCTGATGTATGAGAGAAGTATGGTCATTTTCATCTTCAAACCTTGAAGTTAGAAACACTCCAAAGTCATTTTATGATGTGATACATCCACTAGTAAAAGCCCTATAACAATCAAGTTATTTCCCTCTAAGGGACACAAAAATGTGTCTAATAGAAATATTATCATTAGTTACATTATGTAATCTATAAAAATTAGAGATATCCTTGATTGTTGTAACATGACCCTCACCATTTAATGTAGGCACACTCTTTGTGTTATTAGGGGGAATGACATCATATGTTTCAAGATGAATTTGATTTTTAGTATTAAAGGTAGGGAAGGAATGTGGTATATCCATGATGGATTGTATTTATTCAACTTATTCACTCCCTTGGATAGTAAAATATTCTTTCTCTTCAAAAGGAAGATTAGGATGATGATGTTAAAATTCAAGAGGAAGTTTAGGTTGAATAAGTGGATTGATAGGATTGATCAATCTAATATATGATGATCTAGTAAGGACCATGAAGTATGAGAGTAAATATATGAAAAAAAAAATGGTCTTGAACTAGACTATACCTTGAATGGATTCACTAAATGTTGAATATCATACCAATTTATATTTGATGTTCTCCAAACGAACATTCACCTTGACAAGTTGTCTTAAGGACAATGGGTCCCACCAATAATGATAGAACTATTGTCATAAAATATATAACCCTATAAGACTGTGTTCAATCATCATCCATATTTGGGAAACATGTTAATTATTTTAGGTATGTGAGTTTACCTATAGTAGAAGTAGACCTCTAAGTTTAAGGACCAACTCCCTGAATATACCTTAAAGTACATATCACCTCATTAATTATTTATTTTGGGAAAAGAGATAAAAGTTTTCATAAAATTAAACTAATATAATGGGGTGATACATAAATATTATTTATAAATTACCATCATACTTATTTCACTAAGAAACAATACCTACAAACAAACTTTAAAGTATTAAAAGGTTCTAACATAAGTGTTTCAAAATAGAGGTGATAGGTATGAGACAACACAAGGTAAGTGAAAAAAATGGAATATTGTACACTCTAAGAAAAAATTTACAATTTAAAGGATCCTAACACATTATGTACACTCTATATGACCTATTAGAATAGGAACTATTCCATAAACATGAAAGGATAAGGAGAAAAAAGGGTAAAAGATTATAACTTAACATCACCATACATAACTTTGCACACATATAAAAATGATCATGAACTCAAAACCAGAATTTAATTTATTTTTAAAAGGAAAAATACAATTTCAATCTAGTAGGGATTCACCATACGTGGTGTGGTATTAATCTACAAGAGCCAAAATGGCTACTACTTATAGGATTAAGTAGAGAGGAGAAGAGAGTGAAGTCCAAGAGTCATAAGAACACTTGTCAAGGTGAGAAAAAGGATTTAAATATGTAGGAAATACAAATATGGAATATATTATGTAAGGTATACTTGGGAAAATGTCACTCAAAGGCATGAAACTCTTGAAATGTGGCATATGACTCTTCATTTGCATACCTAGAAACTGCCTTCATCATTTGGTCTCCTTGGAACATTCCACTATAGACTAAGTACAAGTTTCATTATTTAAATAAGAGATAGGGGTGATAATAAAGCCTAAAGATGCATTGGTTTCATCCCTAATCATTGATATTATTCTAAACATGAGTTATCACTACCTACAATCTAAATAATTCCTCTTTCACTTACCTTGCACACATGACACCAAAGTTACTTTTATTTTTCTAAAACATTCCATAACAATTAGTGTATGATATCTCAAAGTCTCTTCATGCACTTATATTCCCTACGTGAACCTTAAAAGGTCTCTCACTTAGATTTTTCACCTTCTCACTTGATTGTTCACTATGTTAGTTTGGATTGGTTGAGATGAAGGCACTATTAGAGGCACTTTAAATATTTTATGATGCATGAAATGGATATTAGGGTTTATCTTATGTCCCAAAGTTACTTTCATCTTTTGAATCTCCTTTGAACCTGTAAAACACCAAAAAATGTAAAAGAAACTAGTTTTGTGCCCTATTCATACAAGTAAGGTATAATCTAAATGGGTGGGGAGGATCCATAGAGAGTAATATATAACTTATAATAATTTCCCAAGCAATTTTATCCCATATGGATTAATCTTCTTCTTTATTTTCCCAAAAGGGTCACTATCAAGGGTTTTAGTGGGTTTAGAGTCATTTTTCCCTCTAAGGATTGTTCATGCAAGTTTGACATCTAATGTTTAAAAAAATTGCACAAATACTTTCTCAAGACCTCCTAAAATATCCCCCAACTCCTAAAACTCCCATGTAAAGTATCCATGTAGGTGTGATAATCTAAATTTATCATGTCAAGCTTTATTTTTCATTTTACATACCTTATGATAATCTTAAGCCAAGATGTGGCTTCCCTATGGTATCCTCTACATTATAAAGACTTCAACACGCATGATATCTACCAATTTAGGTATTATAATGATTTTTAATGTCTATCTAGTGTTATGAGTGAAGTTTGGACCATATTAGGCATTAGGCCTAATCAAGACCTAATAATTCTATCTACATTCTTATGGGTTTAGGATAACCTTACATGTTTATCACCTCTATGAATCCTTATACATGTTATTACATGCCTTATACATATTTATACACCTCCATGAAAGGTTTCATTGGCCCCTATATTATCTTCTCATCATCTTTACGGCTCACCTAGAAGGTTTATTCATTCTAGAGTGCCTTCTATTTGAGATAGAATAGAGGACATGTCCCTTGATGCCCCAGACCAAATAGTGGTATGAAGAGATTACCCGAATCATGGGGAAGTTGCTTATATGAGAACCCTTTCATGACTTATTTCTAATGTATGAGGGTCTCATAATGACATAAAAACCATGATTAAGTTGTTTTATATCTCATTACCACACAAAAAATTTCCAAACACTTCACATATACCTTGAATTTAACTGGATACAAGTGTGGACTATGTTTTTTTGAAATGAAAGATACACCTATAGGTGGATACTACATGGTTAAACCCTAAATATGATACCCAAATAAATTATTATATTTATCAAGGTCATTTTAAAATCATTTTAATCTACTCTCACCACCTAGATGTTAGGCTAATCACTAAGACAATCCTACCTTATATCACTATCAATTGTAGTCAACTATAGTTGACCATTTATGGAATAACAGGGGTACTGTAGGTGAGTATCCATCTAGAAATCTATGTCACATGGTTTAAGGTCTCCTTAAATGTCTTGGATCAACTTGCCATGGAAAATTTTCCTATCTATAGGTTTCCATATTACAAAATTCACTTCATGAATTAATGATTCACCTACAGTTAGGTTGTAGGTGACTTTTCTAAGTAATGCTACACCTGTAGGTTATGATGGGGTCAATCCCCTTTAACTTATCTTTCCTCCAAGTCCCTTAAGTAATTAATGTACCAATTACTCCAATGTATTTTATTAATATGGGGAGATGCTCTTACTTTTCTATATTAGGGTGATGAGGACACTTGAATTTTAAATCTTGTAGGAAAAAACTAAAGAAATATAATGAACAAATGTGCAACTTTGAAGCCTTATAACCTACTCCTTACTTGTCCAACCTCCATATACTTTTGAAATTTAAATACCCTATTTGAAGGATACAAGATATTATAATTTGTATTCTTATATACTCCTTTTAACACTATCATTTAGTAATACCAAAAGTGGTTAGGGCCCTATTTTTGTGTTTTTAGAGAACTAATCCCTAAAACTCAATTCTCTTCTCTTGAAGTGACTTATCACCATACCTAATAATCTAATGCCTCAAACATGTTTATCAGGTATCTTCAACATCCTACTATTTCATGGAGTTATATTAACATACCAAAATCTCTATATAACACATTCATGCCTCTATGTAAGCCACCTATAGGTGGGCATTATAATATATAGGTAGTAGGTATGAATAGGGAAGTATGTATATGGTATGACATAATAACCAGATTTATACTCTCTCAAAGTTTTCAAAGTATATTTTACAACCTTTCAAGGCTTGAAAAAATTTTACACATCCCATTTAAACATGATATCCTCTTGATAGTACATGTAGTTGTACATTCATGGTGTATAATTGTGTTAAGAACTAAATTGTCCATCATAGTCCATAATTTTCCATTTAGAGAGTTTGGTTTGCTTGATCACATTATAGGAGTATGTATAAAATCCCTTATATCCCCCATCACATCTCCATGAACATTACACATAGCTCAAAACACCTCACATAGCTGATGATGTATAATAGTCATGCAAAATGTTGAATGTGTGACACATTTTTATTGTAACCCTCATTATGATAGCTTATGGGAATATTATTTAAAGTATATATTATTAAAACATTATATAAATTAAACACAACACCTCACATTCATCTATAATCATTTCAAATAAATAAACCTTTTACAAGTGTTGAAACATGACTATAACCTCATTAGCATACTCCTACAATCTAAGAGGTTTGAATTCATAAAACACTACTAAACATGAAATAAAAGATGGTAAACATGTGATAAGTAAGTTAACATCCTCTAAAATCAGTTTCATCAACTAGATTGTATAGACAATCTCATATAGAAGTAAAATTGTAGGCGGTGGGGATTAGCTATCAGAAGAAGACAATCAACTTGTTAAGAGTGGTTCATAAAGTATTGGAAAGCATTATTCCAAATAAAAATATTAAAATTAATAAAAACAAGTTTACTATCCACCACCAAGATAATTTTACCTATAATTCTTCTTATTGGATGTACCATCAAAAGACTTGTTGACATGTTTTTCTTGACTAATGGAGTGATGGAGAGATAACATAGTTTTGACTAATTTTTAGCACTAAAAAAGTAGATAAAGCATGAAAATGGATTCAAGGAAGCTTAAGTGTCACTAAATAATCTTTTACCATGTTCCACTCTCTCCCATAGGCTATATGACCTTTAAAACTCCTTTTTCAAAATTTTCTTGATTTTTAGTGAGGAACCTACAAGTTTCAGTTAGTCTAGACATTCATGACAAGAAATATGACATATTGGATGTTTTAAGTAATTTATATCACTTTGACACCAATTAAAACTAAACCATACTCATTTATGACCTATATATGACCCTTAAATGACACAAAATGACATAAGGACTAAAAAAGACTATGACCAAGTTTAGAAACATATTAAACAACATTAAATTGACCATGACACACCATATGACATAATAATAGACCCCTATTCCATGTTTTGGACTATGGGGGGTTGACTCATTTTATATTGTGGTCAAAATGGTCAATATTATCTATTTACAACTTTCGCATGGCATGTATAGTTCTTCACAAATTCCAGTGGCATTTGGAGTTAGTCATGGTATTTAGAATCCTCCACAGCATTTAACATTGGTTCATGACACTTTTTAGTATCTATGTAACTTCATAGTGGTTTATGACACTTCATAGTGGTTCATGACATTTCTTATTATTCATGACATTTTAAACTTCTTAATCAAGTCGTATTGTCATATATATAAAATCAAAATCCACAATAATATGTTAAGATCCTATAAGATGCACCACATGGAAAGGGTGTAAAATGACAAAGACATATGTTTTATGGTATTCTCCACAACATATTCTAATTTAATCATCATTATTTAACATGGTTTTATCAAAAAATGAACATTTGATTATGATCCTATATGTTCACTCCCGATTTATCCTTTTCTACACAAGATTATAAGTTATAAAAACTTTACCATTGTGGAAATCAATGGGAAGTACTTAGTTTTATAAATATGTCTCTAAAATATTATAAATAAGTCACTTCATTGGTGATGTTTGGACAAACTACATTTTCTAACTCATTGGCATGCTACCCTAAGAAGAGATATTTTAATAGAAATAGAAAGAGAGCTTGGAAATTCCAAGGAATGTTTGTGAGATTTAATTTATTTTTTCTTCATCCTCTTTATTAATTTTAAAATAATACTATGTATTGTATTATTTGACCCCTCATTAATTCCTTTTAATATTTTTATGTTTAATCATGACTATATTAAAATGTTTAGTTTTGCTATTCTAGTAATAATGTCTTATCTCTTTACCACATTTAATTGTGTTGTCTCTCATCTATGATACATTTTGGGTCTTTATAAATTCATTACAAAAAGATATTTTGAAACTGTTAGCTATAATAAAATTAACTTTCAATGAGGCACTTTGTTATTGATTCATGATCATATTCATTATCCTTAGACTCTTGATCTATGTTTTTTTATATTTGAGTGTTCAAATATATATGAAGAACATTGATTGTCATGAAATAAATATTGTAAATGGTTTATTAAGTAAAATTAATACCTGGATAAAACCTATATCATTATATTTTACCTTACACTTCCTTAATTTTTATGATTTTTTCATATGATATATGGGCTTGTGTATAATAACACCAATGTGAATAGGATTTCTAGCCATGATTCTACTCATTAGGGTGAAGCTCCCTAGTAGGATCGAAGATCATGTGCTAGTATTCCACAAAGTGGATATCTATAAAATAAAATATAGGTATAACATGCCTTGATATACCATCATAGACCTAAAATAATAGATAAAAATCCCCTTAAGTTATCCTTAGTGTGCTTAATCTCATAGGCATGTCTAGAGTGAACAACAAATTGTCACTAGAAGGAGGGCCCCTTATGATAAATTTGCTTCTTTGTTTTGTTTTAATTTTTTTTTAAATATGTAAAAAAATACCTAAAAGGTTATAAAAATATAAAATAAAAATAAGTAAAATGTGGCTTGGATTAGTTAAACATCCATATACATGCCATAATTCCATAATAATGGAATAATAGAAGAAGATGTTCATGATTTCAAAAATGTTATGGGATTATCAAATGTCTAACATTAGGATGTAGTATGTAGGTCTTTTTATTTCATAATAAATTTATTTTAGCTTAATGGCTCCTAAATTTACAACGTAATTCAATACATAGCTATAAATAATTAGAATTTGCATTTATTTTAAAGTTTGGACAACTGATTGACCTTTTTATTTTGTTCAATTAGTTACTCATACTTAAGAGTAAGGATAATGATCCAATCAAGGACTTATATATCATCTTTCAATAAATATATAACAACATTCCAAACATTTATAAACCTTAATAATTTGACATTTTAGATGTGTACACAAATGTTTGAGATCCCCTTGTAGCCATGTTTTTTAAGGCATCTACAATGAACAACTTATTTATATATTATGTAGAGGTTCAAAAGTTAGATATGGATTTTTTTATAAGACAAAAAAGAACAATAATTCTTTTCATCTAGGTCTTTTAATTGAACCAACTACTACATATATTGTAGATGAAAATACATGTGATAGTAAGGAATATGTTGAGCATGAAAAAAATTGTGCATATTCTTACATTGAGAGTGATGAAAAATATATTCTTAAATAAGAGTTGAAGGAAGTTGAGAATACATCAAGTGAGGAATAACTAGTGTGTTTCATGGAATTCAATTAAAAAATCATTATTGAATCATATTCTCCAAAAAAATATTTTGGTTATGAAGAAACATCAGAAAATAATGCAAATATATTCATTTAGCATGTGGAAGATGAATAAATAGAAACATTTTTCCTATATAAACCACATAGAAAAAGTTAGTATCTATTGTGCCTCCAATTCTAAATACCATAGAAGTCTAAGTAAAATAACTGCATGCATTTTTTTGGCTTGACTTTGAGGTATACTTCCTTGAACCCAATTCTTCTATTGAATTCATGCTTGGAAAACATCATCTTGTGAAGCATTTTTTTATACATTTTTTTAATTTAGGATTTATAAATTTAATTAATGTTTTTAAGGATACAAATATGTCTATACTAGGCTAAGAACTATGAAGACTAGAATCCTACTCCTATCAAGGATTTCTAAGTGTTTAATGCAAAGTCCTTAAGTTCACCCTCCAACCTTTGTGTTGAGAATTTTTAGATTAGAATTAGAGTACACTCAGTGTATTTTACCTTATAATTTTTATTTGTTTATTTATTTTTTCTTTTGTGTCCCTTTTAGTTATGCTTTGGTATTTTATAAAATTACCTCTCTCTCTCTCTCTATCTCATTGACTTGTGAAATAAATCAAAATATATTATCGTTCTCTTCATACAATTTTTTTATTGGCTAAGTTATTAATTTAATACCACTAAATTAAATATAATTTGACATTTTAAAATTGTTTGACCAATGTGGAGGTCATTTTGACATTTTTAAAACATTATATATTTGGTAAAATTTAGACAGAATATCAATATTGTGTTTCCTCACTTTTTTTCATTAAAAAAATGAGTCATCATTTCAAAACTAGCACACTAATTAAGAAAGTGTTTTTCATTGAAAAATATTAATAATTGAACTTTATTGGTTTGAATCATTTCCTTGAGGTGTATTAATAGAAAATAAAAGAGATCACTTATGATTGAATCCTATATCAAAGCCTTTCACCTTGGTTGATTGGTTCCAAACCCTTTGAAAGATATAAAATATAAATAAAAAATGAAAATGAGAACATGAAATCATTATATAAAAATTATAATCTCTCTTTTAAAGGGTGATTTAGGTAACACTTATCACAAGCTTTCTCACCTAGTTATAAATGGAAAAAGACCTAGAGTGCATCCAAAAGTATCTATGTTGGGACTATAAACACATGGATCATAGTAGAGAAATACCCAAACCTTCCCACCTAAACCAATGAATAATAAAATCTAATTCACTTTATAATTTTAAATCATGTGATTACTCTCCATCTATGTCAAAACCAAAAGGACAAATAAACAAATAATTATGAACACACCTCTAACTCTATGAATACATTAAAACTTAGTGTGTTGTGTGCAAAGATCAAAACTAAAATTTAGATTAACTTTGAAAACATGATATTTTCTTGCATATTTTATGATTTTTTTTGTAATTTGATGATAAATTTGGATTTCTAAACACTTCATCATGTTTTCCCTATAGAAGTCACCATTTTTTGTGGCCAACATGACTCATTATTTTTATAATAGTGACTCATGTTTAGAAAAAGAAAATGATAAAAATAGTTGAGACTTAGTGGAATTATTTGTGCAAGTTTGTTTGCTTAGGACCAATAGTCCTTGTTATTTCATGGATTGATGCAATTTGTAATAATGGATTTTTAAAGGATTTATAGTAAAATTATTTATTTATTTTTAAGCATTATTCATCTATATTACCTATCCATTATATTTATTATTACTTTTTCATTTCATGTTACATATTCTTAGGACTTTTCATCACTCTAAAACATTTAACCTTATTCACAGCTTCCCTACGTCTCTCCAAAACTTCACCTTTCTAGTTTTAGTAATTTTTAGCTTTCATGTAGCACTTTTAGTTATTTGTATCTTATTATGACATTTGGACTTTGTCATGGTAGTTTTACTCCTCTATAAAACTTAATAGTGGTTCATGACACTTTATAGTCTCCATAACACTTAATAGTGATTCAAGACACTTCATAGTGGCTCATATTTTTTAAGTCTTAAAGGAATTTTCAACTTTATAAATCGTCCATATATTCATATATTTGAAAGTAAAACCTTTGATAATATTTCATGATCATATGAGGTAAACTACATGGAAAGGATGTAAAATGATAAAGTTAGATGGTTTGTCTCCATCCTCATATAATATCCTAACCAAATCATCATGAGTTTAGGTGGTTCTAAAAAAAAGGTAATATTTCATTCTAATATTATATGCTCAATCCTATTTTATTCTTTTTTAACATGTTTTTGAGTTGAAACAAACTTTTACATCATGGAAATCAGTTGACAAGTCCCTTGTTTTATAAATGTATCTTTAAGACATTTTAAGTAGGTCAATTCATTGGTGGTATTAGGAAAAAATATGTTTGATAACTCACCTACATGTTACCCTAAGAACAAAAAATTTAATATAAATATACTAAGATCTTCAAAATTCAAAGGATGATTCATGAGTTTTTCTTTATTCATTGTGTTTTGTCTTCTTTCTTAATTTCATATTAATGTTTTGCATTCGTTGAGCCCTAATTAATTCCTTGGTAGATTTATATGTTCCATCATGAGCACATAAAATTGTTTAATTTTGATATTCTAGTCATCTAAGATAGTTAGTATTTGATCTTTATTTACCACATTTAATTGTGTTGTCACTATTTTATGTTGTGAATTGGTTCTATATTAACTCATTATAGTAATATGTGTTATATATTTGTTAGTTGTAATCAATTTATATTTAAAAGAGGCACTTTTGGGATTGATTCATGATCATGGTTACCATCCTTAGAATCTTTATCTATATTATTTAGATCTGAGTTTCAAATATATATTTATAATGTTTATTGTTTCACATTTTAATCTTCTAAAGGGTTCCTTGATGAAAATTACAACCTGGCTAAAATATGGATTCCTATTTTTTTACCTTATCCTTCCCTACTTTTATCTTTATTTTGTATGATATCTAGGTTTTTGTATGATAATATTATTATGAATAATCATTTTGGGCATGACTATGATCATTAAGGTGAACCTCCCTTATGGACTCAAAGTTCAAGTTTCACTATTACACCAAGTGGCTGTCTATAAATTTAAAATTCATGTAGATCATGCCCTGGGCTACCATCATGGTCCTAAAATGAGAGGGTGATAGCCACCTTAATTTTTATTTGTTGTTCTTAATATCATAAGCACATAAAAATTAGAAAAAAACATATAGAAACTATTTAACATTGATAAAATATATCTTATTATTTCCAAATTATTAATCTATCAATATTAGTAACCATAAAATAAGTTTGAATTACATTGAAGCCAATTCAAATTAAGAACTATCAAGTACCAAATCCAAATCATTAATTACATACATATAAAAAAGGATCATACTTTCAAAACCAAACTAAGTGGGATAAATATGTGTGGTTTTATTTCCATGTAAATATCATCAACTTCATATGCAATGGTCAATCATCAAATGGGGTGATTGGGGTTAGCTAAACCCATTGCAGTTTCTTGATTTTTGTAGGTGTCTAGCCCTCACAAGCACACTTTGGTTTTTAGGTTAATAAAACTAATTTATGAATTTTTTTCATCATAAAGTGTAAATATCACACACATATATCATTAAAATATAATAAAACGTGACCATATAGTCATAATACCTCATTTACACATAGGTTAGTATTGACAAGCACCAGTTAGTATTATCTGATGATACTAACCTAAACCTAATGGAATAAACCATTTATAGATAGAGATAATTTTTTTGAATTGGATGAATCATATGCCTTATTAAATCTCATATCCACTTTTTTAATATAGTTAGAATCAGATAGTCACCAAAAAATTTAAGTATTCATCCATTTTTAGTACCTACTATATTTAACATATGGCACTTATCAAAACATTGTTATTAGTTATAATATTTTAAATTTAAATGTATAATTTAATTTAATATAATAATATTTTATTTACATGTAAATATTACTATCTTATTATGGTTATAATACCAAATTATGGTAAAATGCTTTGTACATTACTACAACATCACATAAAGTTGCCATACAAAATTCTCACGTACACAACTATGTACAAACTCAACATTCATGTGTCAAGATTATATTAGAACACAATATTCTAGTTTTGGTTCTCTATTTATCGATTCTAAATGAATATTATAGCATCATTGCACACCTAGGAGTCTATCTCAAACTTGTTATAGTTAAAATTGTCACCCAGCTAAAAGATGAACCACCACCCTTCTATAACAGTTTTTAGTTATAAAAAATTATTTAAATTATGTATATATTATAACCATAAATATTATAAGGGTATAAATATGAGATTAAAAAAACATAGAAATGAAAGGATTTTTTAGTATGATTTTTAATTTTTAACGTTCAAAGACATTTATAGCTCAACATTATGTCATTTAGTCTAGATAAGTCATCAAGGACATTTATCCATTTTAATAATAAGAACTATATTTAATAGTATTATTGGATCTTTATACACATGTTTAGTTACTCTATTCTAAATAATAAATATAATTTTCATTTATAAATATCAAAATAAATCACATGATTATGATTTAGTTTCTTCTTGTTTGGATTACCTTCTACACTATCTTAAAATCTACAGCTTGCTGACAAACACAACATTTCCACCACATCATGTCATATGTCTCATGTTTTATGTCATACGGGTTGAGAACTTAAGGCATAATTAAATTATTTATTCTAAACTTCATTTTATAAAAAATAGTAAAACTAGATAATAATATACAAAAATGTAGTAATAATTAGTAAAACATTATTTAAATTTATCTAGGGATTTAAAGGGGGAAGTTGACATAGAATTTTGTGATACATGGTCTAGAATACCAATTCCTTTAATAAAAGGATAGCCCAATTTTAAATATAATTTTTTATTTTATTAGGATAAGATGGATGTGTACCCTAGTTTTGTAATATAATCTAGCATGAATTTGATTAGGTTAAAATTTTAATTTCCTCCACATTGGCTCCAAATTCCCAAGTGGAATGGTTTCATGATTTTCATTGTAGATGAAGAGGAATATAAATGGAAATAAGTATACATTTCTAAATTTTTATTTGAATTTTTAGATTAAATCAATAGCTAATCTTAGGGATTTCAACATTGTGTGAAGAAGAGATGAAGAAATTGGGAAATTAAGAGTTGGTTCCCTAGGTGATTGGTAGTAATTGGGATGTAAATAGACCCTATTTTTTCCTATTTTATGTTTAGGTTATACTATAAGAAAATGTTAAAATAAAATAAATGAAGGGTCTTATGGTATTTATGGAGCCTTCTATTAATATTGTAAAATCATTTACAAAAGACTATACATTTGAAGATAAGAACATCAAAATGAAACTGGGCTATAATATCAAATCATAAAGATAAATAAGGTTCATGATATCAGTATGATTTTAAAATATAAAAAACAACACAATAGTGGCAATAGAAAATTTAAAAAAAAAAGAAACATAAGCCACACATCCTATTAAGATGAGCTAATATCCATTAAGCTAATTACAAGTGAGCCACTATCATCCTTAGGCCCTTATGTTCCATAGGTCCCTTATGATGCTCAAGTCCTAGCTAAGGAATGCCCACTAATGGTGGAAACCTTTCAACCTTATTGATAAGCATGTAGATGTTGGAGGACTCAACATATTTTTTCATCTCTTCAACATCAACTACTCGACCATAATCAACCACTTTTATAGATGAGTTGTAATGTTACTAATAGAATATTCAATTTGAGTAACATATCAATCAAAATTGACTGATCAACACTAACCTATCTAATACCAAAGACTACATCTACATTATTATTCTTAGGAGACTAAACCATAGGAAAATTATGTCCATCACTAATCTAAGGGGAGATTATGTTGGTCCTATCAAATGGACTTTAAAAATAACCTCATGAGTAGTTCTCCAATAAGGCAAGTTAAACCATTTAGGAAAACCTTCAATATCCAAAAATAATAAAGAAGAGATCTTCAACACTCAAGTCTATAGAAATTTTTTTAGTTTCTCTCAAGGAATCTTTAGATGAAGGAAAATCTACAAAGAAAATATTCTAGATATAACTTATATGTTGTAATTAGTAAGCAACCTTGCTTCAAACTAAAAAACATCCAAGTTTATTTGTTCTTAAATAAAATAGATAAATTTAGTAGAGAAAACCATCCAAAACATATGAAAAAAAATGATTTTTTTTGAAAAACACACAAACAAAACCAATATAATACTAGGATATTTCATTGTAAAACAAATAGGGCCAACATTTGAGACATTATTTCCAAATATTAAAAGTAAAAGGACAATAATAAAACATATTCAATAGTTTCCAAATCACCATAGAACAAATAATAAGGATATATTATTTTAGATTTAGAGATGATAGACATGACAACCAACTTATTAAACATAATTAAACATCAAAAATTAGATTTTTTGGGTTCCAAACAAGAATCCTAAACCAGATTAAAATGGTACATCCAACCAAACATGGGGTTACACACATGCCACAATCAGTTAAGAGTTAGGGAAGGAAATTTGGTAAAATAAATTTTCTCATACATCATATTCATGGAATATTCCTGTAAAGGTGGACCATTTAACCATTTAATATTATCCTAGAACTCATTTTCTTCATAAAAAATAATAACATTATGAGCATACTTGAGCGCTTCAAAAAATAGGGTGAATGTTTTTTTTTTGAGATGAAGGGATATGAAGTTTATTAGAAATATCAACCCAAGAATCCCAACCATCATGGAAAAATATATATCTAAAATCCCTTAGGCCCTTCGAGTACCAAGATAGGCTAAAGGCCATCTATTGATAGAAAGATTCCACCAGATTGACCTATACCACTGACAATGAGAACCTAGATCACTGAAGATAGGTAGCACTAATACAAGGTGTTTAAATGATTCCCAAGATTTCTAAATTGAATTAAAAATATGAGACCTTGATACTTTAACCAAAAAGGAGCCTAATATCAAATTAGACATGTGTAACCCTTTTTAGTTTGGTTTATCTTTGAAGAAACTTAGGGAAATGTTATTTATGATCAACACTTTCTATGGATCATCTCCATTAAGAGCTCTAACTATCCATCTGATAGATAAATTAATACCTTAAAGGCAAATATCTTTCAAGCCCAACCCATAAAGCTTTTGAGGGACACAACAAAATTTCCAAGCCACCGCATGTCTTTTTCTGAGACCCCTATCATCATACAATAGAAAATCCCCCACAATTTTGTGGAAAATGTTAATATTTGTTTCTATAAACATCCATCAAGAGGAATAGCAGATAATATATGCAAAGAAATTTTTATCACACTTGAATATGCCCCAGTATAGATAGGAGATGTCCATGCCATTTGGTAATCTTCTTATTGATATTTTCATACAACCAATTCAACATCTTATTGAAGGAAGGAACAAGAATAAAATGGATACCAACATACCTAATCGGGTGGTTATGTCCTTTCCACACTCATCCAAACTTAATCAATCAATATAGGGGCTTTTCATTCTAACCAATCATAAATAATTATGAAAGGCAACTTTAGATTTAGAGGTAGAGAAAAAAATGTCATGTCTGGATTGAAATTAATTCAAATTATCCTTTTTAAGTTCCAAAAATAATGAAGTATCATCACCAAATAAAATATCAATAACTTTAGAGTTGTCTAGCAAAGAGAGGCCTTTAACTAGGGGGGAAATCATAGAGCTTCTCAAAAGATAGTGTAAGGCCTCAAAAACAAGGACAAACAAGGAAGGTGCCAAAGGGAAGCCTTGTCTAACATAATTATGAATCTCAAATTATTGAGTGAGCTCACCATTTACTTCAATAACAATAGAAGTGTCTCTAAAGAGAACATTGACCTTTCTACAAAATCTATCCTGAAATCCAAAAGCTTTCAACACCATGTCAATAAATGGCCATTCAATCCTATCATAAGATTTTTTAAAATCAAATAAGATCACTCCCATATTTTTATTAGAGTCAATTTCTCATTACATACCTTCCCAACTCAAAATTAGATTATATAGAGTATATCTTCCTTCAACAAAATATGTTTGTGTCTTGAAAAAAATATTAAGAAGAAAATAGGAGAGCCTCTTGGCTAAAATTTTATCAAAAATATAATATGATACATTAAAGATGATAATAGGTCTCAAATTTATAACCTGAGTATGGTTTTCTTCCTTGGATATTAGCTTAATAACCCCTCTATTAATATTTATCCCTAAATATCCAACCTCAAGATCTTCATTATACATAGAGAGGAATTTTTGAGAAATCCAATTTCTATTTGCCTTGTAAAATTTTGCAGGAAACCCATCAATCCCAGGAGCGTTATCATCCTTAAGAGAATCAATAGTAGTTTCAACCTAACTCAAGGATATTTAAGTATCAAAAAAGGTAGTAAGTTCTTGAGATAATTTTATAAGAATACATTTGGCACACAACTCTCTATTTTTAATCACCTAAGGTTTTGCACCATAAAAGAGAAAGAGATTTGAATATAAATAAAGGGAATCCAATTTCATCTCTTTGGTATCATTATATAGTGAAACACCACATTCAATAATAAATATCTTTTTCTTGTAACTATTGACCTTAACAAACTTGAATAAAAACTTTGACCCTTTGTCCCCAAGCTCAAGCCAATTCAGCCTAGAGTGAATTTAGTTGCCCATAGAGATGAAGGCTAATGTCAGCTAATTTGATGCTTAAGAAATGAAAGGTTGTTCAAAATCAAATAATTATTTAGGTAATTTTGAATATCAAGTTAAATAGAGTTCAAATTTTATTGGGTAACCAACACTTCTCTCATTTTCTTGGCTTTAAGTTGACCAAATCTTATAGAAAATTTATTTGACAAATCCAAGCAATAATTTCTCCCATTAATAATGGATGAGGACTCTGTGGTTACTTTACCTATATTCTAGGAAGAATTAAAACCATCTGTAAAGTCTACATCCTAAAGTTGAGAGACATTTAATTTATATATCCCCTTTTATACCTAGGATTTATTATTCTTAATTTCATTTACATAGACCTTAATCTCAATTGGATGATGATCAAATATTGTAAAAGGGATAACCTTGGTAGGTTTAGAGTTATCCTATTTCTAAAAAAAAATACCCTTATTTAAATAACATCTATCAAGCTTAGATTTTACCCTCATGTTGCTATGTTGGTTAATACACTAGGTAAACTAAATTACTTTGATTTTTTTTTTTAAATTTTTGAAGTGGATCAAAAATCTTGTGTATCCTTTAAATCTTAGACAAAAATTAAAATTTCATTACCCTTCCAAAGGACCAAATCCCAAACCTACTTATCCTCTTTCTCCTCCACCATGTTAAAGCTCCCCCCCCCCCAATGATCCAAGGGATATCTCTAAGGTGAGAGGCAAGCCAATTTCATAACTAAAATCTATCACTATAACTGTTAGGGGCATAGACATTACAAAGTCCAAAACATTGTCCATTTTTTTCAATTATAATCCACACAACTTTTTGACAAGGATACAATCCATGATCCAACATAAACTCAACCCATTCTAGACGCATAAATATGGAAACAACCCCTTTACATTTAGGATGATTAGTTGAAAAGTGGGGGGGGGAGCCTTGGCCAAATAAAATTCGATATAGAGTCAAGATTAAACCGAACTACTTTGGTTTCCTATAGAAAAATAAAATTGATATCCTCTCTTGACTACCTCAATTTTATAATAATGGGTTTGTGGTTAGGGGACTCAAAACCCCTCACATTCTAGTTGATACCCTTCATAAAATATATTAGAGGTTGTTACCTAATTAAGCAAACCTAAGGGCTTATCCCATCCTTAATTCTAATAAATACTCACAAATCAAGGAGGAACTTTTTTTCTTTGGCCTTAATCTTCAAAGTATCATCAACTAAAAGGAGTCCAATTTTGGGTTTATTGAATGAAACCCTAATCACTGGGATATGAAATTAACTATTATTTGAGCTATTTTTTAGCCTTTTAGAGCCTCGTCTAACCTTTCTAGGAGGAAATGCATTCTCATCAAAAATACCCAATGGGGTCGGGTTCCCTTGATTACCAATATTTTAATCCTTATAGACCATCTCAAGGGAAACTACCATGGGGGTAGTAGAATAAGGGAATTATTTCACAAAAGGTCTCATCAAGGTATCAGGGGTAGAGGAAACCATTTTAGGGGGTTTGGCTCTGATGATAATGTATTCTTCAAACACACTACCCTCAGATAAGGGGAGAACTTATTCTTAAATAACACCACCCTCATCTTAAATAGAACAATCAAGGTCTAGATTAGTATTAGGTGGAACCATAATAACCACATATTAATTTGTCATAACAAAAAGGATGGAGGTAATAGGAATATCAAAAGACATATAATCCATTACATAATATATCTTTGACATATGATCTGAGCTATTAACCCAAGGTACCTTCTTTAAAAATGCCCCACCCAAGCTAGGAGGGGATGCACTACCTTTGTTAGAGTTGAGCTCAAAATAGGTATAATCTCTCATAAAAAAATTCACAATGTGTTCGAGAGAACAATTACTGGGAGAAGAAACATCTGGGGGAAAATATTATGTCTACAATTTTATTTTAATCACATTCACATCCTTATTGAACAACAAGAAATTTTTCTTAAGATTACCATATTTTTGGCAAAAACACAATCATTAATGCCACCTAAAGCATTAATGTATCATATAAAATCCACTTCTTTAAGGTAAAAAAAACTAAGGTTTTAGCGAATACGTCCAAGGCTTTTAAATATATTAATACCCTAGTGTTCATATGAACTGGAGATCTCTTTATGTCTTTCATTTTCTAGAAATCTCCTAGTAGAGCCTATGGAATAAAGTTTCAAAGTTGAACATGAATATTTTAAATTTTACCCCATTATGAAGTTGATTTAAAGGATAAATCTTCACAATCCACTGAAGGGTTCCAAAAGATAGATTTAAACATTAACTAGCCAACATTATAAATAGGTTTACTAATGGCTTGTCTTTGTATGTTAAATTTTTTAAAAAGAACCATAAAAACCCCTTTCTTAAACATTATACAAAATCTAATATATATAGATATTTTTTCCCCATATATAATTAAACAAATTATCAAAAATATTCCTTGAGGGTAGCATATTTTTGTTTAGGCACTCAAAAAAATTCTAAAATTTTTTAGTTAGGTTTCTTCTTACTACAAATCCAGAGCCATTGATTCATTAGAGCACAAAGAAAGGGTCTTTCCTAGGCAAAGAGGTTTACCAATTTCTACCAAGTGTTGGTCATCAGTGATAGAGGTGGTAGAGTCTCCTATGCAAAGGATGAAGAGGGCTCCATCAAAATGATTTGGTACTACCTCCTACTTTAGAACCTCACTAAATATTTTTTTTCCTATATCTAGTTTATCCTCCTATTTTTGGACCAATTATTCTATAAAATTTTCCAAAGAAGAACCTTTAATATCTTCTTATGCACCCAAGTGGTAATTAATGCCTCCATATTTAAAACCATTAATCACCCACACAAGGGTGTTACTCTCAGCCACACCCATATGCAATTACAATGAATACATAATAAACTTGCTTTATTAATGACAACTCATGGTTTGAGTAAAAAGGAAAGTGGCCAAGCTAAACAAGAATAAAATAAATGAAATTAAAAAACACCCAAAAAAATCTAAAATCAATGCATAAATCTACCCAACTAGATTTAAAAAAAAGATAATTGAAGACCAAGGTAGAAAAGGTGTCCAAGAATGAAAATTGGCAAGAGTAAGGGATTGAATCTCATCAATGGAGGACAATTATTCATATTCCACTTGCAGATCTCCAAGACCCTTCATTCCTACCTCCATTTATGGATTATATTATGTAAGTGGGAAGTCTACATATATGTTGGATGGTGAAATAATATTTAGAAGATGAACTTGCTACTAAAGATGATTTTTTGGTGTACCTAGGTACTGGTATATGGTAGACTAGACCTGGGTTAATTAATTTAATTAGGATTTTATAATTATAATATTTTTATAATACTATATATTTATCCATAATAATATAAATATGGATTTTGAATTATATAAAATATTTATGTATGTTAAATTTCACATTTTTTGTGGTAAAAATGTTTTTGTTTGGATTCTTGAAGCTAACTAAGATTCTTTTTTATTTGGCAAGGATAAAATGTTGTAATTATTATTTTATCATATTATTTTTATTGTAATTTTTTTAAAATAACAAATTTATGGGTGAGAAACCCACAAACATTCTTTTTTATCAATGAAAAAATAGCTAGCTATCTAATTAATTAGTTTAAATTTATAAATTAATTATTTAGGTTAAATCAATTGAGATAATTTTACTATAGGAAGGTTGACTTTGTCTCTTGTTCTCAATAAAATTAAACAAGAATTACTACTTATTGGAAAACTAGGGAGTTTTAATTTTATCTAAGAAAAAGTCATATTCATTTTATCTTAGGGTATATGTAAACATATGATACTCTAGACATTTGATTTAGATTCAATAAACATTATTTAATTCTAAACTTAAAAGTTTTTGATCTGAAAATCCTTTATGAATTCAAATATGTTTATCCTTTTGATGAAGGATAATAATAAAAATTTTAGGGTAAAATTTTTGAGTTGGATGGAAAGATTGATTTCTTTTATGAATACAAGCTTGTAAATGATTGACTATATTAAGAAAATAGAACAAAATATCTATTAATTACAGTTATTTTGTATTCATTAAACTAATTTAAATATTATGTGCCATCAAGGAGAGGGGTTATCACTTTCTCAATCCTTGTCCTAATAAAAAATTCCAAACCCATCTAAGGAAGGATGTAATGGTGATTTGGAGATTATATACACAGCCTATCATGACTTATAATTATCTTCTTTCTCTCAATAGAATAAGATTTTAATAAGGTCAATTTAATTGATCATGTGATACTTAGACAATAGTGTAAGGACTAATTAATTTTGTAGATATAGAAAAGGGCAACCTACAATGTTAATTTCAATAGGAAAGGGTTCCAAATACTAAACATATAACACAAGAGTGTTAATCTCACTAGACCTCTCTATATCTCTGTCTCTCTCTCTCTCTCTCTCTCTCTCTCTCTCTCTCTCTCTCTCTCTCTCTCTCTCTCTCTCTCTCTCTCTCTCTCTCTCTCTCTCTCTCTCTCTCTCTCTCTCTCTCTCTCTACACACACACACACACACACACACACATATTTAGGTTTTAAAGCAAATGTTTGTAAATGGGTAAAAATTGTACTAAAGGATGGGTTAAAATTATTTTAAATGGGTAACATATAATGGTCAACCAAATGGGGGTCTATGAAACCCATGTGATTTATGGAAAGTCTACACAATCGTATAGATACACCATATTATTTAGTATAGAGAAATCTTAAGTAAGGATACATATACATTCATTCATAAAGCAACAATAAATATCTAATAGACTAAGTAAATAAATGAAAGAGTGTAGGGTTATAAATATTACCTTAGAGTGGAGCCATCGACACCTCAATCTCCCCAATTGGCTCAAATGGAGCTTTATAGGAGAATGTTATAGGTTAAAGGCATTAAATGGCTGGATGAAGACTTATATATCCTTAGTTATGAACTCCTAATGACTCATAGTGAGATTTAATGACACCACAAGATAAAACTCTTTGAGATAATTTTATAAGACAATAACTCTCCCATATAATACTTAGGGAATAAATACGAGTGAAATAAGAATAAATGAGTGGTATATGATATGATATGAATGAAATATGACCCATATACAATGTTTTAATACCCAAAACCAAACATAAACTCTAAGTAGATGGGATCAACTTGGATAATATAGTTGGAATATTTTAGCTAACACAATAGTATAAAGAAAGACAATACATTATAAATCTCAAAAAACACATTTAAAACCATATCATTCTAGTTGATATAGTACATGAAGTGTGAAGCCATAAAACATATGGTATCAACCAAGTTAATATTATGGGATATATAGAATACATAAAACCTAGATAGGAAGTAAATATGAGATATAAATGTATACATACTTAGAGGAAGTTATATTTATATTATTAAAGGGTGTAATCAAGACATAATACCAACATCTCTCACAAATCACCATGAGCCTTCCCACCCATACCTAGTGTACCCTTCAAGGGGTACACTCAAGGATATTGATACATTAAAAAACTACTAAAAGATAACATTATAGATAATGATAAAATAAAAAATATTATGTGTATATGTATTCCACACCCCAAGATCATCACATGTCACAATAGTGTAACATGAGATATTTCTTTAGGAAGGAATCATAAAAATTGTAAAAATTAAAATTGAAAAAAAATATAAAGAAATATTGATAAATGAATAACTCAAATTACCATATACATACCTTTTTTCTTTAAATAGCTACATAAGGATACCATATTATATATTTTGGAGGACATAGAAACTACATTTGAGAAACCATATGGGTATAAGGCTAAAAATTTTATATACCTAAAAGTGGACACCAATGGCTTCATACCTAAATTTAGATCAATTATTACCAACCGTTGAACATCTAGCCTAATAATTTATAAATGTCTCAAATTTGGCTTCATAACATGAAATTAAACAAGTTGGCCCAATGATCAAATAAATAGAGAAATGCCTAAATCAATTAAATCAACACTTAGAAAATATTCAAAATACATAAAAGGAAATAATTAACATATAAATCCTAATAAAATCCTAATTGAATTAATCCTTGAGAAATTAAATGAATTATTAAAAAGGAAAATTCAAAATCAAAGAATATCCTAGGTTTTCATTATTAGCTTTTGTGAGTTGTCCAAAATCCAAAATATCTCAAATCATACCTATTCCATGCTAATCATGAGATTTGGACACCTTTTAACTCTATTAGTGTTAATTAAGAAAACTTAGGTTAGGATTTAAATCATTCCAAGCCCTTTGTTAAACCTATAAATACAAGCATTTGCCTCTCTATTTAGAGATGTTGGTCATAGTAAAGTTATAATGCAATATTTAGGGCACAAAGCAAATACATAGTGTTGTAATGAAAAAATTGAGCCAATCCAATCCATTTAAAGCCATATCAAATCCAAATCCAATCCAAACCATGGTTCCAAGAGGACATAGAGATAGCTAAGCCCCATTGATGAAGAATTATTGAGCACAATCCAATCAAGCCAAATGAATAAATATCTTGGAGCATTCAAGGAATTGGTAAGGAATTATGTGAGTTATTTTTATTTTTAGTTGTGCTTTGTTCATTTTCATTTATTCACCATGCTCCTCACTTTTATCTATGCAAGGTAGTGTTATGCATGTTAGTGTGTTTATTTTCAATTTTATTTTATTTCATTGTGAAGCTAACATATGCTCTAACCACCCTTCTTAGATTCCTTGATCACAAATGGCATGTCTGATGGGACCATGAACACCCCACATAACAAGGAGATCAAAATCTAATTAAAAAATAAGAAATGGATACTTAAATATCTTTAAAATTGTATTTCTAACCTTTTCTTGGTAGTATTTTGATTTCTTTATATTTCTCAAATCTACATAGATATTAGTGATAGTCAGGTCCAACCAGTGATGGTTTAGCCTAAACTAGCCATGGTTCTGCTCAACCACCCTCAAATTTGTGTAAACCATCGATGGCTAGATTTTAGGGGCAAAACATTCATAAATCTTGCATTTTGGTTCTTTTTATCATTTAGATTCATTATTTATATGTTTTAACGGCATGTAAATCCATTGACTAAACTTTACCTTGTAGCTATTCTTGATCTTTGTGCCAACTATTTCCTAAAGTAACACATTTATCTTTTATGGTTTTGCATTTAGGTCCAAAGGTGATTGATAATGGTCTTAACCGATCAGCATCAATTCTTCTCGATCAACTTTGGTTCTCTATGAATTGACTACCATAGTTGCCTTAAACTGGTATCAGTCATCTTTGATTGGCCATAGTCACTATGTGTCCAAAAAAAAAAACCTGAGAGAAAAATTTCAAACATTATTTGCTCATCAAAGAATGACCTTCAAATCAGGACATTATTATCTAATAATTGAAGGTCATAAATGTTATTTTGAACACCAATTTTCTTGTTTAGACTAATCAAACATTTTGTTTTAGGATTTTAAAAGGAATTAATCAAATCTTGTACATTTTTATTTAAGTCCTAAAATGAACATGTTAAATCTTACACATTTGGAAACTGCTATTTAAAATAAATCTAAAAGGCTAAGTCTTAGAAACACTTCATTTTTGGTGCTTAAAAAGAATGGATAAGTCTTGAACACTTACTTTTGGTGTTTAAAAGTAAACTTAGGTGTTTAAAAGCAAACTTAGGCTAAATCTTAAACATTTGGACTTTTGGTCTTAAAATAAACATAGATGTTTTTTACTTAATTTGGTTTTGTGAAATTATGTAGATATTGCACACTTAATCCAAGGGTACAAGTAAATAATATTGTCACATTTTAATTTGATGTCTAAGATCAAACTTCACTCATAATTATTTGCAAACTATTTATTTCACAAAAAGAATAATGTGTGTATGCTCTCCCCCCATCCCCTATATAAAACTCATGGGATCAAAAGTGCCTTTTCATTGCATTAATTTCCTAATCCAAGGCATACAAATAAAATTTCCTATGCTCTCCCCAAACCCTACATGGTATTGGGTGATCTAAAAACAACACTAAAGTCTTTCTACCAGTCTTTATTTTCATGCATTTTGGTGTGTGAAGGGGATGTCATTACCTCTAGTGAGTAATCTAGGGAAGAATTGAGTTAGGGATTAAATTTTATATAGTGTTTAAACCACACTCCATGATGGGGCATATAAAGATGTGAGCACATATTGTTAGTGCTAGGGGGTTGAGTGGCTAACCTCTCCTTTAGTAATGAAGGCCTGAGTCAAGTCTGGTCAACCAAGGGATACCATTGAGAAATCCAATGATGGTATCATCATTAAAATAAATAGACTATTACATGACAAGTTAAATTGGTATGAAATCAATATTTTTGATTCTTCTCTTGTGTTAGCCATACTTAGGATCAATTTATACAGTTGTAAATTGTATGTTTTAGTCAACCCTACTTTGCCACACATTGATAGTATATAGGATGATATACTTAGTTATATTTATCTCTTTTATTATTTTATTATTTAGTGTGTTATATCTAAAACTTTGTTTTTTAAACCATGTCATGAACTAGTCTTGTGTCCAACATTACTCCATTTTTTGAGGATGCTTTATGCCATCCATTTGACACCTTGATTTAACTTTAAAAATTTTCATGTCAAAAACATTGAGTCTGGCACTTGATTGAGATGGGTAACATTATGCTTCTAAAAAAATTTCAAGTCTTGTGCCTTAGAATCATTTGAAACATAACATTTTCACATCTTTTGGGAGTGATAATGCTATTACGTTGCCTAAATTATTTCAAAAGACTTGTCTTTTATTGTGTCAAAATTATCATTATTTAAACCAATTATTTATTCATTATTGGACCTTTGTTTATCATAGTCATGCCATTAAAATTTGCCTTGATTTTTGGCATTCAAAACCTCATTTTACCTAAATTGAGTCATTGATTAACTTTTACAAGTTTAGACCCAAACATGGATTGATTTTTGTTTAGGCCTCGATAATCAAGGGTTGATACATCAATATTTATGTTTTCGATTGCGTAACTTTAGTTAATTAATTATTCAAATTGGCCAACTTTAATTTTTATGCTTTTGTTTGATATAATTGATATTTATTCAAAGTACCTTTTTTATTATTTTATACCAATCAGATCATGTTTATGTCTATATTCAAGTGCCTAGTCTTTGCCAAACTATTCCAAGTTTATTAGATTAATCATTATCTCTTTGTTTTGAGTCTATATTTTGACACCACATTTGGAAAAAAGTCCTAACATAGCCTGATTGAGCCTAGATTTTGACTATATGTCTAGAAAAAAGACCTAGAAACATTTTCCTTTCTTAGTTTAGACTTATTTGGAATTTCTTTCAAAATTAGAGTTTGGCATCCTATGTTTAGGTCATTTTACTTGAACTTGTTTATGTGAAACATTTAATGTTACACACTTGACATTATACTATTTTTACCAATTCTTTACATAGACTTTTTAGAGATACAGCTCCACCCTTGACTGAGTTAGATCAAGTTTAAACAATTTATCCTTTGGACATCATTTTTACAAGTTTATAGAACTCTAAGACCTATTGTTATGGATACTTATTCATTGATGTGGATAAGTATAGCTACACTTACGGTGGAGCCACATATAATCCAAGTTATAATGGAATGATCACACAAAATGACTTTGATTTTTTTTAAAGACCCTTATGAAGATAATATGGTTTATGAGAAGGATCCATACCCTCATCACCATAATCACTATAATGAACAAAGTCAAGATCCAAAAAATCCAAGCCAAAACCCCTATAGGGACAAGGATGATGTTATTTGGGAGGAGGATCCAAACCCTCCTTGAAATAATTAATCCAAGGAACAAAGTCAATAACTTGACTATGACCTAATACAAAACACCTATGAGGACAAGGATGATGTTATTTAGGAGGAGGATAAATACCTTCCTTGAAATAATCAATCCAAATGGGAGAAAAGCCAAAATTCTTAAGTGTAAGGTGCATTGATCCATTATTTCATCTAGTTGTGGTTTGTACTCACCCCAATCATGCTACTTAATCCCCTACCTATACTATTAGCCCTCCTTCATAGTGTATGAGCTACCAATCTCCACAACATCTAAGGAATACTCTTACCAATCTAGGACCTCATCATTTTAATTATGTGAACAACCAAGCTCCAAAACATCCAAGGAATACCATTATTGTTCTAGGACCTCATCTTTTAGCTTTTTGAACCACCAAGATCCACAATGCCCCAAGATTATCATTCTAAGACCTCATCCTTTGTCTTTTGTGAGAAACCAAGCTTCAGAATTCTCCAAGCTTATCATTATAAGACCTAATCCTTTGTCTTATGTGAGAAAACAAACTCTATGATGCACTATCCTTATCATTTTATGACCTCATCCTTTGGCTCATCACAACAACCAAGGTTCACAATCCCATCTCATTATCTAACCACTAGTCATTATTAAACTATTATGAGTTTTTCCCCACTTTAGAAAACCTAAACCAATTATCCAATCCCTACCAAGCCAATTAGTAACTCAACCAAGCCAGTTAGTACCTCAACCAAACCAATTAGTGCCTCAACCAAGCTAATCAATACCTCAACTGAGCCATTTAATACCTCAATCAAGCTAATTAGTACCTCAACTGAGACAATTAGTACATCAACCAAACCAATCACTACCTCAACCAAGCCAATTAGTACCTCTCCAACTGAGCTAATCATTCAAGGACTAGGCTATATTAAGAACAAATATTTTACAATTGATTATAACCTAAGACCAAGATAATGATGTTTTTTATTGAATTAATAATTTGTGATAAGTCAACCTATGATGAATCACCTTTTATTCTTATTCCTAATTTTTAAGAGATCCCTATTGACAAACCACTCTATCATGAGTTGTATCTTTACCTTTTTTCCACCATTAAGGAGTCTCACTTTGATAAACCAGTCTTTATAGGGCCCATCATGCCATCACAAGCCATTACTTATCCAAAACTAGACATTCAAAAAACATCATTTTCATAGCATCCACACCAAATGAAGAATTAAAATTGATGTTAGGTTCTATTATTAAACCAACAATAGTTTTAGAATTAGAAGTAGAATCAATATTACTATTGACATTAGATTCAGAGTCCTTTGAGTTAGACTCAAATTTAGAATCAAAATATGTTTGTGGCTATTACAACATTGATTATGCATGCCTTACATATCAATTTGAATACATTTGTGATCCTTATATGGTTTTTGATGATAATTAATTTAGTTTAAACATAAGTGTTCCTAGTATCTTCTAAATGTATTTTTTAGTCTCTCCCCATTCCATTACCATTTCACATTCCATTAACACCAATGAACGTATCCATGTTATTGACATTCCACCTCCCATAAGTGTCAATTGGAACTAATAAAACCACAACTTATTAAACTATATCTATGGAAATAAATTAGTTGAATATCAAGGAGGACAAGACCAAATTCATGCATAAGAATAAAATTATACTACTAAAACCTTTTTAGAGGTGCTAGGGGATAATCAAATATAAAACTCGCCATCTTCTAGTGAAACCTTTTTGGAGGCACTAGAAGACAATCAATGTAAAAAGTTAACATTCCTTAGTGAAACCTTATCAAATTCACTATGGGACAATCAAGACAACTTCATTGGTATAAGCCTCATCAAGGCACTAATAACTAAGCACAATAGTTCTTCACTACTTGATGAATACATTATCAAAGATAAAATCAAAATAACTCACAATATATAGCCTAATCAGATGGTAGATACTATCAAGCCCAAACAACATATGAATTTGATAGTCCTATCAAGATAATATTCAAAAGTATTTGGCCTCACCACATCTAAAGTTATGTAAAATCTAGAATCAACAACATTATGTGTGCCTAAAAATACTAATATTTATTTGTTTCCCAACCATTATACATTCTATTATTATCCAACATTTCATTTCCCAATCAAACATATCGACCAAAATTTATCCCTATTTACCATCCATGGCAATACTTTTCATTGTAGAGTCTAAAAATATATCTTTTCTTGACAATTAAAGGAAATACAATGAATGACCAACAAAGATCACAACAACATCATGTACATATACATATACAACTAGTTACTAATAGAGTAGTTATTTAGAAGAGGTATGGGATAGCAATTACATGATTGATTATTCTATTTGTCTCATTTGTTGATTAAGATGTGCATCTCCAAATCAGTATCAACACCAAAAACATTCACCATACTAAATCCAAAAACATGTACCATGTCATTTTCATTTATCATTCCTGTTACCATTATCACATACATAGCCAATCACCTTAGCACTTAGGGAAACCCTCTTACCATTCTATACCATTTTTCCATCCTACCATCTTGTCAGTCTACCATCCCATCACTTTACCTATCACTTATCCATCCTACCAATCCATTATATCAAATTAACATGTTTTGATCACTCTCTACCTATCCATTTGACTTTGGTTCATTTATTGTTTTCATGCTTTTAGCATGAAGAATCAGATTAGTTTTAATAGTTGTTTCAAGAATTATAGATAAAAATAGTATTTTGGAGTAGTATGATAGAAGTTTTAGCAGTTACATCCTTTATTTATTATTTCATTTTAATCATTTTTGTTTATGTGATCCTGATTATATCTACCTACATGGGTAAATCAATGTTTCACCAATCTTGGTACTAATTATAACTTCCTATGGGCAAATTAGTATCATTGATCTAATCCATTATATCCTAGTTATAACTATTTATGAATAAACTATGAGTAACATTTATTTATTGTGCCTTAACATACCAAATTTCCATTCATATGCCATACTATACCATTATGCTAATTATGCCTATTTTGTTTAAATTAGCTACTACACTAATCATATTCATCTACTATAAGGTGGAATTGTTATGACTTGAGGCCATTTTGGGACTATATGGGCCATTATCAATGTTTTTTGAGGTCATATCAATCCCCCTTTTACATAATACTCTCATAATTTATAATCTTGAAGCATTTAGAATCTCATCATTCTTGATTGAGTTGATATACTTCAAAAATCAAAAAAAAATTGTAAAATCATTTAGAAAAACCAAAAACATTGATTACTTCTTTGCCTTAAGGATTTTAAGAACCCTTAATAAGTCAAAATAGATGACTTATCACTTAGTTTCCCTATACTTTTTTGCATTTTATCCCATGCTCTCACCATTTTTTAGGTCCATTCCCATATTATTCTATCACATGCATCATATTTGTTTTATATCATCATGTTCTTCTACCCCATTTCTTGGGAGAACTAAATTTACCCTAAAGTTCTATTAGATATTACATTAATGGAACTATGTAGGCAATTCCCATTTATCTAATGCTTATGGAGTCAGCTCGGCCACTCCCTTGATTTTATTTCATTCCCCAATCTTTTTTTGTTTGTTAACTTGTTAGCTTTTTTCTAGGGGAAATGTTCGCCATCTTGTTTATATCATTTTGTTGGTGCTAACATTGTGATTAACCATAAATTGTTCATTTATTTTTCATTTTTTTTTTGTTTTTTTTTATGTGCCTATTTTTTTCTTGAATTACTATTGCCTTTCTTAAGTCCATGTGCATTCATTATGTGATTCCTTATGCACTATTCTTGAATCCATCCATATTCATACATCAACATTATCATCATGGTTTTTATCATTGATGCATTATTTTCCATTGAGTATTGGATAAAAAGACTTAATCCTTATGCATATCATATCTAAGTCCTCATAGTGTTATATCATGATGCCTACTATCATGTGTTATATTAAAAATTAGCTTTAAGAAGTCTACATAATAATGAATCATTGATATCTCCTCAACACCAACTTCAAAAGTAATGCTGAACTCATCCAAATCATATCCCAAATAGAGTAATTAAATAATGAAAGAATTGTCCTCCTTACTAGTTTGAATGAGAATATCCCTACTAACAGGTTGCCTAATTTATCTTTATCATCATTTCCTAACATGTTTGCCACTATTTGGGTCTAATGCTTATAACCACCTTTGGGAAAATCATTGTACACCATCCCATTTATATTCTCAATGATTCTAACCTTCTTGGGAAAATTATTGTGTTATCACCAATTTGAGGGTTAATGATTACAACCACCTTTGGGTAAATCATTCACTTTCATCCACCCAATAGGAGATTATTTTCTACAATTAAGATATTAATGATTATAATCGCCTATGTTAAAATCATTATATACCATCCTTCATACATTCTTGATGATTATAACCACCTTTAAACAAATCATTGTGTTATCATATCATGATTTCCACTATTAGGGTACAATGATTATAACCAGCTTTGGGAAAACCATTGTACACCATCTCACTTGCATTCTTAATGATATACCCACCTTTGAGTAAATAATTATGTTATAATTTGTTTGGTCCACTCATTTCCTTCTTTCGAGGGACCATTTACCAACCTCTTTTTCTAATTTCTCCCTTGAGGGAGTACCCTATAGTTCATCCATTGCCATTAAAGTCATAAGCATAAAGAAAAATTTTATTTTTTGAAAAGACATTACTATTCTTACATCTTGTAATGCCTTCCCAAATAGGGGAAAATTATAGACACCTAAAAATGGCCACCAATGGCTTCATAGAAGACTTTAGATAAATTCTTACCAACCATTGAATGTCTAGCCTAATAATTTATAAATGTCTCAAATTTGGCTTCATAACATGAAATTAAATCAATTTAGCCCAAAAATTAATTAAATAGAGAAAATGCCCGAATCAATTAAATAAAAACTTGGAAAATATTCAAAATCCATAAAAGTAATTAATTAACATGAAAATCCTAATCAAATCCTAATATAATTAATATTTGATCAATTAAATGAATTGTCAAGAAGGAAAATTTAAAATCAAAGAATATCCTAGGTTTTCATCATTAGCTTTTGTGATTTGTCCAAAATCCAAAATATCTCAAAGCATACATATTCCATGTTAACAATGAGGTTTGGACACCTTTTAACTCTACTAGGGTTAATTAAGAAAACCTAGGTTAGGATTTAACCCATTCCAAGCCCTTTTCTAAACCTATAAATATAAGGATTGGCCTTTCCATTTGAGAGATTAGACATAGTAAAGTTATAATGTAGGATTTATGGGATGAATTAAATACATAGTGTTATAATGCCAAAATTGAGCCAATCCAAGACATTTAAATCCATATCAAAGACAAATCCAAGTCAAACCATGATGCCAAGTGAAGATGGAGATAGCTAAGCCCCATTGATGAAGACTTCTTGAGCGCAATCTGAGTAAGCCAAATGAAAAAACCTCTTTGAGCATTCAAGGAACTGGTAAGGAATTGTGCGAGTTATTTACATTTTCATTTGTACTTTTTTCATTTGTGTTTCTTCACCTTGATTCTCCATTTTATCTAGGCAAGATAGTTTTATGAATGTTAGTTTTTTTGTTCTCATTTTAATTTGATTCATTATGAAGCTAACATATGATCTAGCTACCCTTCTTGGATTCCTTGATCACAAAAACCAAATAAATGAAATGCAATAAAATTTAGGATAGTCAAATAAATAGATTAACATGAAAAACTCTCAAGAATAATTAAATAAATTGAAAAATTGGTAAGTTAGAATTGTTAAGGCTATGTTAGAACTAAAAAAATAATAAAGGAGAAAATAAAGAAAAATCAATAAGCTAAAAATAGAATGTTATTGCATACTATAAAACCCAAAAATACATCCAAACCAAGATACTTTAGTAAAAATTGGAATCAAACAAAGGGACACATTTAATTGATTTATCATAAAAACATCATCTAATGTAATTAGAGTAACAAACCATACTCAAACATGAAATGAAAAGAAAGATTGAATGACCCTAAAAAAGTATAATATTTAATGCAAGGTCTAAAACATGACTAAGAAAATAGATCCTAGGAAGATAACGCAATGAATAGGAGATCATCTTGGAACAACTCAAAATATAACTTTTATTCTAAATATGTAAAAGTGAAAACCAAGATATTATTACCATGTTTGGATGAGATGGAGAGTAAGAAGTCAATAAAATGGGAAAAATAGAAATGAACCTCATTTTCAAGGAGAAAATGGTGTAAGAAAGAAATAAGGAATCACCAAGCCAAGTTTTTCTCTTAATTCTTGTTCATTTATTATTTTTGGAAGAAGATAAGAAACTAGTAATAAGGGTGTGGTAGAAATACCTAGTTGGTAATGCGTGCATAATCTAGATGAAGATAGAGAACTCTTCTTTGGCTAGGAAGGAATAACCTACAAATAAGAAAGTAATAACAAAAGGGGTTCTTAGCAAAATAGCTGGGTGGATTGTCTAGCATGAGCTAGATCCAAGAAGCATATACTTTTTAGGAGGCTATCAATACACCATTGGCAGCAATCAAGTTGAAAATGATAAAGTAAATTACTTGCATAAAGTAAGTGAAATATAATACAAGAATAAATTAAAATCATTGTTAAATAAAATGACTAAATATAACAAAATTGGGTCAATACTTGTGCTAAAGTGGATGGGGTTAGGTTTAGAAAATTAGAAAAGGATTTGTGAATAGGTAGTAACATATAAAGTTAGGTTTGGTTGGGGGTGAGGGGATAAAAAAAAATTGTTATTATTTTTTTACCATGGTGATCATTGATGGTTGGGTGAACCATCAGTGGTTAATCTGACCATTGACAGTTAGGTAACTATCAACAACTAGGGGTGATCATCAATAGTTATGCTAACCATTGGTGATTGCCTATGGGTTTCTAAAGGTTACTAAAAGAGAAGTTGTAGAATGAGTGAATGGTTAGATAAGGTTTATATTAAATATCTAGTAGAGAGGAAACAAGGTAAAAATAGGTATGATCAGGTTTTGGTGGTTATAAATCTAAAATAATATTTTTCAAAGCACTGGTATACCTATAAATTGCTTGTTGGTTGATGGTTGAAGGCTTAAACAATTTTTCTAGAGTAACAGTACTTTGGCCTCAAAAGAAAATTTAGCAAAGGTTTAGATCTCTTTAATTTATGATGAGTTTCTAAATGAATATAGGATGCTAGAGATCTTGAATTCCTGTATGCTAGATAACTCTTCTAATTTCTCCTCTTAACCTTATACTCCCCTTCTTTTATAGGAAAAGAGAGATGGAAGTGATGTACTGTGACACCCTTCACACTTTATTAATCTTTAAACTATGAACAAAAAAACTTCAAATGGAAGACATAAAACATATGTTCTGACAGAGTTTATAGCTTAAGTAATCTAGACAGTACTTTTAAAAGTCTTCAACTGATATTACAAATAGCTGTTGGATTTCCATTGCCATTCACTCAAAAAAAAAATCATTCACTATATTTGAATGCCCAGCATCAATTATAGAATGACCAATGTTAAAATCAAATAATTGTGGTAGGACTAAACTTTATCTTCTTCACATTCTCCTAGGCACACTATTATACAGTCATCGATAGAGTTGTTTTGACAGCACAAGAATATCTAATTTGCTAGTGTGAACCTGGCTGCACACATTCATACATATACTGGAATGCAAAGGTTACCAAGACCAAGCCTATGTGGTATGCCATGTCACTTAGCTTTCAAGGTGTTGAACACATCCCAGAATAATTACATGACCTAGTTAGGAAATATAAGTGGCCCAGCAACATTTTATATAAACATAGGTGTACATTGAAGCGGCCCAAACAGTTTAATACATATGTTGAAACGGCCGAAGCTATCAACAATAATTTGTTTGGGGCGGCCCAGAAATCATAACAATGTATTTTATAAAACAAAAACTAAAGTCCAACCAACATGGAATGCCTAATCATAGATAGTTTAATATTGACAAGAAACACAAGAATCATACTTAACTTCACACCCAGCATAACACATTTGAACGCCCAACAATCATAGGTGACCTGTGGGAAAACTAAGACCCAGCAGTAGTTGCTTTGATTTTATTCAATGCCCTGTTCCCTCTTACATCACCTCCCCTGTTTCTCACAAAAATATTCTCTTTTTTAACACAAAACACATCCGAATGCATACAAAAAGCTCTTAATCTTAACATAGCAAATTGTTTAAACTTGGGCTGGGCACAACAATCTGCCCAAAATGCACTAAAACAGACTTCCAAGATAAGGAGATTCTAACTACAGGCTTTTTTTTTTTTTGTTTTTACAGGCTTAAAACAATATTAAGAACAAAATAAATTTTCAAAATGCAAAAGCAAAATGGAGGGAAAACAAAGCAATTAGTTCTTCAAGTGATGCTCCTGCATCATTCTTCCAACCAACAGAAGAGGTGTTCTTCACTTGTTGTTTTTCTCCATCACTTCATCTATACTTGTGCCCAGCTTAAGGATATCATCTACAGTCAACCATGTTGCATCTTCAGCTGGTAGATTCTTCCACTTAGTTAGATACTGGAAGTATTCTTTGTTTCTTGTCTTTTTAACTATTTTATTCTCTAAAATACTCTCAATTTGTTTTGGCACTTCCTTTGGTAGTTGCTACTCCCATTGGATAACTTTATCCACCTCTGTTTCAGTTTATTGGTCTGGTTGTCCTTCATCCTTGTATGGATATAAATCTGTGATATTAAAAATTGGAGAGATTCTAATACCCTTTGGCAGTTCTATTTCATATGCTTTATTTGAAAACTTCTTTATTACCTTGCATGGTCCTATTTTCTTTACCTTCAGCTTGTTGTATTCTTTCTTTGGAAACCTCTCTTTTCTGAGATGAGCAAGAACAAGGTCTCCAATATTGAAACTGACCTCTCTTCTCTTTTGATCTACCCTTAGCTTGTACTTGATGGTATTTTCTTCAAGTTTATTCTTTACCTGTTCATGCAAATTTTGCATGGCATTGGCAAATTATTCCGCATCAACACTCCTTGTCTCCATGCTACTTAGATTTATTAACTCATACACACCTCTTGGATGCATTCCAAACATAATTTGAAATGGGCTCAATCCTGTACTTTTGTTAAGAGAATCATTATAGGAAAATTCAGCTTGTGCAAGTGCAAGATCCCATTGTTTCGGATGCATACTTACCAGGCTTCTCAAGATGTTGCCCAAGCTCCTATTGACAACCTCTATTTGGCCATCTATTTGAGGATGATAGGCTGAACTGAAACTTAGTTGTGTTCCCGATTTCTTCCATAAGGTTCTCCAAAAATGTCCAACAAATTTAGTGTCCCTGTCAGAAATAATACTTCTAGGCAATCTATGCAATCTAACAATATCCTGGAAGAATAGATTAGCTATGTGAGTAGCATCACTTGTTTTGAAACATGGAATAAAGTGAGCCATCTTTGAAAACCTATCTACCACAACAAATATGGAATCATGGTCTTTTTGAGTTCTTGGCAAACCAAGTACAAAATCCATGCTTATTGAATCCCAAGGCCTATTTTGGAATGGGTAGTGGCTGGTACAAACCTATGTTTTGACTAATTCCCTTGGCATATTGGCATATTTTACATCTTTTAACAAATTTCTTAACATCATTACTCATACCTGGCTGATAGTAGTGAGCACTCAATTGTGCTAATGTCTTGTTCTGCCCAAAATGTCCTGATAAGCTGTCACTATGTTTTTCCTTCAACAAATTTTCCCTCATGGAACTCTTGGGAATACAAAGCTGGCTGCCTTTGAACAATAGACCCTCTTGGACCATGAAATCTATCCAGGGACTTCTTTCAACCCCCACTGGATTCATGCAAGCTTCATATGGTTCCTTGAAGTCTGGATCTTCCTTATATAGTTCCTTCAAATCTTCAAATCCCATAATACTTACTTGAGACTTGTATGATCAGATTTCTCCTACTTAAGGCATCTGCAACCTTGTTAGATTATACTTTCTTATGCTTAATAGTGAATGTGAAACTTTGTAAAAATTCAATCCATTTGACATGCTTTTGATTCAGCTTATTCTGATTGCTAATGAACTGTAGAGCATAATTATCAGTGAATAAAACAAATTCTTTAGGTAAAAGATAATGCCTCCATTTCTTCAAAGCTTGTACAAGAGCATAGAACTCTTGATCATAAGCTGAATATTTCTTCTTAGCATCACTTAATGTCTCACTAAAGTATGCTATAGGCTTCCCATCTTGACTTAAAATAGCACCTATTGCAGTTCCACTAGCATCACATTCTACTTGAAAAAGCTTATTAAAATCAGGCAAGGTCAATATTGGCTCTTCAGTTACCTTCTTTTTCAACAATCTGAAACTCTTATCAGCAGCCTCAGTCCAACAAAAACTTCTTTTATCACCCTTGATTGTATCTATCATTGGAGCAACAATTCCACTAGAATTTCTTATGAATTTCCTATAGAAGCTAGCCAAACCGTGAAAGCTTCTTACCTCATATGTGCTCTTGGGTGTAGGCCACTCAAGTATGGATTTAATCTTTTCCTTATCCATCTTCAATCCTTCATTAGAAATCACAAATCCCAAATATATCAACTCTGTTTTCAGAAAACTGCACTTTTTGACATTTATTAGCAACTTCTCTTCATGTAATTTACTCAACACCATTCTCAAATGTTTCAAATGTTCTTCTTTAGTTTGACTAAACACCAAAATATCATCCAAATATACTATCACAAACTTATCGGTGAACTCCTTCAGCACTTCATTCATTAGTCTCATGAAAGTGCTTGGTGCATTGGTTAGTCCAAATGGCATAACTAACCACTCATAGAGTCCATCATTAGTCTTGAAGGCTGTTTTCCATTCATCCCCTTATCTTATCCTAATATGATGGTAACCAATTTTCAAATCTATCTTAGATAAATATGTAGCTCCACTTAAACAATCAAGTAAATCATCAATTCTTGGCAATGGAAATCTATACCTGATAGTAATCTTGTTGATTGCTCTAGAGTCCCTACACATTCTCCAACTCCCATATTTCTTAGGACTCAACACTGTAGGGACAACACAAGGACTTAAACTCTCTCTTACCAATCCTTTGTCTAACAATTCTTGAACTTGATGCTTGATCTCTTCATTCTCCTTTGGTGTCAACCTGTAGGCAGCCTTGTTTGGTAGATTTGCTCCTGGAATCAAGTCTATGTGATGGCTAATACTTCTCAATGGTGGTAACTCATCAGGTAAATCATCTAACACAATGTCAATGTATTCATTCAAAATATCTTGAATCACTAGTGGCAAATCAATCAACTTAGTACTAGTGACTACACTCTTTGGCTTACCAATTACAACAAAGTTTACCTCTTCTTTCTTCATTTGATGTAGAATATCTTTGCCACTTACTATCAAAACTTTTGAATTCTGTCCAACAACAACAGCAGCCTCTTCTTTCAATGGTGTAAGTGTATGCTTGATCCCATCCTTTTCAAACATGTATGTATTCTACCTTCCATCATGTATGGCCTTCCTGTCAAATTGCCAAGGCCTTCCAAGCAAGATATGACATACATCCATGGGCATGACATCACATAAAATCTGATCCTTATATGGTCCTATCTGAATATCTACTTTGCATTGTTCACTTACCAGAAGTTTGTGTCCTTTTTGTAGCCAAGAGACTTGATAAGGTGTAGGATGTACCTCCTTCTTCAAGCCTAGTTTCTCCACCATCTCAGTTGACACAAGATTGTCAGTACTTCCACTATCAATAATGACCTTATAGCATTTCCCCTTACTCCTACATGTGGTTCTAAATAAAGTTTTTCTTTGAGGTGGTTCTACAACTTCTTTATTTGGCTTTAACAATATTCTTTTCATCAAAAGAGACTCACCTTCTTCTGGAGTATTTTCATAAGCTGCTGTAACTTTTGCATTTTGTTTTTCACCTTCAATCACATGTACACTTCTCTCATGGCTAGTATAAGGGTTCTCTGGACACTCATATGCCCTATGCCCTGCATACTTGTTGCATTTAAAGCATTTTCCCATGAATCTTCCTCTTCCTCTCTGATATCCTTGGTATGGTCTTCTTCCCCTTGGTGTATAGCTACCTCTTGAACTTTGTGAGCTGCTGGCCTCTTCATGAGATGTTTGAAACTGTCTTCTACCCCCTTGAAATCCTCTACCTCTACTGAACCTACCCCTTCCTCTTGAGAAGGATGTTTGTTTCCTTGCAATCTTCTCCTCAGCTTTCAAGGCAAATTGATATGCCTCCTCAACTGTCTTAGGAATGAGAAGACTAATTTCATCTTGAATGGCAAGTTTCAAGCCATTGGTGTATCTGGCTACCTTCTCTATGTCATCCTCAATGTGACCTGATCTTATAGTCAACCTATAAAACTCTTCAGTGTATTCTTTCACAGACAATTCTTTTTGTTTTAGATTTTGTAATTGCTTAAAAAGATTTGCTTGATAATCTTTAGGCATAAACTTACCTTTCATTTTTGCTACCATTCTATCCCAACTTCTGATCTTTGGCTTCCCTTTCCTTCTCCTTTCTTCTTGCACTCCATCCCACCATAGGGATGCATGTTTCTTTAGCCTTGTCATGGCACACTTGACTTTATTTTCATCTTCTTCAATCCCTTCATACTCAAAATATTTGTCTAATGCGTTAATCGAATCAATTAATTCTTCAACATTCAAATTACCTTCATACATTAGAACCTCCATTTTTGGCTTGGTGTTCACCTTCATACTGGCTTTGATTAACCTCTCTTCAACTGTTTCTTCTTCCACCACCAATTCATCTTCTGGTGGCTCCTCTTCTCTGTCACTGACTTCACCCATGTCAGTGCCTCTTCTTTGAGCCATCTCCAGGTCTTGTAGCCTAGCTGTCAGGTTCCTAATCTCCTCTGCCAGTGCAACCTATCCTCTAGGTCTCCTTCCTCCAGCTCTACCTCTGTTCCTGATTCTCATGGAAATCTTATTTTTTGTTCACAAATCTGGTTCTGCTTCTCTTTGGCTTGGATCACAATCCCTTGTGCTCTGATACCAAATGATGTACTGTGACACCCTTCACACTTTATTAATCTTTAAACTATGAATAGAAAAACTTCAAATGGAAGACATAAAACATATGTTCTGACAGAGTTCGTAGCTTAAGTAATATGGACTGTACTTTTAAAAGTCTTCAACTGATATTACAAATAGCTGCTGGATTTCCATTGCCATTCACTAAAAAAAAAAATCATTCACTATATTTGAACGCCCAGCATCAATTATAGAATGACCAATGTTAAAATCAAATAATTGTGGTAGGACTAAACTTTATCTTCTTCACATTCTCCCAGGTGCACCATTATACAGTCAGCGGTAGAGTTGTTTTGATAGCACAAGAATATCTAATTTGCTAGTGTGAACCTGGCTGCACACATCCATACATATACTGGAATGCAAAGGTTACCAAGACTGAGCCTATGCAGTATGCCACATCACTTAGCTTTTAAGGCATTGAACACGTCCTAGAACAATTACATGACCCAGTCAGGAAATATAAGCGGCCCAGCAACATTTTATATAAACATAGGCGTACATTGAAGTGGCCCAAATAGTTTAATACATATGTTGAAACGGCTAAAGCTATCAACAATAATTTGTTTGGGGCGGCCCAGAAATCATAACAATGTATTTGATAAAACAAAAACTACGGTCTAGCCAACATGGAATGCCCAAGCATAGATAGTTTAATATTGACAAGAAATAAAAGAATCATACTTAACTTCACACCCAGCATAACACATTTAAACGCCCAGCAATCATAGGTGACCTGTGGGAAAACTAAGACCCAACAGTAGTTGCTTTGATTTTATTCAATGCCCCTATTCTCTCTTGCATCGCCTCCCCTATTTCTCAAAAAAATCTTCTCTTTTTTAACACAAAACACATCCGAATGCATACAAAAAGCTCTTAATCTTAACATAGCAAATTGTTCAAACCTGGGCTAGGTGCAACAATCTGCCCAAAATGCACTAAAATAGACTTCCAAGATAAGGAGATTCTAACTACAGGCTATTTTTTTTTGTTTGTTTGTTTTTACAGGCTTCAAACAATATTAAGAACAAAATAAATTTTCAAAATGCAAAAGCAAAATGGAGGGAAAACAAAGCAATTAGTTCTTCAAGTGATGCTCCTGCATCAGGAAGATGGAAGTTTCCCTAGAGGTTGAGGTTGTTGATCATGATGATTGGAAGTTTATTAGTGCCACATAAAGCAAACATATTAAATTGTGCCTTGTTATCTTTCACATAGCTAGTGATGCGTTAATAAGGTGAGAAGACCTAATCATTGATGGTTAGGCTAACCATCAATGGTTAAGATAATTATTAGTGGTTAAGTGTTTGAGGGTAAAAGGGTCAAAGTAAGTTAAAATGGGTTAGTTAAAAGGTTAGTTAGGGGTTGAGTTATTAGGTTGGTGAATTTATTCAACTAGGTGGTCAACTAAACTCAAGGTTTGATAGGGTCAAGAAGAGTTCATAGGTACTTTGACATCTATAACTATCATGTGTAGTTTTCTAGTGTTTATATTTTGACCCTTTTTGTTATGTGTCTTTTATTTAACAAGATAAAAAATAAAAAGTGAATTGCTGGTCTAGGTCTAATTTCCCCAAGTATCGAAAGAGGTGTTCCTCCTCAAATTGGGAGTCAATAAGGTGAAACCAAAATTAAGTCAGGGTTTGATAAGAAGTATATGGTAAGTCATGAGGTGGTGATAAAGGGGTTAGGTATTTAAAATGAAAACATGTGTACAAAATGTGACTAAGTGTGATATTCAAGATCACACATATACTAAGGTTGCTAATGTTGGTAAAAATAAAGTAGGTTATAGAAGAACAAGTGATAGGGTAACTGGTCCATATAATTGGTCATAGCTAATCAAGTTAGTCTATAAGTCTCATAGATAGGTTCAATGTTTTCATAGGTATCTAAGGTAAGAAGGGCTCCCTTGAAAAACATAAATGGTCTAGTTTTACATGAGGTGGTGTAAATTTAAAAGGTCAACATGGAAAAAATGGTTGGTACAGTTAAAAAAGACCAATGCAAGGTCATCCCAAAACATATGAATAATTTAGGTCAAAAATGGCCAATATTGAGGTAGATGAGGTCAAAGGGCTGGTCAAAGAAGGGTGATATATAAAAGGTTCAATTCTTGTTGTGATGGAGATTAGGTGATCTCCAAAATGTTGGAATTTAGGTATAAGTGTCTAAAATGAAAAAGTGTGAGACCTTGAGTGTTAATGATCAGGGGTTTGCATTATCAATCATCAATACGTGTCCACTCTACAAGGCCATATTTTTATTTTTTAGGGTTAGGTTTTCACCTTGATAGGATATAAATATTAAGAAAGGAAGTCCCTTGGTTTAGTGACCCAAGATAGAGATACCTTGAGATAGAGGGTAGGAGCTATGGTAGCACCAGTAGGAGGACCACCTAGGATGATTCTTATGAAATGGTACTTAATGATGGTTGAGGATTTGAGATACTTCAAGGTGATAGTACTAAAATAGTGTCCATTAGAGCCTTGATAGGGAAAATATAGGGCTATTTTAGTAGGTGGGGTAACTATAGTGATTCCAAGGTAGTGTGCCTATATAGTGAGTGGTCATATAGGTAATGCAAGAGGGCTGACACCAGATGGTAGTGCAAGAACAGGAGGGGATAGTGGTAGTGGTGCCCTAGGGGCCTAGCATATGCTATGATATAATGTATATTTCTATTATTTTTATATCAACCTATGTGTTAATGATGTAAGATGTATATGAAAGAGATATTTCATACATTCTTACATGTATTATTTATGATGACATGATGTATGTTTATGGTTCATGGTTTAAATGTTGATGTGGATATTTATGTTCAAGTTATGGTTCATGGTTATGGCTCTTGTGTATGATCTATGAGATTTTTTACTTAGTATCATAGGTAGTTGATGTTTAGAATATGGTTATAAAGTTATGTGTTTGCTCATGGATATGATATTTAAAGATGGTTTAATGACCATTGATTATGTGATGTAATGATGATGTTTTGATATATGTGATGATGTTTTGATGTATGATGATTTTTTTTATGGTTTATGATGCATGATTATTTTTTATCATTTACGATGTTTTTGTGACATATAAATTTAGTTAGATAGGCTAAATGTGGGAAAATCGATAAAAAAATAAGGAGACACATGTCTACATGACATAATAATGAAATATAAGAAAAGAAACATGATGCCATTTCATTGATAAGGATAAAATAAAAACCAAAGTTAGATTCTCTTAGGGAATGTAATCCTTTAGAATGTTTTCCATTAGCATGCTTAGGTTGATAAAAAGCTATATTGATCACATCATGGCAAGTACACTCATAATCCCTTGATTTATAGATAGTATAAAGGGGAGGTGGTAATAGGAATAAAAAGGAATGGGTGATAGATAGGGTAACCTTATGTGGGTTAGATTTACCCTTCTAAAGGTGACTTAATAACTATAATAGGCAATTCCATGTCTTAATCTAGTGTAGACTGATCGATGTGGGAAGTCTACTAGTGGTAGATATAAAATCTGATTGTGGCTTTCTTGGGATAGCTTATTCTATTTTGTTATAAGGTCTACTTATTATTGTTCTTTTTACTAATAGGTTTGTGAAGTTGATCAATGTGAGAAGCTTTAAATGATTTCTTTTGACAAATTTGACTTAGCCATCCTTAAAGGGATTGATATAAATTTGGAGTTATTTATTTTTGTAGCCATCCTTCAAGGGATTAATCTAAATTTGGAGTTATTTATTTTTGTAGCCATCCTTCAAGGGAATAGAGTATTTTTTAAGCAATTTAAATTATTTTAGGGTAGCTATCCTTCAATGGATCAGTTTATAATGCTATAAATATGTGACCCAAATAGTATTTTGGTATCCCAAATTTTTTTGATGTTATTTTTAGAGATAGACAAGTCTATTTAGGTTTAAAGGTTTACCTTTATGAGGGTAAAACCTTTAGCTCAAAGAGGTTACTAGTAGGTGAAATAAATGGTTTAGGGAATGATGACCATGGGATATTATCTTTTTATAGATGAAAATTATCCATGAGAACCATACCATGGGTAGAGTTATGGTACCCATATTTAAGATTAAGATATAACTATGATAGTTAATCACATGGTTTTATGCTATAATCAGTTGTCTTCAAAGGGAGAAGGATAGGTGAATGAAGGTGAAAATGTCATAAATCAAGGGAAAAACATAAGTTAGACAAAAATATGAGTTTGATCCTTGTTTTAAAAAAATAATTGATGTAGATGTGAATCATTGAGAGTCTCAGGTTCTAGTTTGCCTTTAAAAGAGGATGAATGATAAGCTCTTGATCCATACTTATGGGTTATGATGTAGGCTCTAAACCAATTGAAAGTATATTTTCCTATTTTATTTTTCTCCATGTTGGTGACATGTTGATTTTCCTTTAAGATGAGGTCTTTGATAATGAATTCTCATTCTTTTAGGTGTTTTTTATAGGCATGCTTGATTTGCTCTTGGTAGACATAAACATGGTTAAGTGTTGTGAGGAAATGCTCATCAAGTAGATCAAGTTGTGGTAGATGTTCTTGATGATATTCACCCTTAGAAATAATCTCTTGCATAAATATGCAAATAGAGGGAATTTGGACTTCTAGAGGCAAGATTGCCTCTATTCTAAAGACTAGAGAAAAGGGGTAGCACCTATAGAGTTTCAAATGCTAGTGCGATAGGCCCATAAAGAAAAGAGGATGTGCAAGTGCCAATCCCAACCTAAATCACTAATGAATTTGGTCAACATTTTGTTAATTATTTTTTTAGAGGCTTTTTCTTATCTATTTTCTTATGGATGGTAAGGCAAGGAAAAGCTTAACTTGATACCAAAAGAATCATAATAGAATTTCTTATTCTTGAAAGATTTACCATTATTAGTGATGATCTTATGGAACACCAAAATGATAGATGATATAGTGGTTGATGAAGTTGATAATCATTTTTAGCTTTGGTGGAGAAGAGAGGAATGGATTCCACCCACTTGGTAAAATAATTGGTGGTAGTAATGATGGATTGGTGACATTACAATCAATGAGGATTGATTTTCCTAAAAAGATCAAGGCCCCATTATGAAAATGGCTAAAAGTATTTGGATAATTCTAGGCCATGGGATGGTAGATGATATAAGTGATCATATTGTTGACATTTAACACACTTTTTTACATAATCACAATAGTCATAGTTAAGGGTGGGCCAATAGTATCCAAGGTGAAAGATACATTTAGTGATAGCTAAACCACTAAAATTTCACCCACAGATTTAATCATGCATTTCTTTGATGGCATGGGAAGTTTCATGACTATAAGACAATGAAGAAGGAGGTCATAAAATCCACATTTGTAAAGGATTCCAACTATTATGGTGTAATGAGAGGTATTATGAACAAAGGCTCTTCGAGTATTTCTATAGAGGTTAAAAGGAATGATGTTGAGTTTGAGATAATCAAAAGTTTGTTCATACCAAATGTCTTATGGAGAAATATATACTTTATAAATGGTAGGAAGGTTAGAATAAATATAAGATGGAATATTAAAATGGTGGATGGTATCAAAGAGTTTATAGTTAGAAGGTTGAGATGGGATTTGAGAAGCAAGGGAATCCATTATATCCATAAACTTGTTGGTAAATCATGGAACTGACTAGACAAGGTAATGATTAAATGATGCTAAAAGTATATCTATGATTTGTTTTGTAGTTTAGTAAGACATCATTCTTACATTGGTAAGATCCATTAACTTGGTTCACTGCCAGTTGGGATTCACCAGAGGCACCAATTTTATTGACTCCCAAGGCTAGAGTGGTTTGGAGACCTATTATGAGGGCTTCATACTCAGCCACATTATTTTTACACTAAAATTCAATTTTAATAGAAAGGATAAGAGCTTCACCATTGAGGGGAATGAGAATAACTCTAAAAACCCCACCAAAATGGCATTTAAAGCCATCAAAGAACATGGTCATTTAGTAGGTGAGGTATTATTGAGAAAGAGTCACAATGGAATCATCTAAAAATGCAAGAGGAAGAGATTGGTTATTTGGTAGAGGAGCTTTGGCCAATTTATCAGCAATCACTTTCCCTTTAATTCACTTCTACTAAAGGAACTCAAGATCAAACTTATCTAAAATCATGAGCCACTTAGCCATACATTGGTTTTGGTATGGTTTAGAGTTCATGTACTTGAATGGGTCAATATTAGTGATGATGTAGGTTTTATGATTAATAATGTAGTGGCAAAGTTTAGAGGCCACAAAGACAAGGGTGAGGCAAAGTTTCTCAAGATGGGAATACTAAGTCTACTACTCTATAAGTGTTTGACTTATGTAGTAGAAAACTTGTTCTTTGTTTTGTTCATCATAGTGAGAGAGAATTGCCCCTAGGGAATGGTTAGTGATGGAGATGTAAACGTATAAGGGTTGATCCTATTTAGAAAGGGTCAAAATAGGTGGAGAAATAAGGTATTATTTGAGTGAATCAAAATCTTGTTGGTAGTTTTTGATCCATTTAAAAGATGTATCTTTCTTGAGAATATGGTGAAAAGATTGACATCTATCTAATAATTGAAAGATGAAATGATAGATGGATTAGCACTTCCCCTATAAGCTATAGAGTTGCTTAAGGTGGGTTAGAGGTGGCATTTCCAAATTGTCTCTAACTTTGATAGGGTTTACCTCCATTCCTCAAAGGGAGATAATGAAGAAAATAAAATTTATAGATAAGACCACAAAAATACATTTATTGGGGTTGAGTCTAACATGAAAATGGATAAAGCATTTGAAAATGATTGTGAGAACAACTAGGTGATTCTTGTAATGTTTAGATTTCCTAAGGAGATCACCTCTATGATTTTATGGATTAGATCATGGAAGATATAGGTCATGACATGCTAGTAGGTTATGTCAGCATTATTTAAACCAAAGGGCATGAATCTATAGTATAAGGTTCCCCATGGGTTGATAAAAGAGATTTTATACTAATCTTTGGGAGCAATCAATATCTGATTATATCTTGAGAAACCATCCATGAGAGATAATATCTCATGGTTAGTCATAAGATAAATAAGTTAGTTGATGATAAGCAAAGGAAAGTCATCCTTTGGGTAAGTAAGGTTGAGGTCATGAATGTCAATATAGAGGTGAAGTCCCCATGTACATTTGGTTATAGGAATAATGTTAGAAACCCATTAAGGATAGTCAATGGGTAGGATGAAGTTGACAGACAAGAGGCATTGAAGTTCTTCCTTTACAAGAAGGGTGATGTAAGGGTACATACTTTAAAGCTTTTGTTGAACAAGTTTAGCATCAAGATGGGTGACAATATTGTGAAGACAAATAGAAGGGTTAATTTTTAGGCATATCCTTATAAGACCAAGAAAATGCTATGCTTTGATCATGAAGAAAGAAAGGGTAATCCTATTATTTTATGAAATTCAAGGATTGCCCAATATTTAAAATGTAGGGGCTATCCTAAGTACCCAAGTTGACATCAATGGTAGATTTGTTCAACATGGTTTGGTTTTTAAGAGGAAGGGATTTATGGATAGAATAATGCCATGTACCAAGGTAGGTGATAATGGAATCACCATCTTGACGTTGAATGGTGTTGATGTTAGGAGAATCATTTTCTACCATTTTAGGATAGATAAGAGGAAGAGTTTTAGTTCAACTATCTTTTTGATAATTCAGAGGGCCAAAATTAATGATATTGATAAAAAAATTTAAATGGTATGATATCAAAATCCTCCAACTTTAAGAGAGATAGAGTTAGTGAGGATGGGACATCCTCATCAATGGTGGTGATGTGTTTTAGTAAGGAGGGTTCTTCTAGTGATATGAATCCAAGGCTCAATAACTCATGAGGTTTTTGAGTTTTGATTATGGGTAGTTCATGAGGTCCCTATTCATAAAGGCCAAGGTTAAACCCCTTCCAAACACACCTATAAATGTATGATTTAACAAAGAAGGATTTATTTAGATATGATTAATTATTTGTAAATGGTCAGATATTAGGGGTGGCAGAGGAGGAAAGAAGTGGATAATTATGTACCCCATAGATGAAATTGATTCGATGATTGGGTGCCCCTAATGGGATGATGGTTCCAATGTTAGGTTCATAACTAGGATCATGGGTGAGTTTCCCATACTATTGAAGAGTATGGAAAGCATCCAAGGCTATAAGATGGTATTATCCTAGCAAGAGATGTTAGAGCATGGGTTCCAAGGGGTCCTCTATGGGGATTTGTGAAGAAGGGATGGATGAGTTTTTTGAAGCTTCATCAAAAATAGGGGTAGAATTATTGGAACTTGGTGATGAGGTGGATGGATGAGGAAGAAGAACATAATTAGGCATATATGTCATATTTTAATTTGCAAAGGGACTAGGGTTAGCCAGTATGGTGATGACATAATCTTCATGCTCAAATTTTATATAACAATGCAAAGTGGAAGGGACACAACTCATATAATAGATCTAAGGGCATCCAAGTAAAATTTTGTATTAGAACTCATCTTCTTCAACATAAAAGATTTTAGGAATGGTACAAGGTCCCAAAAAAATATGGATAATAATTATTCCCAAAGTAGTGGCCATAATATCATTGAAAGAGTGAAGAAATACTATGGTTTTAGACATGATGTCATTTGGCAATTCAAGTTAGTCACAGGAATGGGAGGAGATAATTTTGATACTATACCCTCCATCATTCATCACGCTTTTGATGAGGGTTTGATTGATATATGTCATGATGAAGAGGGTAGGATTAGGATCCTCATGATGCATAGAAGGTATTTTTGAATCCTTAAAGGTGATTAGGGTGGAAATTTGAAGGGCTCTAATAAAGGCTACAAGGGGTTGAGTATCTTTGGTTTGAACCTCTATGGATTGTAAATTTTTATTAGTGCTTAATGGTGAGGAGCTGAGGTTTTGATTAATTCATATAAGCTTATCTTCACTAGTTTTTGGTGAAGTTATTTCAACACTACACATTGAATGGATTCGAAATGGTTTGAAGGAGAGACTTCCAAAATAGGTACTTTGGGTTTTGGTAATGGTGAAGGTAAAGGTGTTTGGTTTTGGTTCAAAACTTGAGGGGTTAAAGGGTATGCCCATGGTATGGACATTTTTTCTTTGCCTTTATCTTTTTGTTGGGACCTTTATTAAGTAACCATATGAATGGTGTTGATAAGGGGAAGTGTTGGTTTGAATTACTTCTTTGATTCCTCCTCAATCTTAGGTAAGAGTGTGGGAGTAGGTAAATGATGGATGGTTTGAGTTAGTGGTTATTGATGACCAAAACGGCTGCTCGTGGCAGTGGACGGCAAAAGGGCCACCCACAGGCTGCGAACGCTGAACGGCTACCCACAGTAGCAGAAGGCAAAAGAGCCACCCACAATGGTAGAATGCAAAAACCCACCCCCGATGGTGAATTAAAAAAAAGCCTACCCATGGTGGTGGAATGAAAAAAGCCTGCCCCCAGTGGTGAATACATGGAGCTCACCCACAGCAATGGATGCTAAAACTGCCGCCCACAGCTAACACTCAGCCGACGTCGATAGAACTACCACGCTCAGTACAAAGTCGGCTGATGTCGGCATAAAATTCCATGATAGCAGGTGGAAAATTTGCTACCCAAAATAACAAGCAGCAAAAAACACCTGCAGAACACCGAAAAAGACCCGCCCAGCCACCAGAGGAGTAGACCAACACGCAAAATGAGGAAGCAAGCATGGTCCCAGTAGACTTGTGATGTCATCAACAGTGTTTTCTCTCTTCCCAATGAAGACTAAGGCTGCCACTTGCAAGGAAAAAGCCAATGAGAGGTCCTCTTGGTTCTTTCCATATAAATATGCAGACTTGGTCATTTTAAAAAAAAGCTTCTCCAATTTTGTAAAGAGCACAGCTCTAAAATTTCTCCACCTGAATCAATAAAATACAATTTTTGCCTCCATCTTGGATATATTTGCTGTGTATGTCATGAGTATTATTTGTGTTTATTCATTATTTTCAATGCTTTCATATGTTAATGCCAACAGACTAGTCATCTACAAGGGCCATTCCTACAGCTGAAAGGAGAAGAGCAATATTTGAGAAGGACAGAATAGAGAAAGTTGCTTACAAGTGTGCATTACATAGAACCTTGGTAAACCCCTATTATGTATCTTCCATTATAGCCTCCCTGTTAGTCTTAGCAGCCTGATTCTTCTGCCAGATGTGTAGAGTATATTTGCATTTTTCTTGATTCTGAGAGTGGATGTGGAAGATCAACCTTTATTTTGGTGTATCACCTCTTTAGAGTAGGCTATTTGTTTTCATGCTTTTCTTCTCCCTTTTCATCCCCCTTGGTTTTTAGCTATATATATATATATATACCTGTACGTAAATTTTGCTACCTGAAACAAATAAGATACATCAGAGGGAACTAGCCCATACCTAGAGACTCTCCTCTCCTGCTTCGCCATCCCACAGGTGAGAGAGGAGTTTCCATGTTGTGAGGAGAGGGCAGGAATCTGTTTTCCTGCCAACTAGGTGCACTTTCCATCATCAACAGTTTTGGCATGCCCGGTGGGACCATAATTTTATCAGTTTCTAATGTAGTAGTATTTTAGAATTGATGTTGGTCCTACTACAGTCATTTCAAAGATTTCCAGCATCTGGCGACTCCACTGGTAAGAGCTCAGTTCTTTATTTTAAGACCAGTCACTTAAACTTCTATGCCAAAGGTTACCACAAGGTCAGCTTCAAGAAGGGTCCCTTTTGAATTCATTGAGCTACCGTTAAACTCTGCTAAAAGGCTCAGGTTTGAAAGAAATCGCCCTTATCCACTAGTAAATCCTCCTAGACTTGTTACTAGGAACACCAACCCAGCTCAGCCACAGTTACAGCCTGTTCCAACCATGGCATTTCCTTTTGTAGCTTTTCAAGGTGAGAGCCCCTTGAACCTCCCACACTATGATCCAATTCCTGGAATAGCTCTAAAAAATTTGCCTTCTTTTGATGGAGTGGGACCTATCATATTTGTTGAGCATATCAAGAATATTGCCAATCTTTGCAATATTCACAATATAACAAAAGAAAATATTGCCATCAGACTGCTAGCCTTGTCTCTAAAAGGGAAGGCTCTCGATTGGTATGGCACCTTGCCTGTGAATTCCATACATTCCTAGAATGAATTGGGCACTCATTTAACTAATCATTTTGGAGAAAAAAGTGATGGCCTCTCTTGTCGAGTAGCTGACAACTATAAAAAGAGCTCCGCATGAGTATATGCAAGACTTCAACACGTGGTTTCAAAAGACTTGGGATAGAATTCCTGTCTTGGTAAGGCCGACTCCTAGCTACGCTTTCTTGTACTATCTAAAAGCGTTGAATAGTGATATTATTTTGATGATCTAATCTATGGGAGGATACATATTGCCTACTACTTATGATGTTCCCATAACAGCCGAGAATTGATTGGTACAAGATGGAAAGATCGCTCCTAGGCCCCACATGCCACTTTTTCCAGAGATGCTACCCCCTATACAGACAGTCATTCTCACAATTGCTCCCCTACCCACCATTGAGAAGCTAGCTGTTGTTTCGACAAATGAACTACATGAGGTTAAAATCCTGCTGCAAAACATGTCAAATGAATTGGTAGCTCTTAAAAGACAACAAACTCAAAATAACAAGCCAAATCCGGGTTATCAACATTATGGTCAAGCACCTAGGAACCCTTTTCAAGGATATAATCAAGGTCAAGGGCATCTCACAACAACTAGGCCTTATCAAATTTATAACTCAGGACCCTCTTCGTCATCTAAAGCCATGGTTCATACTCAAAACAATCTAGTACAGGAACAGCCTAGCTGTTCGACCATGGGACATGGTCAAGAGCAAGTTGTCCATATGAATGAGATGATGAATTTCTTCTAGAATTTATAAAATTAGGATGCTAATTTTTCCCAATTTTTTGAGTTTCCAGTTCAACCCAACACAAGTAACAATCAAACTCAGCCGGATTCTACCCTGATAAATCACGAAGAAGGTGAACTCTGTGTAATTAATCATATGGGCGCTGTAGATAATCAGGCTGATTGCATTGCAGCCAACACAAGATTTAAAAGAAGAGTAGTTGGGGAAGTGCAGGCTTCCCCTCAGGCATCAATGAATCCTCCATCACACCCATTTCAAGGGCCCCCAATTTCCAGACAACTGTTTGCACCTCCAGCTCCCCAGTCTATAGCTCCAGCTGGGATCAACCCAAAGGAAAGTACGAAGGGAATCAACCCCAAAGTTAATATAGTTGATAAAATGAAGAAATTTCATGTGAGCATTTCTCTATGGGATTCATTGTCTCTTCCAAGACAAAGGGACATACTGAAGAAAGAATTGTGTGAGCTAGATTGACAGGCCATCCCGACAGGCACTAACAATGTCCTAATGACAAATGGGCAACCTTTTGCTTCAGATCAGGTAAAGAAAGAAGAAAGGACTCCCCCTTTTTATGTATATTTGATCATAGGTGATTTCTTAGTACACAATTGCATAATTGATAGTGGGGCCAGCACTTCAGTAATGCCCAAGTGCATTGCTGATAAGATGGGGTTAAAGTACGAAGCAATGAACAAAGGAGTCTTGAAACTAGATGGGACACCTACAAAGATAGTCAAAATCCTGAAAAGATTGAATTTAACATTTCATGCCTGCCCGACATTCTCAATTCCCCATGATATAGTGGTAGCAGACGTTCCTCCATACTTCACAATCTGTTTGTCTAGAGACTTTACGTCCAAGATAGGGGGCTATCTAGCGGCAAATTAGTCATACCTGGTTTTCAAAACCAAGTATGGGACCAAGGTGAAAATCAAATCCAAGCCACTCTACAAGGACCACCTAGAGCCCTATTCACCCAAGGCAACGAATGTTAGTTACACTATCATCGATCTAGAGGAGTCTCAGATGGACAAATCTTCATCTTATGCTCTTGAAGGAGGCACGGATCTACTCTTGGATAAGTAGGGAAGCGATAATTTTGAGCATGATCCTTATAAGTTTATTGAGGAAGCAAACCTTGGCATCTATTGCTTACATGAAGAAGGCGTCGTCATGCCCAATATAATGAAATAAAATAAATAAGACCTTGGCCTGTGGTAGTTGTACTTCGACAGTTCCAGAAGAAAACTAGGTGATGGTGGTGGGGCAATGTTAGTCTCCCCTTCTAAAGAAAGGTACTTTTCAACTTTTTGTTTCTAGTTCTCTTGCACATGTAATATTGTATAATATGAGTCTTTGATTCATGGACTTGAGTGGGCAAGAAGGAGAGGGATCAGGAAGTTGCAAATCCTGGGGGATAGTAAACTAATAGTGAACCAAATAAGAGGCCTAAATCTGGCCAAGAACTCCTTACTGAAGTCTTACAAGCATAGAGTCTGGGACTTGATGGAGGATTTCCTTGCTCTTAACATTACCTCAATTCCCAGAGAGTAGAATAAGCAGGCTGATAGGCTGGCAGTTGTTGGCACCCAATTTGATGTTTCAAAAGAGATAAGCAGGGGTTGTGGTTCACACCATTTAAAGGTGGTGGTTCGACCTTCAATTCTAGACAATGTTATAAATTGGTAGGTCTTTGAAATTGACCAGCAGATAGCTCTCTTCTTATAGGAAGAAGTTGAGTTCACAGTCCATAATCAAGCAAAATTACAGCAGCAATATGGAAATCAGATTGTTCAATTAAAAAACAATAAACTCCCTAAGGGTCTGGTCACACTTGAAAGTATTTTCAATGGAGAGGACCAACTAAGAGATGACAAAGCATGCATCACTACTAAAGAGGAGAATTATGAAAAAGTTGAAATCTTCAAGGACAAGTTGCTGGCGCTTGGTAAGGTCTACACGTTTCAAGAATGGCAAGCTTTCATTCTACTGTGTCAGGAGTTCGCTGATGTCTTCACCTAGAATTATAGTGACTTGAAAGGCTTCGATCCAAGACTCACCCAACACACCATCGAATTAGAGGAAGGTGTAAAACTAGTCACACAAAAGTAGAGGCCTGTTAATCTGATGATCAAGCTCCTTATGCAGAAAGAATTGGTCAAGTTGATTGAGTCCGGCATTATATTTTTGATCAAACATTCCTCATGGTTGGCCAATTTGGTTCCAGTTAGAAAGAAAAATGCGGAGATCAGGTTGTGCATCAACTTCAGAGACCTTAATAAAGTCTCTTTAAAAGATCATTATCCCCTCCCCAACATGGATTAGATCCTCCAAAGGTAACTAGTTCTAAACGTTTCTCCCTCCTAGATGGTTATTCGGGGTACAATCAGATTTTGGTACGAGGCTGTGACCAATACAAAACAACCTTCACCACTAAATGGGGGACGTTCACCTACCAAAAGATGCCTTTTGGGCTATCCAAGGCTGGTGCTACCTTCCAACGAGCCATGGACATGGCTTTTAGTGGTTTGATAAATAAAAATGTGCTGGTGTACCTTGATGATATAATAGTTTTCTCCAGGGAGGCAAGACAACACATGGGGCACCTCAGGCAGATTTCTGAGAGGTGCAGGGAATTTGGCATCTCCCTAAATCCAAAGAAATGCATATTTGTGGTTTATGAGGGGAAACTTCTTGGCCACATTGTGTCCAAGGAAGGTTTGTCTATTGACCCCAAGAGAGTCCGCTCCATCCTGGAGATGTCCCTACTAAAGCACAAGAAAGGCCTGTAGAGTTTCTTTGGCCGGATAAATTTCATTCAGAGGTTCATTCTAAACTTTGCTAAAATAGTTAAACCCCTAACCTCTATGCTAAAGAAGGGTGAAGAATTCAAGTGGACAATGCCAAGAAAAGACAGCTTTGAAGCTTTCAAACAAGCTTTGACCTAGGCTCCCACTCTAATCAGCCCTGACTTCAATAAAGACCTCAATCTTTATACCTTCAGCAATGGAGAAGTAATATCTGCTATGCTTACCCAAGTAAACATTAATGACCTCAAGCAACCACTCACCTTCTTTAGCCAAGGGTTAGAGGACTTTGAAATCAGGTACACCTACGTAGAGAAGCAAGTCTTGGTAGTAGTGCACAGCCTGAAGAAATTTAGATATATGTTGTCAAACATCAAGATCCATCTCATGGTTCCACATCCTGGCATCAAGGATTTCTTGACCAATCGAGAATTAAACAAGAAAAGAGTAGGATGGATCACCAAAGTGATGGAGTATGATATAGACATCAAAATTTCTATGTTGGTGGGAAGAAGGGGCATGTGCGAACAACTAGCAGCAGATTTGAGACAAAAGGGTGAAGATAGCTTGTTGATCCATGATGCAGCCACTACAGAAGAACTAGTTGTCACAAGAGATTAGACACTGGACATGAGGTGCTTCCTTCTTACGGGTGAAAGTCTACAGGGTCTCAGTAGGGCCGAAAGAAGGTATTTTAAACTTCAGTCCCTTCCTTATGTCTTGATTGATGGAGTATTATTCAGGAAGGATCTCTCTGGGGTTCTCTTGAGATGCATTGACCCCAGTCAGGCTGACAAGGTATTGGCTTAGTTTCACAATGGGCCAGCAGGTGGCCATTTCGCCCCTAAGACCACAACAGCAAAAATAATGAGAGCTGGCTATTTCTAGCCCACTCTTTTCAAGGATACCTATGCCTGGGTAAGGAAGTGCCAGAAGTGTGTGCTTTTTGATGGAAAGCAACGATTGGCTGCCATGCCCCTACAAGCCATCCAAGTTGAACAACCATTCATGTAGTGGGGCCTAGATTTCATAGGGATGATCAATCCTCCCTCTAGTGCTGGACACAAATGGGTCCTGACTGCTATAGATTATTTCACCAAGTGGGTGAAAGCCATTGCTCTAAAGGAAGTGAATGAAAGCGCAGTCCTGGATTTCTATGAGGACTTAGTGACACATTTTGGGGTCCCAGCCACTATAATTTCAGACAATGCCTTGGCTTTTTTGGGAACCAAAACTAGTGAATGGGAACTAAGGTATGGTATATACCTCAGCACTTCATCAAATTACTACCCGCAGGGGAATGGGTTGGCTGAGTCCACTAACAAAAATCTGATCAAGATTATAAAGAAGACCATGGAATAAAATTAGAGAACTTGGCATGCCAAGCTGAAGATAGTGCTATGGGCCGATCAGATCACCCCGAAGAGAGCAATCAGAAATTCTCCATATACGCTTGTGTATGGAAGGGAAGTAAGGCTTCCCATCTCACTCAAATTGCCAACACTGGACCTCACTCATCAGTTGCAGTTAGAAGATGGAAGCAGCATGGAGGTCATATTTTGTGAACTAATGGAGCTCCAGGAGGTAAGGAATCGGGCCATGGTCTTTATGATCAGTCGCCAATAGTAGGTGAAAAGACATTTTGACAAGAAATCTTCATAAAAAAACTTCACTGAAGGAGATATTGTTTTGAAATGGGATGAAGACAGAGCTAAAACTAGAAAACATGCAAAATTTGATGCCCTCTGGAGTGGTCCTTATATGATTACTCAGTGCAAGTAGTATAACGCATTCCAACTCTCCAGGTTAGACGATGAAAAATTGGGTATCCCAGTTAATGAGATACATCTGAAGCATTATCACTAAATTTTGGTTTAGCTGTACATAATTTCCCTTGTTTTCTTTCATGTTTTCCCTAAATGTAGTTTACACAATTATTTGTTTTTAGCCTTGTGTGTTTCCCTTCATTTGGGGGTAAATTTTGTGTATTTGATTCTGGAATTATCAAAGCTATTGTGAACTCTCTTCAAAGTTACCATTTGACTCCGCGCCCAATGGATATTCAGAGACAACTAGGTCCTAAGCATAACAGGCACACTTATCATATGAGTCACCAATTTGATGACCAAAATAGCCGCCTATGGCAGTGGATGGCAAAAGGGCCACCCCACGGCAGCAGACAGCCAAAGGGCCGCCCACAGGTGGTGAACGCCAAATGGCCACCCACGATAGCAGACAGTGGAAGAGCTGCCCATGGTGGCAAAATGCAAAAACCCACCCCTGATGGTGAATAAAAAAAAGCCTGCCCATGGCAATGGAATGAAAAAATCCCACCCCCAGTGGTGAATACATAGAGCCTACCCACAGTAGCAGAGGCTGAAACTATCACCCACGGTCGACACTCAGCTGACATCGGTAGAACTGCCGCACTCAGCAGTAAAGTTAGTCGATGTCGGCATAAAAGTCCACGATAGCGGGTGGCAAATTTTCCACCCACAACAGCAGGCAGTAAAAAACACCTGTAGAACACCAAAAAAGACTCGCCCAGCTACCAGAGGAGTAGACCAGCATGAAAAATGAGGAAGCAAGCATGGTCTCAGCAAATTTGTGATGTCATCAACAGTGTTTTCTCTCTTCCCAATGAAGACTAAGGCTGCCACTTGCAAGGAAAAAGCCAATGAGAGCTCCTCTTGGCTCTTTCCATATAAATACACAAACTTGGTCATTTTTAAAAAAGGCTTTTCCAATTTTGTAAAGAGCACAGCTATAAAATTTCTCCACCTGAATCAATAAAATACAGTTTTTGCCTCCATCTTGGATAGATTTGTTGTGTATGTCATGAGTATTATTTGTGTTTAGTCATTATTTTCAATGCTTTCACAGGTTAATGCCAATAGACCAGTCATCTACAAGGGCCATTCCTATAGTTGAAAGGAGAAGATCAATATTTGAGAAGGACAGAATAGAGGAAGTTGCTTACAATTGTGCACTCCACAGCACCTTGGTAAACCCCTATTATGTATCTTCCATTATAGCCTCCCTGTTAGTCTTAGCAGCCTGATTCTTCTGCTAGATGTGTAGAGTATATTTGCATTTTTCTTGATTCTGAGAGTGGATGTGGAAGATCAACCTTTATTTTGGTGTATCACCTCTTTAGAGTAGGCTATTTGTTTTCATGCTTTTCTTCTCCCTTTTCATCCACCCCAATTTTTAGTTGTATATATATATATATACCTGAATGTAAATTTTGCTGCCTAAAACAAACAAGACACATCAGAGGGAACTAGCCCATACCTAGAGACTCTCCTCTCCTGCTTTGCCATCCCACAGGCGAGAGAGGAGTTTCCATGTTGCGGGGAGAGGGTAGGAATCTATTTTCCTACTAACTGGGTGCACTTTCCATCATCAATAGTTAGGTTGGTAAGGGTGTCAAGGGAGATTCATATAATAAAAAATCATCATCATCATCATCATCATCATCATCATCATCATCATCATCATCATCGTCATCCCATAGTCTATGTAATAGTGTTTGGAGAGCTTTATAGTTATTTGTATCATGTCTTGGTGTCTTATGGTATAGGCAAATCAAATTGTCATTGAATCATGATAGTTTAAAATGTGAAGGGTCAAAAGGTTTTTGACAACCTTTGTATAATAGTTGAATAAGATTCAATCAAAGGTGTTGAGGGTGTTGGGTTTTTGGTTTTAGGAGTGGGAGCCTTCCTAGGAGTAGGCTTTACCACAGAAGTTGGAGGTGGTGGGATAGTCTAGCTAGGTGGTTTTGGTAGAGAATATTTGGTTATGGTTAGTTTGGAGGTGGAATATTTAGAGGTGGAGGGTGAATATTTGGTGATAGGTGGGAAGGTAAAGGTAGGTAGGTTAGTTAATAATGATGGGGATTTTGTTTTTTTGGTGGAGGTAGGTGTAGGTAGAGTAAAAGGAGAAGGTTTACTAGATGAGGAATAGGTAATGGTGATAGTAGAGGGATGGGGTCCAAAAATTTAAGGTATGTGTGAGGGAGGTGGTGTGGGTCTATTTTGAGATGGTTTGGGTGGTTCCACCTTTTTGATAGGTTTAGTCAAAGGTTTATTTGATGGGCTTGATGGGGTTAATTCCAATTTCAAATATGGATGAGCCAAGCTAGGGGTAGTAAGTATTCCTATATTCTTGATGGGTTTGGCTAGGGGGTATAGTATGGTTTAGTGATTTTAGATATAGGTGGATTGGAAGATTCCCCTATGGTTTTGGAGGAAGAAGTATCTAAAGATGGGGTTGTGGTAATGATGGGTTCAAGGGTATATGTAAGTGAGGTTAAAGGTTCTTGTTTATATTTTGGTAAGCTATCCAAATATGGTGCCATAAGGTGGCCCTATCTATATTGGGTTAAGAAGTAAACTCTATATTTTAGACCAATCTAGAAAAAGCTTTATAGATGGGTTTGATTCCTTGGTTATTGGTTTCAATTATTAAACCCATAGGTTGAGGTAAGGTAATAGTTTCTTCACCTTTGTCTTTGGTGAAAGGTTCAATGGTCAAGGAAGATGGTGTTTCTAGGGAAAGAATAGAGGAGATGATCTCTTCTAGTGGTTTCTAAAGGAGTGGTTGGTTTTATCATAGGTAAGGAAGGTATGGTTTGTTTATATGGGAAAAGAGAGGTGGTTGTTTCCCTTGTTTTGATGTCTAAAGAAAATATTAGTGATTCCACCACTTCTATAAGTGGAATGGAGGAAGAATTAGTTAGAATGATGGTTAGCATAATGGTGGCCTCATCTGGTATTTCTATCAAAGGAGAGGTGGGTCAGTAAATGTTTCATCGATTGAAAGAGGGGGTTTCTTCTTTTATTTTATTGTCTAAGGGAATAAAAGAAGATTACATCAATTAAATAAGTGGGCTAGAAGAAGAGGTAGTTTAGGTAATGGTTTTTTCAATAATAGGTCCAATGATAATAATATTGACCATGTACACCTCATGAACATGAGATGATTCTAGTTGGATGTTGTCATGGTGGGTGGAAGGTGCATGGTTAGGAAAAGGTTTCTAAAAGATATCAAGGGACTAATTTAGAGGTGCACTAGGATTATCTAATGCTAGTTCACCCTTATCAATCATGTTCTAGACAATAGTTTTAAAGGTATTTTACCTACTAACATCATGTCCAATAACTTGATGGAAAGCACATAGATTGTTTTCATTATACCAACTAGGTGTGGGGTGAGAAGAATTGAATTATTGGGGTGGTTTGATAGGAGGAATTTTTATGAGATTAGTTTTAAGTAATTTATCTAAAACTGAAGCATATGACTCCCCTATAGGAGTATATTTCTTAAGAGTGGTTTAGTTTTGGTTGTGAGTTTGTTGGTTTGATAGGTTGGAATAATTGGTTTGATTAGGTTGGCTGATAATTGGAGGTGGAGTGGATTTTAAGATAATCATGTTTATGGTTACATTTCTCTTGGTGTTGGGATGGTTAGATGGTTTAGTGATTTTGGTTGAATAAGGTTCATTAGATTTAAATTTTGAATTCTTATTTCTCAATTTCAATTTCCCTTCATAAATGGCTCTAATTTCAAGTTTACATGTCATGGTAAATGCCTCTTCAAAGGTTCTAAAAATCTGAACTTGAAGAGTTGGAGAAATATGTTTGACATAACCTCAAGAAAAGAGTTCAATCAATTTAGTTTGGGGTAATGAAAAAGAAAGGTGGTTAATAAGACCTTTCCATCTAACTATGAAATCACCAATTGATTCATCATCAAATTATCTAATAGATTAGAGGTCAGTAATGGAAACCTTTTTAGATATGTTGACTAAAAAGTGATATAAAAAGATTTGGGCTAGTTGAGAAAATAAGAAGATAGAGTGCTTAGTGGGATAACTATACCAATCCAAGGATATTACACATAAGGACACGGGGAAGGTATGAAGAAGAAAATAATCATCTTATGTGATTAAATATCAAGAATAGAGGAATGATTTGAAGTGTTGTTGGGGGTCTTCCTTGCTTTAGAACTTAGAGAACTGAGGTAGTTCCCATTGAGGAGGATAAGGTCAGATTGGAATGGAAGGGTGAGTGGGTTAATTTCAAATTCGATAGGTTGGAGAGATCCATAATTGGGTGGTAGGTTTGGTTGAGGTTTGGTGGATGCAATGTATGGATAAGAGGTGGAAGGTTGAGAAGGTGCCACATATTGGTATGTGGTCATGTAAGGTTGGGATGATACCCCATATTGGTATGTGGGCACAAAAGGTTGGGTAGAAGGTGTTATGTATCCTTATGGATTAGGATAATATTGGTAATATGTCATGGTTATTTGCTGAGAAATTTACAAAGGTTAGTTTAGAAGTATAGTTGAAGTGGTAGGTTGAGGTTGAGTGGCACCCTTGTGGTAATGGGTGGAAGGGTAGGGAGTATGGAAAGTACCAAAATTTGAAGAGGGGTAGAGATGGGTTGGTTGGTAGTGATAAGAGGGATGGTGAAAATACAAGACAAGATATCCTCATAGTAGGTATGGTATATGTAATAAGAGGTAAGGATACCCCTACATTGGAGGTGTTGGTTGGTGTAGGAGTGGTTTAGTTATAGGTTGAAATATTGGATTGGGTTTTTGTGGTGGTAGTGAATGGGATATTGGTAGAAAAATAGGCTTAGGTGATCAAAAATTAGGTATATGTAACACCAACCATAGGAGGGGGAAGCATACCAAAGGGTGTATCTGTGGGAGGAATCAAAGTAATAATGGTGCAGTG
>JARHVA010004651.1:487500-550000 GCA_037957365.1 Torreya grandis
TATGATGAGATTTGATCCCCACATATGTAATGGTCAAGTATATCTAATGGTTTTAATATCATCTAAAGGATAATGGATTAAGCCATCATGGGGTTGGCAAGGACTAGGATTATTTCTTTAAGTGATTGCATCATTTTATAAAGTAGGATAGTAGTATCCCATCCATAGAAACTTTTAGGTTGAAACATGCCCACTACAATGGAAACCAAAAATGTCCACATGTTCTTGTTTAAGGAGATAATTAACTTATTCTTGAGTGAAAAAATGGAGTATGTTATATTTAACATTATGATAATAAAGATTTTTTGGTCCAGGGACATACTTGTCAATATGCTTACATAATCTTTTTATTTTCATGAGAGTTAGCCTCAAGAGGGTAAGTATAATGTTAATTAACTTGGATGATGTCTTTTTACCTTGATATTTATCTAGTATTGACTATTTTCATGTGGAAAAAATTATAATCATCCTTGGTTGTTAAGGAAGATGGATATTTCCTCATTTAGACAAGGAACTATAAATCATTCAATGCCTAATGAGGATGAAAAAGAGAGGCATAAGAAGGGAAAGTGTCAATGATTGAATTTTCTCTCTTGGTATTACTTCAATTCTAAAGGATGTAAACTCCTTGGCAAGAGTGGAAGAGAGTTGATGATAGACAATGAGGTTTTCAATTTTGCATTGATATGCATTGTTGATTTGATAACAAATAAGTTTTTAAGCTTATAAGGCATGTAAAGAAGGGTTGTCTATATTTATGGTTATTTAAATATTGTGGATGAGAGATTCATATCTATCCATGTTATTATTTATGTTTAATTTCAATCAAAAAGAAATGGAAATGAATTTTTAATGAGGGTCATATAAAACACATCTTACCCCTACTCCTTGAAGACACTTGCCTTCATTTTAGTGTCGTGTCCAAATTTATTCATGCAGATCAATGATAAATTTGGCTAATTTGTTAATGGTAACATTGGATTTAGGCATAAAAACTATGATTTATGGCTCTTTTAAGGCATATGCCTCAAGGTCATTTTGGACATTGTGGAATTAGTCTTTGAAATAAATAACTTGTTCAATACCTTAAATTAAAATAACATGTTCATTTGGAAGTGTTTCTCAAAGGTGTTTTATAGTTGGGATGGGAGATAAAATAAGTTGATCAGTGACCACTTGGCCTTTGAATTGGTTTTGGGTAATATTTCTTAGGTAAAAATCCATTAATATTACCATCTAATACATAATTTGATCTCCAGGTAATAAATCCTTAAATAAGAAATGATGAAGGGGATTATAATGGACAATGATATAGTGGTATGAGAAAACATATAATATAAAATAAATGGCTGTAAAGTACATTTCAAGATAATCATGTTTTACTTTTGTGTATCAGGTCTCATAATATATCAAGGTGTAACTAATATAATATTTTGAATACTCTTTTATTGATTCATATTTTTCACAAAAAATGCCCTAACTGATATCACAGTAGATGATATGTACAATATGAGAGGGAAATAACTAGAATGTGGTCTTAGAGTAGGAAAATTAAGTAGTTATGCATTCATGTTATTTAATGAGTTTTGACATGCATCAGTCCATTCAAGTGTGGAACCTTTGTTTAGGGGAGAGTTTATTGAATATATGTTGTAAGCCATCTAAGGGATGAATATTCACATAGCTCCAAGTAACCCGAGGTAAATTTATATGTCATTAATACACCTAGGTATAAGCATGTTGATAATAAAATTAATCTTCATAGGATCCACATCAATCCCTTGTTAGAAAAGTAATCATCCTAATAAATTTTTAGAGGTAATGATAAAAACACACTTTTAAGGATTGAGATTAAATTATTATTTGATAAGACAATGAAATATGATATAATTTCATGAAAACAGTTTTTGTGATGCTTGGATTTAGTTATAATATCATTCACATATGTTTCAACTATTTTATGGATGAGATCATAATATATGTCGGTCATTATATGTTGATAAGTTACTCCAACATTTTTGAGTCTGAAAATATCTTAACATAGCAATAGGTTCCACACTTGGTAGTAAAACTAGTTATATGTTGATTCTCAAGAGTGATATGAATCTAATAATACCCTAGGGAATTCTCAATTAGTGATAACATCTCATATCTGGTTTTATAATCAAATATGGCATGAATTAATGGTAAAATAAAATTATCATTAGGATAAGATAAGTTGATATTATGAATGTCAATACAAATAAGTATGACTATAGTGAATTTATTATGAATGGGTAGTCTATTGGATACCTATTTCAAGTAATCTAAATGTTTAAATAACTTAGCATCTAGGAGTCTGATGATATCTATTTCACATAAGGTGGAAACCTTAGGATCATTTTTTTTAACTTTTGATGCATGTGTTTCGCATATAGGTATGTCATGATGTTATGTAAAACTATGATAGGGTTGATGTTGGGCATATATTCATATGAACAAAAAACATTTGTGTGTCATTTAACAAAAAAATGGATAATATTATCTTCCCCTTCAATATGAAATTCATCTAAGATAAAAACTAATTTAGAATTAACAATTGTAATGAAGTTAATTGTGTGAGTTTCTTAAATAAAAATAACAATTTCATCTTGAAAATGAAGAGTTTAAGGAATCTTTGAGATAGGATCCATTTTATGATATACACTAGTGATAAAATCACTAAAATGAGGAGCCTTTTTCTAAAATGGCTAGGCTAATGATGTTGGCAATTAGGTTGAGGTTTTATAGTGTGTAGTAATTCCAAGATAACAATGCCACTAGGAAGTATAGGTAAAGTTTTTTAATATTAAACTTATATTACAATGTCCATAATATTATTACCTTGATTTTTAAACTTAGAATGTGTTTAACTAATAGAAATAACTTATAACTTTTGCATCTAAGGTAATGTTGCTATTTTGAATAGTAGTTAATGTTTTTGAATATACGATATTGCCCTAGCCAATATAGTCTATGGGAGAACTAGGATGAATTGAATCAATGTGTGAAGGACATATAATAAGAAAAAAAATTAATTTTGAATATACTATCTTAGTTGATATACTTAGATGGATCTAAATATGTTGAATAAATTGTATCAGTACTTGGTAGTGTTTAGATGGTGTAGTTATGAGATAAAGGTTTGATGGTATTAGTCTAGATGAATGAGTCTAAAGGATAAGAGTTATTTTGAATTGTATCACATTGGATGATAGCACTAGGTTTGTATAAAAAATTCTCAATAGTATCAGGTTAGTTAATGTGATTAGATATGTTGGAAAAATAATATTTTTTTTGAAAAACCCATGAAGTATTTTCCAATCATATGTTGACATGAGGGGCATAACCTTGAGGTACTATATCATTGTCTCACCACTAGAATTTAAAGAGATGTGAATGAAATGAACATATTGGTTGAAATCATGCATTTTGGATAACATTTATTGATAATGAACTACATCCCATTGTCATGATTGGGCTTGGGTGACTATGTATTCACCATCATTTGAAAGAGGAATGTTTTATGCATAAGTATTTGGTTGATAGTTTTTAGTGGAGGTATTATTATTTGATACACACATGTTAGTGAAATTTTGAGGGGATAGAGATAGAGGATCATGAAATAATTTGGCCATTTTGAATTCCTTTCATATAAAGTCATATTTTATGTAATAATATTGATTAACATTTCATGGGGAAGAAATTTCATTATCATCATTTATTAATAGAATGTATCTATCTAATTTTAGAAGGGATAAAGGGAGATATTATGTTACATAAGGTCCTAGTTTGGTTTTATGAAAATAGTTTAAAAATCATTGGGTTCATCATCATCTGACTCTAGAAGAGTGACTTGTGATTAGGATGCATGTTGGGAGACTTAGGAATACGTGAAATATTTATAAGATAAATAGTGGGAATAGGATATTATTTTTTATGAATAGGTATCTTGAGATCCCATGGGTTGGGATTTACTTCATTCTTGTAACACTTTACATAATGATTGAAATTTATGCATTGGCTACTAGAATATGTTATAAATCTTATGTGATGAGTCCAAGGATAGCCTAAGAGTATACTTTATGAAAGTGGAAGATATAAAATAATTATCTTGGTGTGTATTATGTTGGGTCCAGAAGTGACATGAATCAAAATGAAATCAAGAGTATTTTTATTAGTTTTTTTCCAAATCCATGAAATGTGCGCTTAATATGTTTAAGATCATATTAGTTTTAAATAAGTTTTTTTTATCAAAAAATGGAATTAAAATTAATTATGGATCCTTAATCCACCAATAATTTTATTATTAACATATTGTTAATGACAATATTAATGAAAAGTAGTGGATCATTACCTCAAAAGATAATTTAATCATTAATAATATCTTATTTGGGAAAATATTTGGATATTTCCTTGGAGGAAGAAGTTTGATAATTTGTTTCAATAGAGTGAAATTAAATAGGTTAAATACCTTAAAAATTTTCACTAAGTAGTTTGGATTCAGTAGATGAGGATTATTTGATGTCTTTCAATTGTTGCATGAGAAACTTTTGTTGATAAGGTGATATCATAATGATTTCCATTAGAGGAAATTTCAAGGCATGGAATTTATTTCATCAACAAAATTTATTTGTGATATAGAGTTGGATACATAATAATTTTTATCTTGATTAGGAATGGTTAAACTAGGATGATTGATAGTATAATGATTGGAAGCACTAGGTTGAGGCTTAGAGGGTGGAAGGGGTTCATCACTAGTTAGTGGATTTTAAGATGATGTAGTTGTGGTAGTATTATACTTAATAAGTTTTTATTAGATATAAGGCTTCTTAGGTTTGGTAAAAATATCAATATGAGCAAGCTTATGATGGTAGTTGACACTAGACATGCTAACAAATTTAGATTTAGTATAATAATTGTCTAGGTCCTTGTAAAACCTGGAGAGCTTTTTCTGGTTTATTTTGTTGGTTTCAGGTCCCTGTAAAACCTGGTCTTGTCACTGGTTTTCAGTGGGTTTGCCTTTCTGGCAGTTTCTATTGTTTTATCTTTCTGGATCTGTATAGGGTTTTGGGGCCCCTTCAAAACTTGCTTTTACCTTAATCTAAAACATCAATAACACAAGAATATTCATTGAATTTTTTTGTATTATATTCTAATAGTTGAGATGATTTTAAGGTTTTTTAGTTATATATTTTGGATTTTAATTTTGGTTTTTATATGATTTAATTTATTTGTTATGGCCTTATTTGATAATAGCATCATGGTTTACATTCTCTCCCAGAATGGTAGCTGCCTAAAAGTTTCTTATTCCATGACATGTTTCATGAAAGTAAACAATGTCACATGGAACCAAAAAAATGTAATGGGATTATAACATGATTGAGGGTAAGTAATATATATATATATATATATATATATATATAAATGGTTTATACAGAGATAATAACTTAATCTCCTACATGATAAAAGTAAGGTGGGAATAATGTTGGTTATCTAGTTTAGATTCTCCCTCTAGGGTTCAAAGGGCTTATTTTAGGAGGTATTAGTTGTGATTTTATTGGTTGTACTTTGTAAATATTCATTTTTGGTATTTTGAGAAGGTTAAAATTGGGTCATGAGGAAATATTTCCATTTTTATTCATCAAAATTCTCTTCTAAGGTTTGAGGAGAGAATATATTATCCTTGTATTGAAAAGGGGATTTAAGAATGGTAACAATGAGATTGAAAATAATATATTCACTCAAATTTTGAAAATAATAGATTCACACATGTTATGATTCTCTTTATGCACTAAAGAATTACATAGTTTGATTAAAATATGGACATACTCATTAGGGAGTTACTTGAAATTGATGAAATTATTAAAGTCATTTTTTAGGAAATTCATTATGTTTGAATTCCTTAACAAGAACATTGAATAAATCCTCTAATTGGGTAATAAAATTTTGAATAAGATTATTATACCATTTGAATGTATCTCCCATAAATGTTTTAGTGGCACAATAACTGTTGGTTTGAACCCACTCCTTATAGATATTTAGAAAGGCTTTAAGATGTAGTGCAAAATGTTTAGTCGCATAATATATGATAGTAAGAAATTTTTTTACATATCCAATATATATGGACATAATGATAGGTTATAAATGTTCATTTTATATATTTTTAAGCATATGGTTATACGTTTGTGGTTGAGGTATGATATTTTCATTAGCATATTTAAGATGAGGGGGAATACAATTTAGATTTGACTAGTTCATATTGATTTTAGGGGGTTGTTTAGCCATTTTAAAAATGTTATTTTCCAATTGAAACAATTGAGTTTTAATAGAGGGTTGCATAAGGGTCATTTGTTGGACCATTTATGCAAAGACTTGAGCTGAATTTAAAGGTGAATTTTTATTTTTATTAGGGTTTATGGTAGTATTATATTTGGGATTTCTACCATCAATATTGGGAGGATTAATATCAATGTTGTTTTTGTTTCCATAACTATATTAGTGGAAGAAATAATATTGTTAAAGCCACCACACTCATTTGGATTATAGTTGGTCTTATTATCAAGGTTTTTGATAAACTAATTTGGGTGATTTAATTAATTAGTTTGGTTGATTTCAACCATATTTAATTTTATAGATATAAAGTGATGTTGATAAAAACTATACCAAGAATATTTATCTTCAATGGTGGACAATGCATGAAGAAAGGAATAACCCATGTAAAATTTGAATGGTTTGATGTTAGATAGGAAAATTCTTAAATGTGACATAATAATGATAAGTTGGATTTAAATTTAATTTGTATTAAGAAGTTGGTCATACAAAACTTATTGTATCAAGTATCTAATACAATTATTTTATGAAGTTGGATAAAATATTGTATCAAGTTGGTCTATGCAATTTCGTACTTGAAATAGAAAGTATCAAGTTTAGTTATATAATATGGTAAATAGGTGGAACTAATGGTGGATAGAAAATAAAAATTATGAGGTTGGATGATATAGTATGCAATTTTAGACACATAAATTAAATTTTAATAAAAATAATAATGCACTTGTAACCACCCTTTTTACACACTTATAGCATGCCTTATTCCACAACATTTTGACCACTTTCCTTCATTTTCCATGTAGATGAACCATTATTATAATAAAAATAATGGACCCATAATGTTCATATTATTCACGATAAATAACATAGGCTTATCCATTATTATATACTATGAAATTATTTTGATGTTCTCTTAGGATAACAATTCCCTATATGGACAACAAAGCTCTATAGAGTGTATAGTTCCATTGCTCTTATCCTCCCACCAAATAATAACTAATTTTTAAAATTAAAATTCATGTAATGGTTCATATTATAATTTTATCATGTACCATCCAAAATAATTCCCTATTTATCACTATAAATATACATTTTACATCATTTTACACACAATAGTCTTCCCTATTGAAAAGAACCAAAATTATAATTTCACATTGATAGGAAATTCTATATTTATCCTAATTCTAGTTACATACAACCATATTATCATTGATCTAAAAATTAAATACACTTATAAGGTCATAAATAATGGTTGATGTACTTAATCACACTTAGATTACACTATAATTCATCATTTTACACTAGTATTTCACACACTCCACCATAGCATGGCAGAACTACATGGAGTATGATCTCTCTTTAGAGTATTAGTATGTAGGTAACACTCAATAGATGGGGTGTTCAGGTCAAGCATAGCTTCAACCACTAACCCTTTTTTACCTCGTTATTACATTTTTATTCTTGGTCTATTGAGATAGGGTTAGAAGTGAAGGAGAATACATATAATGGTTTTTGTGGAGGATCATAGGTTTCCTCAAAGTACATAAAATAGATAAGTGAAGATTAACCTATCATAGAAAAATAATATTTATAGATAAAAGACACAAATGTTCCTTAAGGAAAACAACACATCTTTATCTTGTCCAATTACAATGCTCATGTCCAAAGATATTAAAAAAAATTGTGTTGAATATATACTCAATCAACATATCCTCCTCATTAGTTTTAGTCCTTGATATAGTTCTAAATTCTAGTTTTCCTAGTTTTTAGTTGTTACTTTCATTATTTTTCATATTTATAAATTTAGTAAGTTCTAATTCAATTTGTGTAACTTATTGAATATATATAGCATTGTGGATTTACACAATCATTTATCTAATGGTAATTAATTCAATTTTTTTCCAAATTTTAATAAAACATATTGGTGAACCAATATTTTGTTTAAATTTTGAAAACAACCTAGCCATAGATGTTTTTAGGGTTTCTATCCTTATTTTTTGTATCTAATTATAAATTTAGTATTTTCAAATCTCATGGAATCTTCAATAGTAATAATCTTTCTAGTTTTCATTTCCTAGTTCATGCACTCTAAAAAATCTATTTATACCTCTCTTCGAATAAGTGCTAGACTAAGTGGTCTTCTAATTGAGCATAACCATATTACTTTTTATAAATTTCATAACATAGATAAGAACACAATTATATCATAAAATTCAGATGTTAAAACACATAGTGAGCATATAGAGGTCAATGAAACTACTTTAAACCATGATCAATATGATCAAGATACCTTCATTCCTTAATATGAACACCAATATATACTCCCACCTATAGGTGATGAATAACCAAAGTTTAAAAAAATGTGTATATCATTAATATTTTTTAATAAATAATCAATGAACAACCTCTTAAATATAATAACATTTTAAAAACCATTTTGGACATAAAAAGTTTAATTATGACACCATCACTTTAGACTTATAATCTCATGGAAACAAATTTTATACCACTATTTACTATGGAGGAAACCCAATGGCATAAATATATGAATATTCAAATTCATACTCAATCATTGGGAATATTTCATTTAGTTTACACACATTCTTATTAGCCCTATGTAAAACCCCTTGTGCACAATATTCAATCTCTATAAACTAAGGTGTTGTACTTGGAGCAAGGTGCATCAAAACCTAACTAGGCAATAAATTCTCAAATTTTATTACACACTCCATTGAAATAACATATACAAATATAACCTATACCTATAGTTTTTGTTGAAATCAATCTTACACTATGAGATGGAAAGGGTGACCCCTAAAAACATCTAAGATATTTCCAAGCATCATGTTTTGATTGTTTCCATTGATAAGTTATTGACTAAGTCATTCCCAAGGTGTATAAAGTAATATTCTCCAAAATGGTTTTAAATTTTACCTCCCCAATAATTTCATGTGTTCAATCTACTTCCTCATATGTTTTTAACACATTTTTTCAGTCAATGTCATTGAGAATACTTCATATGCTCATATTGCTTAACTAAAAAAAAATCTAATGAGCCTCTCATAGAATATGTCTTAAGGTACAAGATGATTTTATCTAAAATGACAAGTCCTATATCCACCAAATAAATACATGATATATTAAAACAAATTTTTATTCCACCTCTACATGAGTCCATCATGTTTAATAAATTTCTCTCATTCATAAATATGTGCCACACAATAATGGAAAAGGAAGTAATGTTTTTGCACATCAATAAGATTATGTATGAAACCATTTAAAATTATAATATGAAGATTTAAATAAATATACAATACAAGGTAAGGCCAATTAATAATAATGATGATAAAAGTACAACATATATATATTTAAATCCCACTTCATGCATTGTATTATCACTACTATTAGGAGATAGCTTACCAATCTACAAAAAGTTCCATATAATGTCTTCAAAACACTAATGGAATTCAATATCATATCTCTCCATCCAATTAAATAGATTTATGTGAATATTCCTATTCAAAAATGTTTTTATCATAATTCATTTTATAATTATCAGAGGGCACTACGACACAATACTAACATGTGTATCAGTTCGATGCACAACATTTATTATTTGATAGATGGATACATAATTCATGTGGGTACACCAATAGAAATTTTGAAATCACAAACAAGTGAATTCAAATTTATCAAAATATCTAGTGATAATTATCCTAATCATAAAACTAAAGAGATAATAGATACATTAAGAGTGTATTATGCATATAATTCACAACCTCCACTAGTTTCTTACCATTCTCATATAGAGGTAACACATCCTCTGATTGACATTTGGAATTTTTTATTCATCAGTTCCATTTAGGCCACTCATCACATTTTTAGATCATGAGATAATAGATAATAACTCAGATTTACACTCTTTTAATTTGATTTCACATTGATCACTATCTTGTTCAAAGTGTCATGTTTGATAATGTTTCAAGTGTGAATATGTGCACAATCACACTTATTAATAATCTTAGATACACATATCAATATTTAATTACTACCACCCTGTGTTGGACTATCCATTGGTGATATTACATTACCATTATAGGATAGTCCAACACATGTGGCCACTATATTTGTAATATAACCCAATGAAGGGATCTTTAACATATTATTAGGATTCATTTGGATTCAACAGATCTATGTAATTCATTATAAAATTGAAAGGTGTTTAAAGTATATCTATGATAATTAGGTCATCATAGTTCTAGGCATCCCATATGAATATCCCCTATCATATACAAATATGGTTCCTATATAGTAGATTTCAATTGAGCCACTTAAAAAATTGCAACATACTCAAAGATTTCAAAATAATGTATCTACCCTTCCCTAGAGTCCTGTCCTTGAAATATAATTATAATATATTTATCCTAAATTATATAGAGCCTCTCTCTATTATTACATGTCCTAGACTGATATTATAGGGAAATAAGGATATTTCACATAAGGCACCAACACAATATTCATACACTCCATTATGGATTCCAAAAATACTTAGATTTCATCATGGTCAAAAAGATGCACAATATGTTATAGATAATTAGTATGATAGTGGAATATATGGTATAAATGAAAATCAATATTTATATTTTAAATCTATATCAAATTAGTAGTGGCACTATAACCATTTACAATCACAAAAGGTTACCATTCTTATCCTAAACATAAGGCTCACTGATTGTGAGTCCCTTTCAAGATTCACTGATTAGTATCTCTCTCTACTTCATCTTTTTTAGTTTATATATGTAAAAATATATAGAAATATAAAAATATTCTAGAAAATTCAAAAATTAGAACCTATGCATGATTATGTTTCATTTTTTTACATCAGTCAATTTGTGCAAAGTTATTCAGTACTTATTTATATCCATTTTCTTATCATATATTATTAAAAAGTGTACATGAGTGAATTTAGAGCATACATGTTTCCTTCCACATATTTTTTATGTTATTTCACTATCATATACTCAAAATTAGAAAATAGACAAAATTTCCCTATTTAGATAGAAGTGTCATGCATTGTTGTCATATTCCATTGGTCCTATCCTAGTAAACATAGTCTATTAGTTATCATATTCAAAAAATATACATGCCTCTTAAAACATATTTATACATCATCAAGATCATTGGAGGAACCTTATACATAGGTTTTATCCTTATCTAACTATCCCTTATTATTATTATCCAATTTATTTACATCTCATAACATTTATATATATTTATCACTTACAAATTTATTTACATCATATGTAAGATGAGAACTCCATTTTTGGCCCTTACACCCATAATCATCATCCTAGTCACATAAAATCTCCCCAAGTATAATTACAATGATTTAAAAGTTAATACAATCTATGTGTGTGTGAGAGAGAAATATTTTCATTTACACCACACATTAGGGATTAAAATAATATGAAATAAGGGTATATAAGAAATAACAACATATAAACACAATGAATAATGAGATCTTAATGGTCTAAGTTTCTCCACCTACCATCAATGGTAGTAATAACAAGGATATAATTTTTTTATTTACCTTTCAACCATATAGGAGTTATATTCAATTCAACAACAAATATTCTCAAGGAAAATAAACTATGAATCCATTTCATAATTTAATAACCAATAACATAAACATAGCCAACCATTAATCTACATCAAATAAATGACTGATAAGAAGATAATGCTACTAGGGTAGTATATTAGTGGTTAAAATCATCTAGAGGAGAGAGAAATGAGATGGAGGGCCATGAGAAATCATTTAATTCCATATAAAAATAGATAACACCTCATCTCCACTATCTGATTCTCTATATAGCTTGAATAATTACATTATGGCACTATATGCACCCAAAAATTATATGGTATAACATTTTCATAAAAATCTAATGATGATGTAATTACGTCCACCTATATATTTTTAGACTTAATAATATCTTGGTAATTATGTATTTTATACACTCTTTTACTCATTTTTTACGTCTAAAATTATTTTTTAAATTTATTTTACCTTGAATTTTACTTCATTTTCCTTGTGAATAAACCACTAGTCTCCTTGACATAACCTCCATGTTATGTCATGAAACTACCGCTTCCAAGTGACTTTCACCGAAGTAGTTTCATTAACCACTATGATGGAATAATTAAATTAACTACAGTTTTTTAATATGCACTACATTTACATCCTTTATAGTGGAAATTTTTTAGTTTACCACATTGGTTCATATTCCCTACCTTCATAAGGAAACAATTTCATCACCATTCACACATTTTTAAACTTGGATTTGAGAAGTTAGTTTCCATTCATTTTACATGTTTTTTATCACATTTCTAAATTTTTTTCTTATGTTTACCTCCTATACAGCTTAGATCATTCCTTATTTATTTTATCAAAAAAATTTCCCTTATCACTTCTAAAATTCATTTGAACTCTAGTTAACTATTACACAAAACCTTTTTCATTCCTTACAACTATACATTTTTCCTTAGGTTTATGGATCTAAGATTTGCATTAGAGATTTAATATCTTCAGCCTTATTGATCGATATATTTCTTGATTTAATATTTTTGTGAGTGTTTTATTTTATTTTTTATCATCTTCATGTTTTATACAAGTTCGAAGAGGGTAATTACCAAATCAATAACCAATTCTTTACTCTTTTAGATCAATCCATCCATTTTTCAACTATTCTTTTCTTCAAGATTATATCCATATTTATTTTTTCATTTTATCCACTTATAAGATTTCCAAGGGTCATGATTGAGATAACAAGGAGCAATCATACATGAGGATAGTATACTCACTACAACAATGTTTTACGTTCACTTGGTCATCACATTAATCATATTAGACTAGATTAAATTATGTGTTTATTATATTAAAATTTATATTAAAAAAATTTATAATAAAATGAAAATAAATTTGTATTCACTCTTTCTTTTTCACAAAAAAATTAGTTTAAATATATCAATTTTGCTTACATGTAAAAAGATTTAAAATCACATAATTTACATAAAAACATATTATATATTAATCAAATTAACTTATTAGTTATATATACTTAAAAAAATTCACTTTCAATTTTAGTAAAATAACATGAACACACATGTGCATGTGTGCACTCCTACACATGCATGTGTGCACACACACACATGCACACGCACACACAAAAACCTAGACAAACTAGACAAAATAAAAATATTACATCTTAGATTTGATTTTGTTCATTAGATAAGAAAATGAGATCCTAAATTTTATTTTTCATTCATTCCATAATAGATAATTTAGATTTAAAAATAATCATTTAATACTTTATAAATTACATGTGAAAAATAGTTTATAAATACTTAGAAGTTGTACTCTAGGGTTTATATAAAATTTTCATTTGTATGTTAGAAAATTTTAATTACATAGTAAATTCATTGATTTATTTTTGAAAAATAAAAAAAAATCATTTAACTTGGATATAGTTAAAATCTCACATGAAGATAGAAAAGGGTAAAATGAGTATTTACATATTTAAGTTATAATTAAATTTTAGTGTTGCATGCATCAAAAAATATTTGAAAATAACAAAAATAAAATAGTATTTACTTTATCTAATTACAACCTTTCATTTAAGTCATTAAAAAGTAATTCCATTTTAAGAAATTAGCATAATTTGATTTCTTTACAATTGTAAAGTACTTTCATTTTCATAAATTAGCATACTTTGATTTATATACAAATCATTATAAAAAACATAAAAAAACACAACCATCTTTGTCAACTTGAGTACAAGACCAAACATTTATTCTACACATTTATAACATAATTTATATATTTCATACCATTGCATATACAAGATATATGCTTAAGCAATCAATCAAATCATTATTCTCCCACCTTTCATGACACTTCCATAATTTTCATACATCATTAAATAGATATATTTCCTAGATTTAGATCTCTCATTCTTGGTATTAATGTTAAAAATTACATTAAAATAGAGATTATAAATGTTCCATTCCACTTACATCCCCCATCTCATCATTTATTAACTCAATGTCTTCCATGATCAAGGGAATGTATAAGTGAATCCCATCATTATACACATTCATTTATGAGCTCTACAATATAATTATATTTAAGTATAGACCTTTATCACTCATGTATTTCTCATTCAGATTAGCCTCATCACACTTTAATTCACTTTGTTTATGACACTAAATGGACAACCTAAAATATTTGATCAAATACCTATAGTAATATAACTTAACTATGCCCATTCATCATACATATAATTGACTAGAAACTATGATACCTAATCCCTCAAAAAACTAAATGACCTTGGAGTTATGTTTCCCATTACTTATTCATTTTTAATTATAAACATGATTTAATTAATCTATTCTCATATCATCATGAGCATCCTTTTCCACCCATAATTAGAAAACCCATTCTAATACCTCAACCTAATCTTCATAACTCTTATAAATAATCATTCCAATAATATCTCCATTACTTATCTCAGGCAAACCACAGTAAATTGAGTGCATGAAGTTGGAATGTCACTTTTTATGTGTATAAATCTAGTTAAACCAACATGAAAGGCATATCATTGTACATATTCCTCACTTTCTATTTTTTGTATGTTTCTCTCTCTTTGATATTCTTTATAGATTTATATAGCCCCTCAATATATCTAGTTAGGATATATTTGATAGAACCATGAACTTTGACACCTATAGAAATATCCTTTAACCTAGTGGTGAAACCTCCCTCCATAGTTGGAATAATAACACTTCCACCTAAAACATTTAAACTTAATATATTTACCATACCTTCAACTCACACACTAGATTAGGAATAATCTACCATGATGTGTGGGATCCAAATCAAACAAATAGGAATAACCTTGATTGAAAGATATCATTCACTAGTTGATGTGGAACCAACTCTAATTTTTTAACAAGACCAATAGTTAGTTCACAAAACACATATTCTAAAATTGAATCCAAGTATGATCAATTATTGATATAATCTACAATATGGAAGATGAACTATGTATATTATATGAAACTTTGTATCCACAACCAAAACATTGTAAACCTATAAGAGCAACACCTAATAGATCCTTTATAGACCTATAACCAAAATAATTTGATTAGTGGTCACAAATAATACCTCTTGAACTTGATACTAAGGAGGTTATTATAACCACCACTAATTCTTTTGTAAAAGAAGTTATCTCAACTTTTGTGGGTCACATTTAATATTTATAGAGTAACAAATCCTTTATGAATCAAGGTTTTACCACTAACCCTCCTTACTAAGGCCATTCCTCCTCTATTCCCATTCTATTTAAAACTTACCAACCTCCACTATATCCATATAACCTGCCTCTTATAAATCATGCCTCAAGCCAATATCTCAGGGGCATCCTTACTCATGACATCTCTAGTCTAGTAACCTCAAACATTCCCCCATAATATCAACCTCATTTTAAAAAGCCTAATGTAATTTTATATACCTACACCCATCCAAACAATTTGGTGATCAAAACACCACCACCTTACATACCTTTAATTTATGTGGCTTCTTTTCTACCACCTGCATACACTCCTTATTTTCAAGAACCACATCCCGATCATTCATGTAATCCTTTACCACCTTAATATCAAATGTATTCCAATTCCACCCAGCCTGATAACTATTTTTTAGATTACTACATCCTACCTTATGAACCTCCTTTTCCTTCTAACATTTTCCACCTACTTATCATCATGATCTACCTCTTCAATCTCATCCCACCATGCTTTTGGTGGAACTATATACTATAGAGACATAAATTTAATATACTAAATATCTCATCAATCATACTATATAATGATTTATTTTATCTTGTCCCTTACTTGACCTTCCTAAATTTAAGGGATAAGGAGATCCTAATACACATATCAAATAATATGCCATTAGTGTTCAAATTATTGCCTTGGGATGGATTATTTTCAAAATTATTTCCCTAAAAACCTTGATGTAATTTCCCCTAATTAGAATTGTCACCTCCTTGAGGGGTTAATACATTCCTTTGTCTAACTCGTGGACGAGTTTGTCAATGCCTTTGATATAAACAAACTCTTTAAATGAGAGTTCTTGTACATTAATCAAGAACACAATGAATCTACTACATACTTCATCACAAGATGGTAATAATTATTATAATCATATACTATCATTCCACACATGGACCAAAGATAACTATGCAATACCTTTTTACACTTCTTTAACAAGAAAGTAAGGGAGGATGTTAATAATTTCCCTTATCAGTCTTACAAATAAGCACTTGGAAGTATACTAAGAATTGACAAAATAACCATTAATATTGGTCATATAACCTATGGGACTAATGTAAATATATCCATCCTAAATTAAAATAATGGAGGCTATCAAAACTATAACCAAAGCAACCATAATAACCAAGGCCCTAAGGTTCTAAATAGGAATTGAAATGCTACAGATGGTGTGATAGACCAAAAAAGAGGCCAGACATTATAAACAACAACCCTTCTCAACCTATTAATAATAATAAAATTAAAAAAATAATAAAAATGTAGGTTTAAAGAACTAAAATCCTCGACCCATATTTCATGCGATTTATTTTAACTATCCTACACCTCATAGCACACAATTTTAGAATCTACCTCTAAACCACTTCTAACATGTTAACCATTATCTATAATATCAAAATAGGTAATTTCATAAATAAAATATCATATAAAGTTTCGGTCAATAAAATAAAAAGAAGAAGCCCCAAGATTTTAGTCCTAACTTCTGATTCTTTTTCCATTGAGTTATTAGACATGATACTCATATATTTAAGGAATACAACAAGTTCATTCAAGGACTCCCTTAGGATCAATAGTAAATGGTTGTATACTTATTCTTAGATAATGCTAACATAAACCTTCAATCCTTATTAATTGGTCATGTGGCACAAAAAATGTCAAATTGGGAATATATCAAAATCCTTTTATAAACCATAAATGCCACACTATTCAAATTATCCATAAGGTAACAAAACCATCCAACTTCCATTGATTAGTTTTCATGATGTTGAGGACTCTAGCTCTGACACAGTCAATCCTAATGTGGCTCCCTAATTAGGACCATAATGGACAACATGCATCATAGGAGTTTTGGAATTAGAAACTAAAGAATATCTAAACATTATTACTCACAGAAGATAATATCAACCTCAAACCCCTTACATTCAAAATATCTTAGATACTAACACCAACCCCAAACCTATATGGAATTGTGACTTAATTACTAACCTCAAAAAGGCATTTTCGCATATCTCACTTATGTACTTTCTCAAAAATGATCATGTTAATCATTAAAAATTTATTTATATCTTGGTATTGGGCTGCTTTTCACGTGTCATGCATCCACCCTAGGCTTAGATCAATCACATTGATTTGAACGTGTTCCCACTTAGAAATAACTCAAGGGATGTTGGTTAATTTTTTGACTTTAGGAGCCTACTTATAAACATTGAAATGGATATAAGGGAGTATCCAACTTTGTTTCTGTAATTATGGATCTATAATAACTATGTAGAGAGAGTGATGGTTGATGATGGGTTAGAAGTCAACATATTACCATTTTCATTTGTCTAGAAACTTAGTTATGGGGAAACTAATTACTCTATCACTATAAAAAAATTTCAAGGATATGATATCCTTAAGTATACCTTGATATGAACCATCATGATTTAATTATCTTTGGTCCCAATACTATGTTAAAAAACATGTAATTGATAATGATACAAGCTACATCATGATCTTGTGTAGACCTTGGATTCATAAGATGAAAGTAGTCCCTTATACAATATTTGATAAAATTAGGTTCTTCTATTTATGAAAAGTCTTTGTTACTCAAGGAGACCCTAATCTTATTGGAATCCTTCAAGTGATCATGTATGAAAAATAAGGCTATACATTTATTATCACTTATCTATTAATGGTGTGGCAAAACACCCATATTTGGTTGAAGTTAAAGATCCCATAACACCCAAGTTAGTTTTCTTAAAGAGGGGTGATGAAATACCCAAAATCCCATCTAATGAGAAACCTAAAGATAAAGGATTTAAAATAATAGAAAAAGTGAGTGAGGAATAGCCCACAACTATTATTTGTCTCAACCAAATGAACATATGAAATCATTTCCATCTTACAAATGGATGAACCTGATAAACTTCCATTATAACCTTATAGGATTGGCATATATAATAACTACACACCTCTCATCTAAGAGGCCCTTAATCCCATGGTTTAAGTTATCCATGTTGGCATGTTGAAACTCTTGGGGCATGAGGATAAGCCCCCAAAAGAGGCTACTGATCCACATCTTCATCATGATCAATCCACACCCAATCATGCAAAGGAAAATTGTATTTAATATCATAATTTATAAGTTAGGTTAGATTATAAAACCATTCAACCTCCCCCTTCTATGATATTTCTTGAGGAATGGATTGATACAGTAACCATAGGCACTATATAAATTAACATTGGCTCTAATGACTACCCAAATTTTCTCAATGTTAGGTATTCTCTCTCCTCCTGAGGAGAACAATACCATAGAGAGATACTAAGTTCTCTAACATTTTATTCCTTAGGCATGACAACATGAAAAATATATTTCATCATCTAATATCAACAATATTGCGAGTTTCAAAATAGTATCCATAAGTACCCAGTACAAGTATGAGACCTTGTCTTGAAACTTGATAGTAGAATAGATAAGAAAAAGGGATAAGATCATAAATTAAGGACCAATTACTCAGGCCTATATTTTGTCAATTAATACTTTAGTAATGGATCTTATCGATTGTATAATTTAGAGGGTAATGAGTTTGGTGAGTTTGTGTACTACTTACACCTCAATAATTTCTATATATATTCATTTCATTTCAAATTTCTATATTTGTATTGTATTTCTATTTTTATTTATTTTATTGAATATTAGATGTTTTGTTAGTGGTTGCTTATCTATGAGTTCACATGATAAAATATTTAAAAATTTATCATTCCATTCCATTTAATTTTCCTTATCACCCTATTAAATTTATAAAACATTCTCAAAATAAACATAATATAGTTTCATGTCTTAATTCTTATGATTAGGGTATTCCTTATTCCTCATATACTCCTTTGTAAGGTTAGAAAATTCTATCTTATAGCCTAGTCTAGAAGCTTGTTTATGGCAGAATCTCCTTTAATTACCTATTTTGAGCATGTTAGTGTTTTTTTATCAAAGGAAACTATAAAAGGAGATTCTGCCATAAACAAGCTTCTAGACTAGGCTATAAGATAGAATTTTCTAACCTTACAAAGGAGTATATGAGGAATAAGGCATACCCTAATCATAAATATTAAGACAAGAAACTATATTATGTTTATTTTGAGAATGTTTTATAAATTTAATAGGGTGATAAGGAAAATTAAATGGAATGGAATGATACATTTTTAAATATTTTATCATGTGAACTCATAGATAAACAACCACTAACAAAACATCTAATATGAAATAAAACAAATAAAAAATGGAAATACAAAGAGAGAAATTTGAAATGAAATGAATATATATAAAAATTATTGAGGTGTAAGTAGTACACAAACTCCTTAGACTCATTACCCTCTAAATTATACAATCAATAAGATCCATTACTAAAGTATTAAGTGAAAAAATATAGGCCCGAGTAATTTGTCCTTAATTAATGATATTATCCCTTTTTCTTATCTATTCTACTATCATTTCCTCTGATAAAAAACACTAACATGCTCAAAATAGGTAATTTGAATTTCCTACCTTGGTCCTTGGTGATGATATCTTGGATTTTACTAGTTAAATAGGACAAATAATTTGGGGTAAAGACCTTCTTGTGTGTGTGTGTGTGTGTGTGTGTGTGTGTGTGTGTGCGCGCGCGCACGTGTGTGTGTGTGTGTGTGTGTGTGTGTTTGTGTGTGACACTAATTAAAAACTTAAAATATAATGAATGTCAAGTCCATTTCACACCTCTCAGCCTTTGTTAATCTTTAATTATGATCCCTCGCATCTCACTAGTTGTATCAGGTTTAGTATAGGGGGAGATTACCTTAGTTTCCTACATCTATCCTTTGGTGTTGATCCCATATGTAATACTATTCATATGATACTAGGCCTAGGAGGTCACAAAAATCAAAAAAGAAAATCTTGTTTAAATTTCAAAGCATCAAAAAAGACTAAAATTTTGTCAATGTGTTTATGTCAAAAGGAGAACTATATCCCATTGACTAGTTCTATCAATACTATCCACCTCTAGATGAATTCAAAAAAATTAGTGTTTTATAGGTTTGAAAATAAGTAAAAATTCCCCTTTTCTCATAAGTATTAGTTTAACTTCCTAATCCTTTTAAAATTTTGATGTCTATTTTTCTATTTTCACTATCTCACCATATATCCTATTTTCCTTTTCATCCCTTTACTACAAGTTAAAATTCATCTTGTTGTATGAATATACTAGATTGATCACCACTTTAATAATAATCCTTAGTGTGTTATTAAAATATCCATCTTATTTACAATTAAAAACATTCTATTTTATCATCTCATATATATAGACATGTCCATAACATTCCTCACAAAAATAAGAGATGTACAATACATCATCACATATATAGTCACATAAAGTGCATGAAATGAGAAAGTAACATACAAATTAAAATAAATAGTAAATTAAATTAGGTCATCAACATAATAAAAAATTATCTCTTTATATATGTAATAAATGTCAAGTTTATACATCATTGTCTTAGTAAAATCACCTCCATAGAGGGAAAATGTGTCTAAATGTCTTAAAAATACAAAAAAGGGTAGCCATGTATAATATGTAATTATAAATTCCCACTAGAAGATGGTGTTTTACACCTATAAGAGATACATGTCCAAGGATCCTACTCATCCTCCTATTAAGAGAGGATCCTAATATTGAATAGTGTAATGGCCTATCGCTCTTGATACTATGATGTCATTTTATCATCCCTATCTAGGAGGTTATCCTTCCCCTTATCTATTAGCTCAAAGAGTCCCAACATACTCTATTCCTAATCACGTCATGTAGAGTATTCATGTGATAATATAAGATATTTATATGCCTATGAAAGTGAGTGATCTCTATATATGTCAGATAAGTTGGAGAAAAAATATTTGTATGCCTACCTAGTTTAGTAGGTAGTTTGACATCCACCAACAATTGATGGTAGGTCAAGTTAGTGACCTCATAGAAAAGATTGACCAAATTATATCTAATAATATTATATCATATATTACATGTAATTATAACCACATAGATATAACATCCATCAAATAAAATCCTAACTAACTATGTCTAAAGGTAAGGAAATAAATAAATAATTAGTTTACCTCAATCATCCTCAAACCAGTATGTATCACAGTCCCCATCTGAGCTCATGGAAATATCTTCCTCCCCAACCTTAGGATCATCACCTCTTATTTGGTCACCTCATTTTTCACCCCCACCTACTACATGTTATTTTTACATTAGATCCTATGGTGGAGGTGGAGTTGTTCATGATGGTTGTTATAGCTATTATTGGCCTTTAACTAGTAGTGTAAATGGAATAGCTATAGGAATAATATTTACACATACTCTCATAGGTTTTTATCTATAATATGTTGTTATTACTATCATAATATGTTATCTAACTTGTGATCCTCTAATCCTAACCACCCTCATGATGGGAACCCCTTGTATGCAGAGTTGTTACTACAACTTGCCCAACCTAACATATGTAATATCTTAGAACCCCATATATAACAGTTGAGGTAATAATATTTGGGTTGTATATGGTAGACAAAATTTTTAAGGTACTCTATCCATAGGGTGATGTTCTCTCTATTTTTATGTTCATATCCCTAACATGTTATGCTCCAAATACAAATACAAGGTAGGCCACCTCATTTTACCACCTTCCCAACATGCCTTAATATATCATAGCCACCAAATCAATTATTATAAATGTCATAATATCTTAGGGTAAGACTCTAAAACGAGTCACCTATGTCCATATGGAAGCCCCGATGGCCCTTGTGTCTCCAACTATGACTACTCACTAATTATGGATAATCCTTTCATACACCTAACTCATAACCAATGAAGGGTGGTTAATAGAAGATATCATATTCATTTAATAATGTACATGTCCTTGTACATATGTTTTAAAATCACCTAATATCATGAGTATTCTAATTCCCTCTCCTTAATCCTCCTCACTATTGGTTTCCATCTATAAAATAGGTGGTATGTGTATGTAATGAGTTAGAATTAGTCTATAATTATACTATCTAAATATTCAGACTCAAATAAGGAAAATCAAAGAAATTACATTGATACTTAATGAATTGGGATATGAAAAAATTTATACAAAAACATAGCAATAGAATCACCTAAAACATAATGTTAAGAGAAAGGGTTCTAAATCATCTAGGAAATCAACACCATGAAAAAAATCTAACTAGGTATCTATTGTGTTAGTTATTTAATATCATAATAAATAAATGTAAGGGTAATCATTAAAAACATATCAAAATGAGAAAGGAACCATGGTATGAATATTAGGGCCTAGGCTACCTAAGGTGGATAAGTGTAAAGTTCAAAAAATCATATAACCACACTAAGTATAAGTGTAGAGATATTTTAAACAAAAATATATACAATCATTATGAAAGTAATTATATAACTTCTATCTATCAAATGAAATAAATAGGGTTAGAATATACATAAATTGAACAAGACCTATGGGTTTTTTAATGGTGAATCTTCTTTAATTCATGGATATTCCATTTTTTTAAGTTGACATATGGTGATTTTGTGGGGTACATGATAGTGTGAGATCACCAAAATTTTAGGGTAAAATTTAAATTTAAGAGTAGAATCACCTAATTTTTAAAATAAATTTCCTTTCATAAATGTATGTTTTTAGTATAAAAAATCCAATCTAGGGGCATTTTACACTATATATAATATATTAAACTTTATACCCTGATGGTATTCACTCTTCAAGTACATTAAACTATTTGAAGCACTAATGTCTGCTATCTAGATTTTGTAACCAGAATTCAAATGCCTACATACAAGTGTTAGATGATAATAATTAGGTGTTATATGATAGTAACCTAGTGTTGGGTAACCACAACCAGGTGTTAGATGATAGTGACCAAGTGTTAGATCATAACAACTAGGTGTCAAAACATAGTAAGTAGGTGTTAGACAATAGAAAATAGGTGTCATAATATTGTAATAGGTGTCAGATAACATAAATTAGGTGTTAGAGGATAAAAATAATGTGTCAAATGATAGAAAATAGGTGTTAAATGGGATTGTGTTTGAATGGTTTTTGTTTGTCTTTTGGTTGATGCATTAGGGATTGGTTTATTGTTTCTTCTTTCATTAGGTGATTTGAGGGGGATATATAAATAAAATGAGGTGCATAGATGATGTATATGGGATATTGGAGGGGGATAACCAAATAAAGTGATCATTTTTAACATGTAGGTAGATGACTATATGATGAAATCAAATGACTTGATGATGTAGTTAGATGACTACATGATACATTCACATGACTAAATCATGTAGCTAGATGACTACATCATTTATTTGGGTGACTAAATCATGTAATTATTTGGATTTATCTAGTATCATGTAGTCAGATGACTACATTTTGTAGTGAACTGGATGCATCATGTAGTTGAATGATTGCATAATGTACTTAGATGACTACATAGTATTTTCCTACTAGATCTTGGGAAATGCATTCGACATGTTCCACCGCATTATTAACCTACACTTTTATATGCCTTCTATCCTAATTTTCCACCATTATGAAACTAATTTTCCTAGTGACCTCTAATTTTTTATAATATAGGCCACTAAAATTTTCCCCAACAAGACACGTCGAGCCTCAATCTCCCATTTAGATAATGGTTCTTTATGTTTTTTTTTTTTTTTTGATCTAAAAGTTTGAATCAATAAATAAGATATAATTAATCCTTATAATACATAAAATACTCCATAATATAATATCTAAGTAATAAATCTTCCAAATGTAAACTTAGGGAAAAAGTGAGAGAAATAACAATGTGAAAATGAATATTCCTCTCAATTAAAATGAAATGGTGACATATATTTAAAATGGTAAATTATCATAAACCATTTTCAATATTATATTGACACCATCAACCAAATTTATTTAGTTATAAATGGGTTGACTAACCTTGAACTAGATCATACAAGCTGATTAGTTGGAAAGACTATGTTATAACATTTAAAATTGCATCAATCTTATTAATGTAGTTGGGAAAGGATGGATGATGGATAAAACTATATTTAATGGGGTAATATAGTCAAAAATTATAATTATTTATATATTTATAGGTTTTCATATGGATTAATGTAGCTTATGGGATCAAATTCTGAAGAAGCTAAAATAGATGAAATAGTGATAAATAGGAAACATTATCTCTGCCAAAGAACAAATGACATGATTACCCATTTATTAGTGTAACATTTCATATTTTCACTCAAATATATTTAAATTTGATAAGTTAATATGATAAAGTGTTATTAAATGATAAATTTTAAAAATATTATGTGTATACATATGTCACACCTAAAGGTCATCATATGTCACCAAAACATAACATGATACAATGTTTAGGGAAAGAACACATCAAAAAAATAACTGAGGTAACTCAAAAATTAAATAATAAAATAAATTCTCATAAATTAAATAATTCGAAATACCATATACATAACTATACTTAATTTTATCATTGAGTGGTCACATGTTTTATTTATAGTCTTGATCATGGAGGACATAGTAATTGCATTAGACAAACCCTAGGGATATAAGACTAAAAAGTAAAATAAGAAATCATAAGAGGGATAAATTAAATGGTAAAATCACAAAACATATTTAGGCACTTGGTAAATTATGAAGTTTGGATGACAAAGGCTCAATATATAAGATATAATTATACCTTATAATACATTTAATACTCCATAAGATAATATCTAAGTAATAACTCTTCTAAATGTAAACTTAGGGAAAAAGTGAGAGAAATAACAATGTGAAAATGAATATTCCTCTCAATTAAAATGAAATGGTGACCTATATTTAAAATAGTAAATGATCTTAATCCATTTTGAATATTATATTGACACCATCAACCAAATTTATCTAGTTATAAATGGGTTGAATAACCTTGAACTAGATTAGACAAGCTGATTTAGTTTCAAACACTATGTTATAACATTTAAAATTGCATTGATCTTATTAATGTAGTTGGGAAAGGATGGATGATGGATAAAACTACATTGAATGGGGTAATATAGTAAAATAAATAATTATTTATATATTTATAGGTTTTCATATGGATGGATGTAGCTTATGGGATCAAATTTTGAAGAAGCTAAAATAGATGAAATACTGATAAATAGGAAACAATATTTCTCCCAAAGAACAAATGACCCGATTACCCATTTATTAGTGTAACCTTTCATATTTTCACTCAAAGAGATTTAAATTTGATAATTTAATAAGAGATAAAGTTTTATTAAATGATAAATTTGAAAAATATTATGTGTATACATATATCACACTTGAAGTTCATCATATGTCACCAAAGTATAACACGATACAATGTTTAGGGAAAGAACATATCAACACAATAACTGAGCTAACTCAAAAATTAAATAATAAAATAAATTATCATAAATTAAATAATTGAAAATACCATATACATAACCTTACTTAATTTTGTCATTGAGTGGTCACATGTTTTATTTATAGTCTAAATCATGGAGGACATAGTAATTGCATTAGACAAATCCTAGGGATACAAGACTAAAAAGTAAAATAAGCAATCATAAGAGAGATAAATTAAATGGTAAAATCACAAAACATATTTAGGAACTTGTTAAATTGGGAATCTTGGATGACAAAGGCTAGGGTAGGACCAAAATACCATGGAATGTGAATAAAAAAATGGAGGGAAAATTAGGTAACCGAAAAGCCAAGGCTACTAATTACTAAAAGACCCAAAAATATATAGTAAGTAATAATTCAGATCACAATTAAGGATTTATGATAAAAATATTTAATAAAAATCAATGGAAGATAAGTAACAATCCATGCTCAATCAAATATGGAAAAATAGTAAATAATTATTGTAACCAACATCAATGAAGGAGAGGTAACAATCCATACTCAATGAAAGATGGAAAAATAGGATATAGTTAGAGAAATGAGATGAAATGGTCCAAAAAAAGTTAAAATATAAAATTCAAGGTCTAAAAACATATCTAAAGGATATCCAAGAAGGATAAGGTAATATCCAAAAGATCATCTTACAATAACTCAAAGATGCAACTTCTATTCTAAATGATAGATAAACTATACTTGCCATATTATTGAACATGTCAAAAAGAAATAGAGAATATAAATTATAAAATTTGGTAAAATACTTAGAAATAAATCTTGCCTATCAAGGGATGAAATGAAATTGTTGGTGGGTGACAAAAGGGAGGTACCAAGGTTAAAACATAACCTTTACCAAAATCAAGACACTCCCTTAAAGTTGGTAAGACTAAGATAATTTTAACATGAATGATCTTAAAGAGCTCAACCTAAAACAAAAGTTTAGGATAACTTGTGAAGTATAAGTATCATTTCATGAAGGCTAGTATGCATGAAAATTAAAATGGTCCTATGTCCCTACAACATGTTCCCCATTCTTTAGGACATCTTATAGAGTTGTTGATCTACTATGAAGATTAGTTACATTCATGATAAATTAGGTGGCATTAGATAGTATATGATAATGAGACATCCTACCCTATTCTACTACCCTACTATACCCCAATGGACCTTAGATATATCATAAGGCTAGTTGAGTAGTTTTATTTTTGACTAAGAAATTATATGTGCTAAATATCCATTTTTTATTTTTGGTGTGATATAAATATTAATATTTTTTTCCTTTTAATCATTGAATTTTATTTATTTTATGATATGGATTTTTACTATTCCATTTTTATATTCCTCCTCTATATGAATTCAGAAAACCAAACATGAGTGTTAAAAATGACCATCACAAGAGAGCTTACACTTGGTGTATAGAGAAAATAAACTAAATACCATGGTGTCAAATATTTTTGAATAAAGGAGTGTGATATTAAAACTAACCTTGGTGTGACCAAAGTGATGTGATAAAATGGAAATGATGGAAATGAACATAGAATTATTGGGTTGCCATATTGAAAAAAAAAATGGAAATGGAGATGGTATAATGGCATGTAGGTATGAATAATTATCATGAGAGAGGGTATCCATGATTTAATACATTAAGATATACAATTATAGTGTGACCATAAAATAATATGTTTTACTATAAGTGTAGGAAAACATTACTCTCAACCATTAGCTTATCTTTTGGGGAAGATAACTAGCTAATTTTGGGAGTAAAATTAATTCATAAAGAGAGAAAAATGATGGATGTTTATGAGGGCCTTAACTAATTTCTTACTATGCAACTCACAAACTAAAAAATCTAAGAGGTGTAAGTAAATGAATAAATCAAAGGGTACATAAAGATGATAAAAATGAAACAAAGACTTGAAAGATTATAAGGTTGACTGAATAATAAGATCGGTGTTTATGATAAATTTTTGGGTCCTATTCATGATCTTATGATGTAAACTCAAAAACTAGAAATTAAATGTTGTAAGGAGACAAAAATATAAAATACCAAAATAATTAATTAAGGCTAATGTGTAAGAAAACCCTAAGGCATGAAAATAAATAAAGTTAAGGTTATGTTGCATTATAGAGAGGCTAATAATAAATTTTAAGTAATGAAACATAACTAATTTTGGGAGTAAAATTAATTTGTAATGATATAAAAATGATGGATATTTATGAGTATGGCCTTAACTAATGTATTACTATGTAACTCACAAACTAAAAAAGCCAAGAGATGTAAGTAAATGAATAAATCAAATGGTACATAAAGATGATAAAAATGAAACAAAGAGTCGAAAGATTCTAAGGTTGAATAAATAATAATATGGGTGTTTATGATAAATGATCAGGTCTTATTCGTGGTCTTATGATGTAAACTCACAAACTATAAATCAAATGGTGTAAGGAGATGAAAATCTAAAAGACCAAAAAAATGAATTAAGGCTAATGTTTAAGGAAAGCATAAGGTGTGAAAATAAATAAAATTAAGGTTATTTTGTACTATAGAGAGGCTAATAAAAACTTTTAATAAATTTTAGATCCATAGTATATGTATAAAAATAACTAAAATCATTCAATTAAGATCATACTAGAAACTGAAAATATAAATACATAATTTAAAACTAAGAGAAAATATAGGAATAATAAAAATACTTATTTAAAAATTGAGCATTGGTCAATTATTTAAGGATATGTCCTTCATTGATTTATAATCCATAAGAGCTAGGCCCAATGATGCATTTTAATAGGTAAGTGTTGATGGTTAATTCTACACACCAACTCAAGTTAGATGGTTTCATGTCAAGCCTCTCCTAAAAGGAGTGCCATAAGGTCTCCCCAAGGTTTTTATTGGTAGTTTACAATGTATTGGGTGAACTAGTTAGTCTATCAAAAAAATTCCAATTCAAGCGAAATGTTGGTTTGGAATATTTAAATTATTTTTAATATTGTTTTTTTTCTTTACACCAACAAGATAACTAATCTAAGGGAAGATTGCACACCATAGAGACAATTGCATACTTGAAGAGGATCATATTACATTCATACACTTCTCATGACCTGTTAAAATCAGAACTCTTGCTTAAACATGAAGGACCATTTAGAATGGAATGTGAGTTTAGTTATTTTAATCATGCAGGTTTCAATATGTATTTCTAGAAAAAATAAAACCATGCATTTTAAAATTATACCCAAAAATAGAAATAATCATTTATAATTTTTTAATCAAAATGAAAGTTGGCTAGTTTTTATGGATTCATTACATTAATCCATTCAACAATGTTTAATAATATTAGTAATGAAACATATATATAGAATCATGATAAAGTAATAAAATATGATTGCATTCAGATCATACATTAACCCTAGACAATTGAAAGATAAAAATGATAAAAGAAAAGGGAAAAAATGAATAGAAACCATGTTATCATGCAACTAAATCTATTCATTCTTATTTTAAACATTCACAAATCTGATCTATTTCTAGGTCAACATGAGTAAAACCACCAAGAGAGCCAATGTAAGATTCTAGGGGTTATAAAGTAAGAATAAAAAAACACTACCACAATTTACATGTGCATGCAATGATATAAAATCTTTCTAAATTTTAATAATATAATTTTATCCTTAAATGACATAATGTTTAAATGTTTACAAAAATTTAGGTATAAATGTTTCCATCATAATAGTAAGGGAAAAAATTAGGAGAGATAATCTACACTAAAAAGAAATAAAAGTGATTAATTCAAAATATGATCCAATGAAGGAAAAATGAACCAACCCTTATGATGTCTCAAATTAATAAATATATAAATTTATGTGTAGTCATATAAAATTCAAAAATTGGGAACTTGTGAATGGCTAATGACACCTAACCCATAGGTCCCTCTTGCTTGCTCTCATGACCCTCTTAGGATTATTTTAACTAATTACCAATCATACATAGCCTTTTAGAAATGATCCTAATTGAATTAGGACCCTCTTTTCATGACCAATCCATCCCCTATATCCCATCTACTCAGGATAATAGCACCATACTAGGACAGTAGTGCTAATACCATTCATATCCATCTTCAGTGTTATTGTCCAAGCTATTTTTTGGCCCCAGAAGTCAATTATTTTTGGTTTTAAATCCTTATTATTATTGGTCTAACATGATAAAATTTAATCCATGACCAATAGATCCCTGTAAAATCCCATTCAAAGATCATTTGGAAAAGGTTAGAAAATATCACAAAGCAAACAAGACTACTCAAGCACATTTCTCTATTCTTTACATATAGACATCCAATATTATTTCCATATTATTTGAATCCTTACACTAGTAAATATTCATCTCAAACACACCCAATTTATAATTTTCTTGCATTCTCATATCACATATGGCTTGATCCCTCTTTATAGTATGGGTATGTAGGTAGCGTGCCCACACAAGGGGTATGGATCCATGTCCAGTGAATATTACACAAAGTAACCCCCAATATTATTAAAAATTGGTAAAATTACAATGGAAGATAGGGTTTTAAGAGAAAATATTCTCTACAAGGAGCTCTATAGACTTCCATCTACTGGAACTTTAGAGACAGGGTCAGACAGATTTACCAAACAAAACCTAGAAAGCTCAAACTCTCAAGACAATAAAACCAAACAAGGACTAAAACATCGGTGCCACTCTTATTCAATTTTTATGCTCCTATATAATAAAAATATGAAGTTAAAATATTAGTTTATTATAGTCTCCTAGTCTTGCACAGTCCATATCAGCCTCAATCTTAAATGGATCAACATAATTTCAAGCTAGGTTTAATTTCTCTCTATTCACTTGGTATTTTTGGAAAGTCTAAACAAAAATTAGAATTTAAAAATTATTAGGTTAATTATGGTTTAATTATTGACTAATTTTACTACTTTTACCCTTTAACTAAATTAGGAATAAAACCCTAATATTTCCAAAATTGTTAAAACATTTGGTGAACCTGACTTACTTCATTTAGGCACAAAAACCCTAGAAACCTTAGGGAAAAATTCTTACTAATTTTTTTGATAAATTTATGAATTTTTAATTGAATATTTAAATCAAAAATTCATTTCAAATTTTAAAATTTAGTATTAAATTTTAAAATAATTTTCTTTCACACCCTAGTTACCCATACTTGGTCATAATATTTTTCTAGTAATTTTGTAACATTTTTTTGAATTTTTACTAGGATATTAAAATAAAAAAATCCCTTCAAAATTAAAAATTCAATAGCTATTTCAAAAAATATATTTTTCAAAAAACCCTAGTTACACATACTAGGTCCTATTCAATCAAGCTTCTTCTAATAATTTTCTAAATTTTTAGTTCCATATTTTAGTCAAACATTCACTTTCAAATTCACAATTTCATATTAATTTGTCAAAATTATCATATTTCAAACATTGGCTACATTTACTAGGTCCTAATGCTTTTGAGATATTACCTTACATCTTTGACTACATTGCATAAAATAGATCTCACTTATTTATAATTTTTTCTCGCATTTCTTGCAAATAAAAAAGAGACCATCGTGGGTCCTATCATGTACATAAATGATGAAGTTTACCATATTCTATTACAAATATTCATTCTTTGCATTTCATTCTTAATTTTTATAATAAGGGATGATATTACAAAATTCATTGCTAAAAATTCACAAAATTTCAATATTCCTTTTGCATACTCTCTCTCTCACTCATATGGAGTTTTTTTTTAAGTTTATCTTGATAAATATATTAGACATATCATAGCACATGTCAAATTTATTTATGCATCAATGCACAGTTCCATATTCTCCATCCCTTGTTTGATATCTCTCATGTGGAATGTTATCTATAATAATATTTCTATATAATTTATAACTCCACTTACATGCATTTTAGCCCATATACAATTTTTCTACCTAAATGTATATGCCTCCTTGTCTACTCTTTTTTCAATGTCATATTTCATGTAGAGGAAGGAAATCCCTTCTCCTCCTCTCTCTCAAGTGGGTGATAACTACTTTCCCTCTAACCAGGTCCATGCTATCACCCTTCCAAAAGGTGAGGTATCCTATACTATTATTTATAATGCATACATATATCCTATATATTTGTAAAACCATCTTAAACATATGTGCTTATGTGTTCAATCAAAAACAACTAAGGTCTACACTTGTGAGACTCTAAGGGATAAAATCACTAGTATGAGCAATTTGCTTTTAGATTTACACATGACAAATCAAATATTACATGAAAATATCACAAAATTGGAAAATTAGATCATAATACAAAAGCCTCAAATGTACCCTAGCACCAATCATGTCTATGTACCTTCACCTAGTCAATTGGTTACATGCAATGTTACATATCAAAACAAGAAATAACAACAAATTACCTCTACAACTAGTGATTCAAAAAGCATTCAAAAATAAAATAAGAGTTCAAGTGAGGAACTAAGGGATATTCTTATATCTAAGTTGATAAAACTTCTTCCTTTACATCTAGTGATAAAATATAGATATTATTTTGCATATCATAGGTTGCATGGGCATTACATAGATTCATGTTTGGCATTGAATAAACATATATAAAAAATAATTGATAATGAAGACCCTATATAAGGTAATTCAGTCAAGCAATCCATGATGACATAGGAACACATTCACAAAGGGTCAAATTTAGAAACAATACAAAAATGGTTACCAAAGCATAACTCAGAACAACAAAAGGATCAAAAAGAAAAATTAGAGAAATAAAAAATACCACAAGTGCAAGTAAAGTAAAAAAATTATTCAAATCTACCTCTCAAAAATGAAGCTCAACTTTCAAAGTACATGGAGTTGGTAAAAAATATCTACAACAATTTAATTTTTAGGGTCAAGGATTGGGCAAGCATACTCAAGCCATCACTAATCCTATTCTAGCAGTCAATAATGTTTATCACCAAGGTTTGGGATTTATTTAACATCCTAAGTAAAATCATTCAAAAACACAATTTATAAAAAAGTAAAAGATCTAGATACAACAAAATTCAACACCAACATTCCATTGGTTTAAAATCAAGATGATAATGATGAGTGGAATAATATAGGTTATTATGATTTTTAAGATACCTATAATGAATCTGAATATTCAGAGTCATATTCACATTCATTCCTTCATGATTCATAATCACACATAATTCCTTTGTTTGATACAAGACACCATGATAGAGAGTCTCCCATGAGACTCATCGGTTAGTATCATCCTTTCCCTACTTACCTATACATAGTCTCTTATGCTTGATTGTACATAGCTTATATCAAAAATACCAAAAACATTAAAATATTTCAAAATCCAAAAACATTCAAATATTAAAAAAATAAAAAATATTTTGATTGTATGCATTATCCATGATTTAAATTTCTACTATCATGTAAGACTTACATTTACTATTCTATGCTATTGTTTATTGATTTATCTACATTATCATGCTTCACTTGGTTTCTTTTGAGTATGTGTAATGACATCTAGCTCTTTGATTGCCTCACTCTACCCATTGAGGGGGCATCCTACTTATACATTCAAGACATACATAGATATACATACTCACTGGGGGCATCTTGTACATGACTACACCATTCATGTTATGTCATTCCTAAACTACACACTCTAGTTATCATGTTGATTTAAATTATTTACTAGATTACATATATTACCCTATTAACACTCACTAGTATATAGAAATTATGTATTTATTAGCATATACCTAGTCTTTTACTAACAGGTATTTTATACATTCACTTTTTACTTTGATTAGTTAGATGCAATTGTAATTATAGTCTATTACATGTTTTCTTTGCTTGCTTAGAATTAGCTTGATGTGATTGCATTTTCTTAGTTCTTGTTTGTCTCTTTTGTGTTCCTTAGGAAATTTTACAATATTTTTTACTTCTATTTATGTGTGTGCCTTAGGACATTTTCCAATGTCCTTTTCCTATACTCCTATATGTGATTGTGGCTTCCAATCCAACTTGCTTGTTTTAATTATATGTATATGTAGAATTTGAACATTCCTTATATGCTTACTTTCTAGTTTGAATATCATGTGCACACGTCTCTTGTTTTCTTGGCCCCTCGACACCCTTGTATGTTTCTTACTTCTTGTATTTTTTCTTGTTACTTTATTGCTTTTAATTGTTCCCGATTCCATGATTCATATCATGCATTATTCATGTTTTCTTGGATGCCATGATAGACATCATACTCCATCTCTCCAACTAACAACTAACTAGACATTAAATTCCAAATCAATACATTGCACATATTATTACATTATTAATTATATATAGGCATACACCTATTGATATAATAATCTCTCAATTCAATCATGCTATATCTTGAGATATCTTTTTGATTATAATTTCTATATCATGCATCCTTGTAACATAACACACTTGTAAGGATCTTTATTCTAAGGGAAATAATTATATGGTATTCATTACTACCCTCATAAGAGGGGGAAACAAATAGGGGTTTTTTCATAGAGATCAAATATCCTAATGGTTGAAACAGTAACATTCAAAACACCCAAAATAGCAAGTAGATAACAAACTAGTCAAAAAAAGACCAAACAAATAGTCAAGAGTCCATAATAGTCACTAGATTTGGCCTAGGAAAATAGCACCAAGACTAGACTACAGTGTTGGTGGTGTTAATATCCATTTATAGTGCTCCTATCTAAATATTAGAAAAACCATATTTTCTAGAAAAAGATAGAAAGGTAAGTTTAGTTATAGTTTTATTAACTATAGTTCAGACCAAAATCAATAGTTTTAGTAAAATTTTCTTAGAGAATCAAGTTATAGATGACATCATTCATGTCATGATGGATCTTAACTATAGTTTTAGATGGGGAAATTGGTATAATTTCCAAATAATAATCCATGTTTCAGACACCAGTGATTAGGGTAAATGTGCATGGCACATTTGTTTTCTTTCTTTTCAATTTCAGAATTACCCAAGAATTCTCAGTAGTTGTATGTCTTACTCCATCTATAGGTGGTTGGCATCATTTTGGTTTGGCTTTAATACAAGCCTAACTTCTGAGTTCCCATGTTCCTGAGTTCTTGAGTGGCTTCCACATAAGCTAGATTCTCAATTTTGGAGTGGCTTTCATATAAGCTTAATCTCCATCTTTTAGATTGGCCAAGAATAGCCTAATGTCTATCATACATTTGAATATCCATGACAACATTTTTAGATCACAATACATTCATATGATTTAGGAGCCATCTCATATGACATAAATTTCATACCAATATCAATCCATAGTTTCACTTCAAGGGGAAATGATGGAGCCAAAGGATTATCTAGCATTTATATTCTTAAGCCACTTATTCAGTGGGATTAGACATATATTTCACATAAATAAACACATTCATAACCACCTAGCTTTACTTAGTAGGTGATGATAGAGCCAAAGGGCCAGCCTTTGCATTCTTGAGACACTTTTTGAGGAATTAAGGACTCAGCTTTGTTCATGATATTACTCTTGGTATAACATGTTCCAACATTACTCAACATCACTCAACATCATAATGGGTTTTTTATTGGTCTATGTACCTAGTGAGGTGTATTCATTCCTTTCTATTCCTCTCTCTTACCCATCTTTGTATGTTCTTATTTTAGATATAGTGTATCTAGTAAGAATTGATCTACTCTTTGTTTTCTCTTGTATATTTACACTTCATATCATACTCTCTCTATGTAGACCCAAAATCACATATCTTCATGGGTTTCACCCTTATAGATATGTTTAGGTACACTTTCTATTTTTACTTTATCCTAGTATTTCACTTTGATGCATCACTAGAGTAAAGGGGAAGAAAATGAAGTCACATAGAATGCAAAAAATGGTAACTTGAGCATGGCTAATGACACCCAACCCAATTTCCCTCTTGTTTTCTCTCATGACCCTCTTAAGCTTGTTTTCATTGATTTCCAATCATCTATAGCCTTTCAAACTTGATCTTAGATAAGCTAGGACCCTCTTTTCATGACCCTTCCATCCCCCTAGGTCCTTTCTACTAAAGATAATAGTGCCACACTAGGATAATAACACTAATTACACTCCTATCTACCTTTGGCACTATTGTCCAAGCTCATTTATGTCCTCAAAAGTCAAATCCTTCTAGTTTCACATCCTTATTCTTGTCAGCCTAACATGAGAAAATTCAATCCATGACCAATAGATCCCTATAAAATTCCATTCAAATATTATTTAGAAAAGGTTGGCAAATATCACAAAGTAAGCAAGACTACTCAAGCACGTTTCCCTATTATCTACATATAACCATCTAATACTATTTCCATCTTATTTGAATCCTTACACTAGTCCCTTGTCATCTCAAGCACACCCAGTTTAGTATTTCCTTGCATTCTCATATCAAAATTTCACCAAGTACTTTCAAAGGTAGAACTACATATGGTTTGATCCCTCTTCAGAGTATTGGTATGTAGGAAACATGCCTACATAAGGGGTGTGGATCCACATATAATGAATATTACACACACTAACCAACCCTCTTATCTAAACTAAGTAAAATTATAATGGAAGATAGGTTTAAAGAGAAAATCTACTCCATAAGTAGCTCTATAGACTTTCTCTACCAAAACTTTAGAGACAGGGTCATGCAGACCTACCGATCAAAACCCAAAAATCTCAGACTCTCAAGAAAACAACATCAGATAAAGACTATAGTAATAGTGCCACTCTTATCCACTTTTAGTTCTCCTATCCAATTATAAAATGAAGTTTAGATCTCACTTTGTGATAGTCTCCTAGTCTTGCATACTCAATATCAACCTCTATCTTAGTTGGATCAACATAGTTTCAAGATAAGTTTGATTTATCTCTATTCACTTTCCATTTTTAGAAAGTCTAAACAATAATTATAATTAAAAAATTATTAGGTTAATTATGTAATAATTATTGATTTATTTTACTACTCATACCCTTTACCTAAATTAGGAATAAAACCCCAATATTGCCAAAATTATTAAATCATTATGTAGCTCCAATAAGGATGATTTTTCCCTCCAAAATGTATATGAGAGAATAAATTTTCCACACTAACTCTTAATCATTCCATTTTATTCATATTTTCCCTCCAAAGGTTGTAAATATGCCAAAAATATGTTAAATTTGGATATTAAAATCACCTTTTATCAAGTATCAGATGAAAACATGTATTTTTTTTGACAAAAACTTTTAAAAACCTAAAAATACCAAAATGTGTGGGTTGGAACGATATTTTGGACCATAAATGGTTCAAAAAACTTACACTTGAGTGAAAATATAATGCAAAAAAAACTAAGAAGGGGTCCATATTTTCCCTTTTAGACCTATTCACATTTTTGATAAAAATAGTGATGAAATTTTGAAAATTTAGTAAACTATTAATTTTCTCAAAAAAATTAATAAATAAAAAAGACATTACTTATTTTTCAATTTTTTTAAATGTATTCCCTTTTTCTAATATGGCCTATAATTGATAATTAACACTATGTGGCATTAAAATAGGCCTCAAGACCTAATAGGCATGTGATATCCTAAATAGTATGAAATTTGAACTTTTAAGTGAATTTGTAGGGGATGGACCTAATCAAGGCCCAAACCCATGATTAACATTGGTAAGTTTCAAAATAATGATCTCCTTTTAAATCAAGTTTTAAAGCCTTCTTGACACTACCAAGTTCTCATAGAGGATTCTAAGATCTAAAAAATACTTTACACCCACATGGCATAATGTATTTTAGTGGGAAGAGCCCACATACCTAATAAAGGTATATGGATTGTTTAATATTATGGATCATTGAGGGGACTATCCTCAAACTAGTTAGGGTTAAATCCCTAAGTAACACTATATCGATGCAACAAAAAACCTATGGACCTAAGAAGATAATAGAATGTGGATATCACCACCTCAAAATGAAATACCAAAGCATAGACATAATGTGACTTCTAAGTCTTATTAGGTCTATGGTAATTAACAAAAAATACTCAAGTCTAAATTGGTCAAAAAAATTATAATAAAACTAAAATGTGTGATTTTAGACTCTACAAACCTATTTGAGAGTTGAAAGTCTGATTAGTCCTAAAATATAGAAAATGCATGTTAAGATACAATAGACATATTTAAGATTGCAAAAAATATTTTTAATATTTTCAACATGTAATAAATGCATCAAGTCTATTTCATACATGGTGAAAAATATGAAATGTTATTGCATGAGCTTGATTTTTGTGATTAGATAGGTGTCAAAGGATAATTCAAAATGCAAATAAAAATGATCTCATAGAGAATCTTGAGGGAGATAAGCAAGCCATATTTTTTTAATTCAAATCAGGAGATTAATAGTCTAATTCCATGCTAAGTTTTTTATATGAAGTTTTATCTCACATAAGTGGTTTATTAAATAGAGGTGGTTATGGGACCTAGTTCAACATGTAAATTGATACAACCCACTAATTTAATTTAAATTGTTGAGACCAATTAGTAACATTTGTAAGTAAGATAAGATCAAGATGAAAAATAATTCCCTACTTCTAAAGGAATTAAGGCATGTTATGAAAGCAAAAACAAAAGGTGACACTACTAGAAAATTAACTTGAGTATTTTAAAATTAAAGAAACATGTCTATGAACCCATAATATCTAACCAATAAAATGCATAGAATATGAAGAAATTGAAGAGAAGAAATGAAAGGGCTGGATATAGGAATAAATATAATATTATCATTAATCTAATGTGTGACAATGAGTTTGTTACCACCTGGTGTAACCTCCAAGGACTAACATCAAGTTATAAAATCCTACATTAAGAATGCATGTATGTAAATTAGTATGATACTAGCTAGGTGTCCAAATCACTTATGAATATGTATATTATCATACTTAAGTCCTTGATCTACTATTTTTTAGGCATCCATAGTCCCAATAGAGGTTTCCTCAATCACCCATAAGTTGGGTTTTTGGGAAATTGATTTTCTATTCTTTTTCTCTTTCTCATTTCTTTATTTTTTATTGTTTCAATTTTAGGTTGGGGACCATCATGGAAAAATATATAATTTTCACCCTAGATGTTAACTTCATTAGGCTCATCCAAGAAAACCCAAATACCCTTAAAATGTGGTTTTTCTATGGTTTTAAGAGAATATATTTAAATTTTAAATAGCCTACCCAAACATGAATAAATTTAGAATGCACATGATAGCCAAAGATTTTAAAGCTAACTTCGAAACATAATATTAAGCTAAAAAATACTTAGAGTACTTACACACTAGAAAGTCACTCGTGCTATCTATGTAAAAACCTTTCTTCTTCTTTATTTGATCAACTGATAACCCATAAGGAAAAACATACAGGATAGATGAAATATAGATAAACACAAGGCTAGATCAATGATGAAATTTAATAAAAACAACCAAAATTAAGAAATGAAAATAATAAATAGAAACAAGAAACCAAAGATAAGGTATTTACATGAGCATACTGGGCTAATCCATGTCTGGGAGAAAGAGTTTGATTACTTTACCATGGACAACCCATAGGAAATCCTCACTATTTAAACACCTAAGATGGAACATATTCACATTTAGGATTTTTAAAAGGTTGGTAGAGATCCTACCAAAGGTCCATTCATATTTATGAATATGTTTCCATTTTCATTCATGAACATTATACCAAATATTATTATCTAGGATGTTTTCATTAAAATTAATTAATTTTTAGTTATTATTAAATTCAATAAAAAAAATTATGTTTGATTTACAATAATTATTTGGGATAGGGTTGGAGAAATACCTATGCCCATACACTGAATTACGATGAGGGATAGGGGTGGGTATCAATACTAGAGATATTGGAGAACCCAACCTGGCAAAGATACGATCTTTGTGGTAACTTATTAGTGAATTAATTTTTGGATACTCCTTTTTTGATATGAATTATATGGCAGCATCCTTATTATTAATTTCATCATCCATAAGACATAGGATATGTTATTCACATGTCAATGAATATTTGGTTTTATCATCAGTGGTTGAAGTATGTAGATAGTAATAATTAATAAATGTATTTTCATTTATTACTCCTACCTATCTTATTTATTCACTTAATCCACCATGATCCTAATTATTCCTCTCTAATTTGATTGCCTTGACTACTAATAGGAATACTAGACTATTGAAATCACACTTAATAGCTTGGTCCAAATGATCTAAACTCTTAATTTTATAAGTATCAACTTCATCTTCATCCTCCTTTTACCTATCATAAATAATGTTTAGGCATTACTATTTAGTGGAGAGAAAAATAATGAATAGATAATTTAATTCTATACCAAATGCATCAAAATTGAGGATATCATAAAGTGAGAGATCTCAATTTTGAAGTCATTTAATCATTATTCTTCACAAAGATATCCAATTTCAACATTGTTTTCTTCTATTTAACCCATCTCCAATGATGACAAGAGCTAGAATATTATAATTAATTTGTTGATATTCTTGAATTATCTTTCAAAATGTAAGAAAAATAGTGTATGGTAGGTTTATTTTAGATGCATGATATGCATGTTCTTTGTCTAATTACTCTAATATTTATACTTCATCTTTAGGCTAGTTATAGGGAATTTATGATTCATCTTCTTATGTAGGAAATTGTTTTCTACTCTAAATTTCATCCATACTTTATTGAAACAATTTTTGGTATTTTTTCATTATAATCATCCTCATAACTACTCTACTAGATTGGTTCTTTCAAATTTAATTGGACATTCTCAATCAACATGACCTCAATCAACATGACCACTTTAGCACTTCTCTCATTTGCACATCTATAGATAAAAAAATATAGGCTTGAGAACATGGTCCCAAAAATCAACCCATGCATTTATTTTTGGGAATATCTTTCTATAAATGACACTTAATTAGAAACAACATTGAAGTATAACTGATCATTGTTGATGCATTTCTCCCCTTGTACTCAAAATAATCAACTTTTGATTTTCATGACAGTCTAAGCAAGGGTTAATTATCATTAGATTCTTAGGTAGCATGCTCATGTAGTGTGCTTATGTCAAACAAGTGTTGTGTTAGTCACCATATCATATTTTTTTAACTCATGCCAAGTTTTCATTTTATGTTGATCATGTCTAAGAATCCACACAAAGTTATAGTGTGACCTCCATTGTCTAAAATCATACATAATAAGATGACATATGATGTTTCATCATATGGCCATTCATGTGTTCATTAAATAATGCTAATAAACTATATAACATGTCAAAATCAAGGGGATTAGAGATAATATGAGGGAATAATGGTAACTTTGATTTAAGCCTTTAGCATAGTTTAAAGGTTTTTATCAAATATTAAGGTAAATACTTCAATTCTTATTACATTTGATATTATGTATGTATTGCATTCAAGGGGTGTTAAAATCATGTGCATAGGTTTAATATGGCCCTTAGGATATCATTTAGCCACCACTAAGAGTAAAATGCTCCCAAAAGTTCTTATGGTCATTGCATGTCATTATACAGTGGTCTTATATGTAAAAAGGGTATTTAGGGGTTAAAACATCCTTATTCACTACAAAAGGTCCCCACACACTTTAAAAAATAATTTTTAACTTCCCTCCATATATACCATCTGATTTAAAAATGTATTTGACCTCTCATTTTCCTACTTTTGGCCTCTAATGGGTTCCTAGGACCTCAAACATGATAATGTGGAGAAAAAATGTTTTATAGGTGATTTCAAGACTTGTACAGACTTGTACAACTAGGTCAAGGTCACATAAGGCTAGAAATATTAAGGGGTATTCCTTTCAATCATTAGAGAAGAGAATATATGCTCACAAAGCCAAAGGAAAGGTATAAAATGTAGCAAAACCTCCATTGAGCTCTTGGGAAGCTCACAAGGGCTAATTTTAGGTGAATGGTATAATCCATACAATGGAAGTTAGATCTCAATATCTTATACATAGGTAGAGCCCCTATTAGGCTTAAAATTATTTGCATTGGTTTGTATACCAAAGCACTAGGATCTATGAATAATCATAAGATTTGTAAGTGGTTTTAAACCCTCTATAAGCCCCACAAGTTTATTTAAAGGCAAATTTAAGAAAATTTCAAGCTCATTATGATAACTTTAAAATTAGGGATATATCCAAATGCTTGATGAGTGTCCTAAAATCCTCTAAGCATGATCTCATGGCACTTATAGGGCTAGATCAACATCCAATCTTCCATAGTTAGTAGGTTATAGGTTTATGTGTTAGAATTTTTGTGTTTCATGAATAACAAAAGCATAAGGATGATCAATAAATATTTTATATGATATCCCCATACTCCTCAAATATTCCACATGGTCAAAAATATGTCATATCAAATCTCCTTCAAGTCTCGTCAATACCCACCATGTGAAAAGAGAATAAAAGTTTCAAGCATAATTCATCTTGCTCTCATGACAACCAATCTTAAGGTTACAATTCTATGGATGATACCCTTTTAATATTAAATGGGTGATTTTATAATATGAAGGAATTACTATTTCAAAGGAAATAAAATTGTACATGAACCTTAAGACCAACACTCAAAAACTAGCTTTAAGTGAATCCATTGGCTATATAGCATAGTTTAAGGTTTCTTTACATTATTTAAGGTTTTTTAGGTTTCATAGGTTTCATTTTCTCCATTACGATGCTTGATTCACCTAATCAAATGTAGTACCTAGATGGATACCTAGGTGGAGGATTCTTAGGTCTTAATAGGTGGTCTGTAGTAGAGAGGAACAATCCATATAAGGTCTCAAAAAAAAATTTGGTTCATAATGAATACATCAAGCCATTTAAACCTTATATTTATCCTTTTATCCCAAACTCATAACTTTAAAATACTACCTAATACACCTATAGGTATAATAGTAACACACAGTCTTGATTGGCTTTTAAATTTAGCTTTCATGTTTTAAGGAAGATGGCAAATAAAATTTGTTTACTAAGTAATTTTCAATGAGTATTTAGATGCATAAATTTATAAAGAATTTAAGAATATACTCACATAAAAAATTACCACCTACATGTTCATCTTAGGCCTGAGGTGTCAGACTGGTCTATATACAAACTTCTCAAAAGGACTTATAGTTATGAAGTAGGTGAAGGCATAAAGGTTTCATAGACCTAACTAAATATACCCATAGTGGGAGATAAGAGGATCAAATATTATAAAAGACCACAATTAAATTTTTTCAACTCTAGGTATCTAGTCAAGACCCAAATGATGAACTATAAGAAGCTTAAGTTGTTCTCAAGATTGAGGAATAAATATCATGCATAATAGTAATTTTGGAGTCTACATGGGTAGACAAAGTGTTATAAATAATTTTAGGATAGATTTACCTAAGGATAAATTTCAATAAGAGGAGATAAAAACAAAATCTTTGTGACATATATGTATAGTTTATAGACACATTACAGGACTGCCTAGTAGCTTAGTTAGTCTGTAACTTGATAGAGAAGGGCTTCTTTAGTTTGAACATAGAGATGTCAGTGGAAATAAAACCAAATGAAAATAATCTCATAAATATACATCATAATATATATATATATATATATATATATATATATATATATACATACATATATATATATATATATATATATATACACACATACATACATATATATATATATAGATACATACATACATACATATATATATATATATATATATATGTATGTATCTATATATATATACATATATATATGTATATATATGTATGTATATATATATATATATCTATATATATATATATATATGTATATATATATATATATATATATGTATATGTATATATATATATATATATATATTTATATGTATATATATGTATATATATTTATATGTATATATATGTATATATGATCCTCTGAGTTATTATAAATAAATAGTAGGTTGAAATTCCTATTTACGCATCTTCAATCTAGAGACCCACACATAGACCTATGTGTGTAAGATTATAAGAGTGTTTGTTGTAGATAAGATGAGGACTTAAGTCTCAATAAAGTGTTAAAAACTCTTAAGGTAAATTTAATAAGGGTTATAAATCCCTTTAAAATCAAAAAAAGGGAAACATAGACTACCAATTTCATTTGCATCAATTGGTTTAGGAACCCTAGTATTAACTTATAATGGTCATAACAGGTATAATAAAGAGGAATGGCAGAGACAAACATATAGGGCACTATGAAACTATATATATGGTTGTATTTAAATATTATAGACTCTAATAATTCTTTAAAACCACCATAATAAGCTACAAGTGGTCTTGTTCCTTGAAGATCGGTCTAGGCCTATAAGGCCTAAAACCTTACATAGCCCTCAGACTTCCAACTCTACTTATGTGACAAGATGATTTATTTAAGAATATATGGAGATATATGATGTTTCATAGAGATATTATAGGCCTTAAATTGTATTTTTTAGGTAGTGATAAATATAAAAGTGTGATTTTTGGCCTAATATCCCTCCTTGAGCTCTCCCATCATAGTCTACCAACTCAAGCTATGAATTTAGATGCTCATATCTTGAATGAAGAGGTTCATGGGTCCCAATTATATTATGGTAATTTTAGGACCCATATTCATTTGCCATCCATGGTGGATAGATCTAAATTTTTGCGGCAAATTTATGAACACTCCTTAAGACTGAGGGCATGCCAAAACTACTTAGAAGAAGCCTAAGAGGCACCAACATTTCATTAGATCTCACTAAAAATTATTCATGGGACTAAGAGATATTAGAGAAATTTTATGGGTTATATGCACTCAAGATTCATGGACTTAAGTTTCCAATCCAATGCCTATGTTTTATGAACCATCGTTAAGATGGTAGGCCACTCCAAATATCCAAAACCTTCATAAAGAACCCAATGGAAAAAAAGTTGTTCCTAATAACTATAATATCCCTAAAACACATTAAAAACATCAATAGGACACCTAAAGGTCCTATGTTCCCCTTGTGGACTAGGAATTTGGCATGTGTGGGGAAACATATGTAGGGAAATGGCTTATAATGTGTGCTTTTGAGATTGTTTTCATGGTTTTTAAGATTATTTGATCTCCTAAGTGAGTTAGAAGGTCTCTTAGACCCATGTAGAGATATAATGGCCTCCTAGTATCCATTCATGAATCTGTATAGTTTCATAAGCAAGCCTAATGATCATACATGAACTCAAGTGGAGAGGTTGCCATCATTTTCATTGAAAAAGAAGTGTTATAGGTTTACTCACATGGTGAAAAGGCTCTATAAGGTATAAATATTAATTTATCAACCTTTCAAAGAAATTATCAAGCTTATCTCTCACTTAAAAGTTTGTAAGTCTCATGTCTCTCACCCATTAAAGCAACACATGCATTTTATGGGCTAGGATGACATGAATGGTGTTAGCTAGGAAAGTAATGGTCATGGTCAAACATGTAACTTCCTTCCCAAAATAAGTGCATGATATTTATTATATGTCAAGGAGTAATGGATTAGTTTCAAGGATCATGGTTCCTTCATGGAGTCAATTATGACCATACATAAGTCATCCACCACACTTTTTTACCAACAAGGCTCATTGAAGGCCATTTTTCCATCAAGACAATGCATGAGGAGAGTTATGAGACTATTTCTATACCCCTCATTCATTTTTTTATCTATTTTTAGGATGTGTGATGGTAATTATGGCCTCTTCACTCCATCTCCATGCCATATTATTCCTATCTCTCTCTCCCATGTTTTATAAATAGAGCTTAGAAAGCCATTTTAATCATCCATCTAGTAGGTACAAATAAACTCTTACCATTTGTATCTTCATACCTTCAAATTATTATAATTAATGATTTAACCTTATCCATAATATTTTGATAGTGTGTTCTGTACTTGTTTATTTTCATTAGTGGTTGAACTTATTGTCCCTATGTAGGTCCTTGTCTCTCACCTAAATAATTATAGATTGGTATTATGCATGTCACATGGTGTGTGAAGGTTCTCCTAACTATGTTTATAGTAGAAAATGATTGGCAGTTTCTCATATCATACTTCTCATTCATCATAATTAAGCTATAGACATTTGGCATGGAATCCATGTGAAGTACTGATGTGTAAAAATCCTTTAAGAGAGAGAGTGTTAGAAATTAGTCCTTATTTTATGCATAATTTTTATTAAAGGATCAATTATAGGAGATATAATGTATTGGTGCATTAACTTATATATCTTAGAGTTTTTTTCAATTCCCTTATATATCTTTTCATTGGTAAAATAAGTAGGCTTAGTAGTTGAGCTTAGATGATGCATCAGGTGAGCTAGCTCCAAAAATAAACATTCACCTCACCCCTTAGGCTACCCATACCTAGAGGTGATTCCATTTATCAGCTAGATGAGGTAGGTTTTAAAACTCCTTTCCCTCAAGGGTGTAATGCATATTGATCATAGTTTCTAGCATGCCTTGTGGGACCATAATTCAAGGAGGTTAGACTGCTTATTATTACAATTTGGTGACCTCAAAGATCTTAAAATAATATGATGTAAAATTAGCATCCATTTTTCATGATAAAGGTCATGATAAGGTATTCATCCAAGGTTAAATAATCTAAAATTTTTGAATTTTATTTGTATTTTTCCATAATGAAGAGTTGCCCCAGGTTTAATCCCTATCATAGACCCCTACTTCTCTTAGACTTATTTAACATAGCCCTACTATAACTCTACCATATCTAATGGCTAGACCTAAAAAACAAGCCTTTATACCATTTAATGGTAACCATTTGATCTTAAATAAATTTGATGATATCCCTAATACTATAGTCAAAAGTCTTCCATACTTCATAGGAGAAAACTCTACCACTATTGTTGAACACATCAAAGAAATTGCAAATATTTTCTCTATGCATAATTTGACTCAAGATAATGTAGCAATGATGTTTCTTATTAGCTACATCCATCAACACTTGGAATGAGTTTGGAGAGAACCTATGCAAACACTTTGAAGATATAAATGACCATTTATCCCTAGTAGAATAATTGACCATAATTAAAAGGTATCCTCAAGAGTTTATAGTGGATCTTAACTATAGTTTTTATAAAACATGGGATATGATCTCAATAGTAGTTAAACCTACCCCAAATTATGCCTTTTTATATAATTTGAGATACCTCAATTATGATGTGGTAGTAATGATTCATTTAATGGGTGGGAATACATTACTCGATGCTTATGAAGTGGTAATAAGGGTAGAAAACTATCTTATCCAAGTAGAAAAACTTACACCAAGGCCTCTTATACCTTTTTTATCATATATTTATCCCTCTATGCCTACCATTTCCCCTATACCTATGCCAATGAAAAATGAGTAGGAATATATTAGTCAGAAATATAGGTTGGTCAAGCTTGAAGGATTGCTCAAATCATAAAATAATAGGATAGTGTTTTTGGAAACGTAGAAACTTCCACCCCATATACCCTACCAAGTTCCTTACCAAGCTCCCTATCAAACTTGTAAATTAAATAGACCCCCATACCAATAAATAACTCAAGGGCAAGGGTAGATCACTCAAATAAATCCATATAACAACTTCAATCCTAACTCTACCAACACTTCTAGAGCATTAGTTCTGACTCAAAAAAACTATGCTCAAGAAGGCCAATGGTCTACACATTGGGGACAATCTGATAAGAAAGGTGTGAGCTCATTTTAAGGTTATAATCAATATTCTCTTATGCATCACATTAAATATCCTCCCATGTATAATAATTAGGCTCCTCTTACACAACATAAAAAATTTCATCTTGTGTAACATGGAGAAGTCCCTTTTAGGAATCAATCTAAATTTAGAAATCAATAAGGAATGGTTAGAGAGAAGACTTAATTTGAGGATACATTTTTCAACTTTAAAGAAGGATAAATCCACTTTGGACATTGTGAATTGAATTATCTTGGAGTTGCAGCTAAAGTAGATAATCATATTATAGCCAATACAAGGGCTAAAAGAAGAGAAGTGACTAATGACTCAGAGCTAGGGAGAGAAACTCCTTCACCTTCTCAACCACTTTATAAGACTAATGATCAAGATTTATCCCCCAAATCTCTACCACTTCAAAAAAATTAGATTGATAAGGGACCATTTATACCTCACTTCATACAAGCTCTAAGTAATGTTTCTACTCTTAAATTGTAGTCAAAGGTTAGTGGCCTTCACATCAACATTATAGACTAGATGAATAAGGATCTTGTCACCATACTAATGTGTGATGCATTACTCATTTAAGGGTATAAATACCTCCTTTGAGAAGAGTTATCAAGACTCAACATCTTAGATAAGTTGGTAAAAAAGGAAGGTACAACCTTAACTAATACTAATCAACCTATTCAACCCTAACCAACCAAGGGAGATGAACCCCATACATTATATATTTATATCATAATAGGGGATTATTTGATACATAAATATATTATATATAGTGAGGAAATTTAATTTTTTATGTCAAAATCAATAGCAAAAAATTTGGGGTTAAAATATGAGCCTAATTCTAAGGGAGTGATGTAACCAGATGGATCTCCTACAAAGATAGTTGGTATACATAAGGACCTAAAAATTATCCTAACTTCTTGACACAATTTCACCATATCCCAAGATTTTGTTGTGGTTGATCTATGATTTTATTTTTCCCTATGTCTATTTAAGGATTTTACTACTAATATAAGAGGCTACCTATCATCAGACTAGTCTTATATGGTATTTAGAACTAGGTATGGGACCGAAGTCAGCATTACATCTTAATATATCTCTAAATTTCATTTAGAACCCTACATTCCTAGCCTATCAAATGTTAACTACACTATTATTGATGAAGATTATAGCCTTGATGATTAAGAGTTGATTGTGACACTTGAAGGCATATCAGACCTACTCCTTAATGAGTAAGGTATAAATAACCATGATTATTATCCTTATAAAATCATTGAGGAAGTAGGACTAGGGATATATTATATGCATGAGGAGGAGAAACTCATACCAGAATTTACCAATCCATGTCAAGATAATGATGGAGTATGGAGACTATTTTTAATAGATCTAGGTGTAATAATGGAATTTAAGTAGGTGTCATATTTTTTTCTCCACCTCAACAAAAGTACTTTTATGCCATAAGGTTCTAATTCAACTACACATGTAATACAAAAAAGTATGAGTCCCTAATTCATGGGTTGTAATGGGTAAGGAAATGAGGTGTGAAACTACTACAAGCTATGGGAGATAGTGAATTAGTAGTCCACCAAGTGAGAGGGAATAATATAATCAAGAATCTAATATTAAAGGCAAATAAGCATAGGTTTTAGGACCTCCTATAGGAATTTGAGGCACTTAACATCAACTCAATCCCATGTGAAAAAACCCAACATGCAAATAGGTAAAAGCTATAGGGGCACAATATGACATTTTAAATGAATTCAATAATCTAAATAACTAGTAATAAATCATGGTGGTATTTAGACCATCAATACCTAATAATGAATTCAATTTGTAGGTCTTTGATAGTGATAGGTAGATATTATTATTACAAGAAGAGGAAACAATTTTCTCAAGGAATCAAGGTAGACTTAGACAGTAGTTTGGTGACCAAATTTTTTAATTGAAGACAAATAAACATCCTAAGGGATTAGTCAATATTGAAAACATATTCAATGAAGATGATTAGTTGAGAAAAGATAAGGTTAGCATATCAACTATGGAATATAGTATGATAAGGTCACCACTTTTTAAGATAAGATGCTCAAACGAGGGAGGTTAACACCAAAGAAGAGAGGATTACCTTAATATATCTATGTAAGAAGTTTTCAAACATATTTTTTTGGGAATACAATGAATTGAAAGGTTCTGACCCTAGTTTAGCTCAACATATAATATAATTAGAGGCAAGTGCCAAACTTGTGAGGAAGATGTAAATATTGGTTAATGAAAAGATTGAGTTCCTCATGAAGAAACATTTGACCAAACTGATTGAGTCCAACATTATATTCCCCATCAAGTACTCTTCATGGGTCGATAACCTTATGCCTATAAGGAAAAAGAATGGGGAGATAAGGTTATGTGTGGACTTTAGGGATCTTAACAAGGTGTTATTGAGACACCACTATCCATTTCCATCCATTCATTAGATTATTTAAAAGTTTAGAAATTCACAACATTTCTCCTTGCTTGATGGGTACTTAGGGTATAACCAAGTGTTAGTGAAGGAAGAACACTAAATAATACTAACTCAATAACTAAGTGGGGTAACTTATACTTACAAGAAGATTCCTTATGAGCTATCCAATGAAGAGGCCACCTTCCAAAGAGTAATTTATGTAGACTTCCAAGGAATAATCTATGAGATGGTACTCATATACCTTGATGACATTATAATATTCTCAAAAGTTGTTAAGGACCACTTGACACACTTAAGGCTGATGTTTGAGAGGTGTAAACAACATGGGTTCTTTTTAAACCCTAAAAAGTGTATTTTTATAGTCAATGAAAGAAGAGTTTTAGGCCACATTGTGTCTAAGGAAGGCATCATAGACTTTGGCAGGGTAAGGTAAATTATATCCCTATCACTACCCAAGCACAAAAAATTAATGTGGATTTATCTAGGTAAGATCAATTTCATTATAAGGTCCACTCTTAGATTTGCTAAGTTGGTTAGACCCAACTTCTATGCTCAAGAAACATATGGAATTTACATGGAATAGGGAAGGAAAGAGGAATTTTGAAGTAATTAAATAGGCTATTTCTCAAGAACCCACTCTCCTTAACCCTAATATCTTAAAATACTTATTTTTGTATTCCTTCTCAAATAATGACACCATATCTACCATGTTGATGTAATAAAACAATGAGGGCCTTCATTAGCCCATACATTCATTTAGTCAAAAATTGAAGGGTTATGAAGAGAAGTACACTCATGTATAAAATAATGATATTTTAGTCATGATAATACTTTAAAAAATTATTCATATGGTGTCCAAAAACAAGACATATGTCATGATATCCCACCCTAGCATCAAGGACTCCCTTCTTAACTAGGGTTTGAGTGAGAAAAGGGTAGTTTGGGTGACTATATGAATGAAGTATGACATCTAAGTGAAGGTAACCAAGATAGTGAGGGTTAGAGGACTATGTGATCACTTATTAATTAATGTTAGGGAATAAAAAGAGGTAGTTTTGGTAATCTATAGTGATCCCCAAGCAGATACACCACCTTCTTCTAACTAGACTCAAGACATGGTAATATTTCTCCAAATAGGGGAATGTCTTATGGGTTTAGATAGGACAAAAATAAGGTGTTATAGTATTAAATCAATACCATATATATTTATATATGTCTCCTATTTAATAAATATCTTGATGGAATATTTTTAATATATGTGGAGACTAACCAAATTGACAAGCTATTAGATCAATTTCATGATGGGCTTATAGGAGGCCACTTTGCACCTAGGACTATAGAAGCAATAATAGTGAGAAGAGGATAATTTTATCCAAGCTTATTCAAATAATTCCATGCTTGAGTTATTATATGTCATAAGTGTGTCATGTTTACTAGAAAATAAAATATACCTACCTTACTACTCAAGCCCATCTAAAAAAATCAACCATTCATGTAATGGGGCCTAAATTTTATAGGCATGATATACCCTATATATATTTTAGGACATAAATGGGTCTTGAATACCATACAATAATTTAACATGTGGTTATAAGTAATGTACCTTAATGAAGATAATGATAACTTAGTCTTGGAGTTTTATGACAACCTAGTAACTAGGTCTAGGGTCCCCTCCATAATAAATCAGATAATACACTATATTTAAATGGTGAAAGAATAATTTAATCATCTCTAAATTATGTAATATACCTCAAGACTCAATAAAACTACTATCCTTAGGTTAATGTACTTGTAAAGTCCACTAACAAAAACTTAATCAAGATCATAAAGAGGAATATACAAGACAACTAGAGGGTGTGGCATACATAACTAAGGACAAAATTGTGGGAAAATAGGATTATCCAAAAGAGAGATATTAGGAATTAACCATACCTTATTATCTATGGTAAAGAAGTAATATTACCCATATCACTTGAGTTTCCATCTTTAGAACTCACACACCATCTTGAGCTAATGGAGATTGATGCCATGGAAGTGTGAATGAATGAGTTGAGAGAACTAGAAGAGATAAGAGATGATGTTATGAATGACATATGATATCATAAATATAAAATTTATGAGGTAATTTTATAAGAGAATTATGTTAAAGTATTTCCAAGAAGATGATATTATTTTCAATTTGGATGAAGATTGAGCTAAACTAGGAAAGTTCACAAAATTTGATAGCCTATAAAGTGGACACTACATTATCACTAGCTTCAAAGATCATAATGCATTCCAATTGTAAAAATTTAATGGTGAGGAACTCCTTATCCTAGTAAATGGTTTATTTATTAATTATTATTATTGAATAATATGTATTATGTTGTACATAGTAGTTTAGGTGTTTTTTTCTCCAAGTCTTATTGCATACTTGTTTTGCAATTAGTTATTTTTATATCTTGTTCTTTTCCTAGGTGTTTGTGCTAATTTAATGTCCTTTTTATGTGAGTCGTGAGTTTTTTTATAGTCCTTGATATATTATAGGGTGATAATTTTTATTTTTAGTCCAAATAAAGAGGTCATCTCAGTCGAGTCATGACTATCATGTGTGAGACAGCTAGTTCTCCTGACTAGTAGGCAAGTCAACCCCTAAGAGTCACCAATAATGTTTATGCCTTTATCCACTTAGAAAAAATATAATCAAATTTTTATTTTCACAATAGTCTAACAGAGGGTCAATTTTCAACAAGTTCATATGGAGCATGTTCATGTAATGTTCTTATGTCAAATAAGTGATGTGGTAGTCACCATCTCATCTTGTTTGAACTTGTGTCAAGTTTTCATTTTAAATTGATCATTTATATGAATCTAAACCAATTCATAGTGTGACCATTATTATCTAAAATAATATAACAAGATGACCTATGATGTAGCATCCCATGGCCAGTCCTGTGTTTGTTAAATAATGCCATGAACCTACAAAATGTGGCAAAATCAATGGGGTTGAAGATAATTTGAGGGAAGAATGGTAACTTTGTTTGAATAATTTATCATATTTTAATATTCTTTTAATCAAATATTAAGGCAAATACTTCAATTTTTATTACATTTCATATCATGTATGTATTGCCTTCAAGGGGGTGTTCAAACCATGTGCATGTACAAACTTTTATGATTAGGTTAGGGTGAGATAAGTTCAAACATATTATGCAGGATTCATTTCAGTCCTAAAAAAGGGGATTACATGCTCAAAAATCCAAATAAAAGGTATAAAATGTATAATAACTTCCTTTATGATCTTCGCAAGATCATAAGGGATAGTTTCAAGTGAATGGTATGGTCCATATAGGGGGAGTTAGAACCCAATCTCTTGGACATAGGTATATTCCCTAATGGGCTTAAAATTAGTGGAATTGGTGTATAGATAAAATCCTTTGGATTTATAAATAATCATTAAGTCCCCCATGTGGTTTTAAACCCTTTGAAAAACCCACATGATTTGTTATACACAAATTTAAGAAAATTTTGATCTCATTGTGACATATTGAAAATGAGGGATATATCCAAAGGTATGATGAGTATCCAAAACTCCTCTAATAATATTATCATGGAACTTATAAGACTAGATCAACATCTAATCTTCCATGGTTGGTAGGTTATAAAACTATGTGTTAAAATTTATATGTTTCATGAAGAAATAGGGATCAAGGATGATCAATGAAGAGTTTATATGCTACCCCCAAGATCATCACATACTCCACATGGTAAAAATAGGTCATATCATATCTCCTTCAAGTCTCATCAATGCAAACCATGTGAAAGGAAGAGCAAATCATCAAGCATAAATTAGCTTTATCTCATGGCAACCAATCTGAAGGTTACAAGTCTATGGTTGATGTCGTATTCAGATTGTAGGGGTGATACAAGAATATGGAGGAATTCCTCTTTCAAAGGAAACAAACATCCACATGACCCCCATGATCAACACTCAAAAACCATATCTAAATTAATCCATTGGATATTTAACATTGTTTAAGGTTTCTTTGCATTGTTTAAGGTTTTTGAGGATTCCTAAGTATTAATTTATCCATTAAGATGTTTGATTCACCTAGCTAAATGTAGTACCTTTTAAGATACCCAACTAGAGGATGATTAGGTCTGAATAGGTAGTCTTGAGTAGAGATAAGTAGTCTATATGATGTATCATAAAAACATTTGGTTCATAATGAATACATAAATCCATTTCCACCTTATAGTGAGCCTTGTTTCCTAAACTCAACACTTCAAAAAACTACATAATATAACTACAAGAAGAATGGTAACAGACATGATTTATTGGTTTTTCAAATTGAATTTTAAGTTTGAAGGTAGATAAGTAGTACAATTTATTGGAGGAATAATTTGTGATGAGTAATGAGATTCATAAATCCCCAAATAATATAAGAATCTACTCACACAATAAATTACCACATATAGGTCCATCTTAGGCCTAAGGTGTCACATTGGTTTGTATATAAACTTCTCAAAAGGACCTAACTAAACATACCCTTAAAAGGATATAAGGAGATTAAAAATGATAAAATATGATCATGATTATATTCTCTCTGTAGGTGTGTAGGCAAGACCGCAAATGATCAACTATATGTAGCTTAGGTTGTTGTCAAGATTGAGGAGATAATATCATGAATAATAGTAAGTTTTAAGCCTACATGGTTAGACAAAGTGTTTAAATCCATTTGAGGATAGAGAGACCTAAGGAGAAAGTTTAATAAGAGGTGATCAAAACAAACTCATTGAGACCTATAGATATAGTTCATAAACACCTATAAGACTACCTAGTAGTTTAGTTAGTCTTAAATTTAAGAGAGAAGGGATTGATTAACTCAAAGAAAAAGAGGTTAGAGAGAATCAAACCACATGAAAATGATCTTATAAATGTCTATCACAAGATATAAATGATCCTCTTAGTTAGTATAAATAAATGGCAATGTTGAAAGGCCTATTTAGGTCTATTGAGTCTAGGGCCCTACATAGATACCTGTGTGTATAGGGTTATAAGAGTGTTTATTATAGATATTATGGAGAATTAAGTCTTCAAAAAATATTAAAAACTCCTATGGGATATTTCATTAGGGTTACAAATATTTTGTCATTAATAAAAAGGGGAAACATAGACTACCAAAGTCATTTACATTAGCTATTTTAATAACCCTAACATGAACTTCTAATGGTCATATCAAGTCTAATGAAGAGGAATGGTAAAGACAAAGATATAGGTGTGTACCAACTTTTGGATTATTGTAATATTATCCAAATGACAATAAAACACCCAAAATCTAATGACACCAATAGGAATGGATAGAGGAGATAAATCAGAGTCAATAACACATTCTTACCATTCTCTTTACCTTCTCATAGCTCCATTATAGGATTTGAATTTGTGTGATTGAACTTGAAAATTTTGATTTTTGGATTGATTGTGATATTCTTGACAATGGCTTCCAAAAGGATATGGACATGGATAATGTCTTTGATGGATGCTTGAAGGCTAGTATGGATGCTTGATAAGAGAGCTTAATGGCTTATAGGGAGTTTTTTCATTATTCTTGAGGGTGGAAAGAAGGTTTATTTTTATAGGAATATGAGGGGCATATATATGGTATAAATTTAAATTTGGGCCATCAAGATCTATGGTTGAGGAATTTTCATGGAATTTTTAATTCCATGGAAATCTCTAGAATAGGAAAATTATAGATGAAGGGGCTAAGTTGGGGGAAGATTTCTAAAATTGGAGATTTATAGAATCCTCCAATTCTATAAATCTCCCATAGGGTTTAGAGTTATAGGAAAGGCTAATGTAGCATGGTAGGTGGGTGGTTAGAATAATTTTTTATTTTAAAATTAGTTAGTGGGTTTAGGGGTAAGGTTAGTACGTAATGAGGTCTATTATAGTTTTAGTGAAGTGATTAAGTGGTTTTAGGATGAGATAATGGTTATATGAGATATAATAATGGGGTATGGGTATTAGGCCAAAGGTTAATATAGCTAGGAAATATGAGGCTTAAACTAAATTAGTAATAATTATTAGTGAAAATTAGTAAAATTAGTAGGGTGAGCATATTTTAATGCATATATTTTTCCCCTTTTTGGAAGGGTGTTGAGAGTGAAAGGAGTAACAATATTTTAAATAAAAACCATGATGTGGATGATGTTAGATGTTAGTAGGTTATGATAGCCCTGTGAGGGAGAATTTGAGGAGGAAAATCATATCTAGATGGTCACTCAATTAGAAATACTAGGGTAGGATATTATGGTGATCCTAATAAGGGTTAGGATTCCCATTAGTTGACTAGTTAGATGCCTTAGTATTGGTAAGGAAGTGGCTTAGGTGATGGGTCTAGACAAGTGGTAATTTTCTAGAGGGTGATTATTTGATAAGATAGAGTCAAAGTTTAATAGTATGATGGGTTCAAGTTGATGATGGGTCTAATAAAAAGGATACATGTTATGTGAGGCTTGAAAGAGGATAATAAGGGTCTAAGTTGACATTTGATGATAAAGAGTGAATTGTCGTAAAGTTTGGGGCTTGTGAAATGAGTAATGATAAACCCATCTATAGATGGTGTTTAAGGATAAATGATGGGAAAGTGATCTTGGGTTATTTATAGTGGATCCTAATGATGTTTAAGGGGGTTGAAGAGGGTCTAGGCTTGTATGGTTTTGGAAATAAAATATTTGGGATTTTAATGGCGATGAGCATGTCATGCCCCCAGATGTTAGTAATTGGATTTTTAGATTGATGAAACTAGTTTTTATGGGTAAATAGATAGGGGTTAAATAAAGTTTGGGTGGGATAAAAGGTCAATTTTAGGGTTCATTTTCACCATTTGATATTGGAGACTAGAGCTCTAAATAAAATACATAGACAAGATTCCACAAGCTTCCCATCACAAAAAGAGGGTTCAAGAGCACCAGAGGGATACTAAGGTTGGACCTCTGGTGAGTAACAAGTACCTAGCTTTGTTAATTTTTTTATTTTAATTAGTTTTTGTATATTTTTAGATGGATTTTTGTAGAAAAATATGCCATTTGTTATGGTATAACAATCCCATGATTTGTAATTATGCCCACATTCATGGGGTTGTCAACATAACTGGTGGGGTCATCAGGGGTAGTGGCAAGATTACAATCCCATGATGAGGGAATGGTGGGACTGAAATCCTACTACTAGGGAATCATGATATTACAATATTTTGAGTTGGGAATGGTGGGATTGTAATCATATAGGTAATACTTATGGGATTACAATACTGTGATTAGGGAATAATGGGATTACCATTATACAAGATGCAAATATCAATATTGTGGCTTATTGATAAAAAGGCTAAGTTTAGGATTAGATGAGGGTAAATTAGGTAGTTAATAGGACATGTGATTAGATGATAGGGTTAAGGGCATTGAGTTAGTGAGGGATAGTGGTTTTTCAAGTACATAGTTAGGATTAAGTGATAGGGCTAGTTAGATAGGCTCCAAAAATAAAACTTAGACTTAGGATGGTTGGGGATAGAAAGAGGGTAAGGTAAGGTAGGCTTGGGTAGAGTAGGTGAGTGGTGATCATAAAGGTTTTACATGATGGGGATAATGATAGATAGTTATTATGCTATGTACAAAATAATTTAGGGATATTAACATCATGATCATGGAACTCAAAGATCTTACATGAGATGTGGCATGTGACATTGGAAGAGTATGGTGTACTAGAGCTAGTTAACCTACATGATATGGTGATGATGTCATCAATCCAAAATGATAGAGTGTTGATTACTACACTAATAGAGAGGTGGTACTCAGAGATTAGTACCTTTCATTTTGTTACTAATGAGATGATAGTGACCCTTGATGATGTTTGTAGGATATTTCATTTATCAATGATAGGTGCTAGGATCTATTTGAGATCATAGACACTGATGCAGACCTTGTGGTAATTATGTAGAAGTTTATAGATAGGATTACTGGAATGATATGTGGATTTGGATTTATGTCAATGGGAGGGGACTTTGGATAGGTTGACATTGGTGATGATGGCTCTCATGTTTGATATTCTATTGCTATACAAGAGTGGGTGATGGTTCCACTTATGTTTTGGATATGTGATTGTAGACATGGTTCATGACCATCAATTATTTTCTTAGGATCCTTTAATTTTGGCACACTTGTATAGAGAGCTACACTTGGGGGCTTATAGAAGGGCATGGAGTTTTAGAACATACATATTATTGTATATATGGAGATATGAGAATATTGTGATCCAAAAGCCATTTGGCACTCTAATAGGATTGGAGTTAGGGACTCTGAGAGTTTTTAGATGGTGGGTGGTGTTGGGTGTATTACTAGGTCAATTAGGGGACATGAATTATTATAGGTAGGAATTTGATATCTTGTGCCCCAATCACATCACATGGATACCCTATATAGGGATTATATTTATTTGGCCAGATGAGATGTGCACCTAGTTTATGTTGACATCATGTTACATGATAGGCTAGAGAGCTTATATTATTGAGAGATATAAACCTAATCCAATGTAGTGATAACTTATATTTATCTAGGATGTGTTAGCCCTAGAGCACCTATTATATCATAATGAGTGAGAGAGATCACATTGAGGGAGACCGATGGTCAAGTTGGATGTTATTTCTAACTATGATCAATATACATTAAGGTAGTGGGACTTTTACACATTGATGTCAGATGTAGGGGTTACAATGGCATATACTATATGGTGGTAGCCATATGTCCCTATTAATTTAAATTAACCTCATTTGGTAGTGAGGAGGGGTGTCATGAGGAGAGTGTTAGAGGCTCAGGTTAGGATTCAAAGGTAGATTCAACATTGGAGGTATGTGCCAACATAGGAGAGACATGATGGAGGAGGAGGAGATTAAAATATGATGGAGGTGGATGGGGGTGATGGTCAGGGTGATCATAGAGGTAGGCCCAGGTAGGGGACTAGGCATAAGTACTATAGATACCGATGGTTTAGGTGGTAATGCAAGTACTATAACTACTAACACTAGTATAGGGTCCATTGTCATGTCCCCTTTTTTGTGGACATTGACAGACTTGATGATTAGCCTATTATGCGACCTTCGTAGGCTAATAGGATGGATAGAGGGTCATAATGGAGCTTGGCTTGACTTTGGTTCACAAAATTTCTACATTTGGTTTTCATTCAAGTTATTTTAGACACATTGGGACTGAGCTCCTATTATTTAGAGATATTTAACATGCAGCAGACTGCCTTTATTTTGGTATGGTCATGTGCGGAATCACTCCCTGGTTCACTAGCTTCAAATGGTTTGAGGAATCGACATGTATTAAGGGAGATATTAATATTTGATTGATTTAATCAAATATTAATTATTTAGTCTAATTTTAATTAGAAACCCTAATTATAATTTAAGGAAACCCTAATTAGGGCAAGCACATCTTTTTGAGGGTATAAGAGTTTCTCATGGAGGCCATTAATGCATATGATTATTGATTTTCATATTGAAGAATTCTTCTGTGAAGACTGAGCCAAGGGTTCCAAGATTCCATTGCAGTGGAGAATGTCAACTCTTCATTGTGTGTGATTCAGAGGTTATGAAATATTAGCTGATCTATTGCCAAATTGAGAGATAGCTTCATACAGAAGTTATCACAGAGGTTTACAAATTTGAGAGGTAACTTCATATAGAAGTTGTCATAGAGCTTTCCAAGTATTTTTCTTTATTTAGTTTTGATTCAGTAAGTTATACAGATATAGATATTCTGTATTACAGCTAGATATCTTTAGATTAGGGGTTGAAACAAACAGATTGTGTTTTTTTGGCAGCCGTATAGAGTCTGTATAGATCCATATAGATTTGCATAGAAACTAACATTAGCAGGTACAGATCCATGCAGATATCGACATCGGCAGGAAGAGATCCCCAATGACCGACATCAGCCGATTGAAGACCGACGTATGTAGAGAAGGACTGATAGAGACCGACGTCGGTAGTATATCGACCAATGCCAACGACTGTGTGTTCGACATAGCAAGCTAAGATAGAATTTCCAGATTCAAGCTCAATTTCTAGATTTGCCAAAGCCTAGGGTTTTAAGATAGAATATTTCATATTATTTTATTTGTATGATAGAGACTCAATTGTGTAATCATCTAGAAGAACAAGTGATAAGATCTGTGATTTGCCATTGAGAGACTATATTGTGATTTATTTATTTATTTGGAAATTATTTTGGCAAAATTTGTATCTTTGTTCAGAGCTTTATTTTTTCTATATTCCCAATTGGTTGGGGATATTACAGTGGTATCAGAGATTTTGCTTAGGAAAAGGAGCCCCTACATAAGGGACACTACAGTGGTATCAGAGCTTTTTATAGGAAAAAAAGGAGCCCCTAAGTAAGGGACATCATAGTGGTATCAGAGCCAAATTCCTGCCATCCTGTTGGGCACATCAGAGCTAATGTCTTACCATCCTATTGGGTTGTTTGGGTAGGTTGAATCAGCAAAGTATCCATGATGTCTTCAAGTACTCAGAGTCGATGGGACTATGATATGAATAAGTTAAAACTAAGTTTGAAGAGGTTGAATGAAGCTCTTTCATACCCTTCATTTAAAGATAAACCCACATGGTATATGACATCAAATGAGGAGTGGGAGTTATTACCACCTCGAGGTCGGGAGATGTTGTCTTTTGATCACTTTGTTGAGCTGAGGAGAGAGCACTACAAATCAATTGGACAAGATAGCAGCATGTCCTATGATTCTTATGTGATAAGAAATAACAGGTGTGCTACTATTAATAGGAGAAAGCTTTGCTTATACTGCAAAGATCCATATGATGCCAATCACAATTGTCATTTGATGCCTAAGGGCAAGGCATATCATGTAATATGGGAGTATTATGAGGATTCAAAATCAAAAGATTTTGAACAGCATGATAATTCTAAGGAGTCAGAGGTAGAGGCTTTAGAGCCCAAGATAGAGGCAATGAAGGTGGCTTCTCAGGATTCTGACAGACATATGGTCAAGCTTAGTCATGAGGATTTGGACTCTCAGTTAGTTGCAGAGGATGAGGGAGCTAGAGATTGTAATGATGAGATAGTTTTAGTAGCTACTTCTTCAGAGTTAGATGAGGATGAGTTCAATGTTGGCATTTAGAGTGTGGAGGTATACTCAGAGGTTAGTACATTGAGTGTTGATTGTGAGTATATTCCTATAGTTGTATTTGAGGAACATGTTGTTAGTACTGACACACATGTTTAGGATTTGGGAGTTCTTGGTCCTAATGAATTTGGCATACCAGTGGAGTCAAGTCTCTAGATTGATTCTTCTCATACAGATGATAGTGTGGTATAGTTAGTTATGCCTCCTTTATAGAGGGATCAATTATGGGATGGATTGGCACCATCTTTTGTAGATGGGATTGACAGTTTGTCGGTGCATGACTTAGAGTAGGAGTTGATCAGATATGCTGACCACAGTAGGGGTACAGTGTGTGGATTCTCCATACTTAGCATAGTTCCATTTTGGAGTTATTGCAGAGTTGGAGAGTGCCTTCAGCATAGCATGGTGGTACTTGCATTGATTTACATCTGTGCAGAGCATAACTACATTTGGGATCTAGGTGGATCGAGTGGTTCATTGTTTCGAGATTTCTTGGGGATAAGCAATTTCTAGAGGGGTGGACTGTCATGTCCACTTTTTCATGGGCATTGACAAACTTGATGATTAGCCTATTATGCGACCTTCGTAGGCTAAAAGGATGGATAGAGGGTCATAATGGAGCTTGGCTTGACTTTGATTCACAAAATTTCTACATTTGGTTTTCATTCAAGTTATTTCAGACACATTGGGCCTGAGCTCCTATTATTTAGAGATATTTAACATGCAGCAGAGCACCTTTATTTTGGTATGGTCATGTGCGGAATCACTCCCTGGTTCACTAGCTTTAAACGGTTCGAGGATCTGACATGTAT
>JARHVA010004651.1:555000-570000 GCA_037957365.1 Torreya grandis
GTCGGCATGGTTGGTAGTCAGGACAGGTGTAGGAACCGATGTCGGTCGGATGCAAACTGTGGAGTGACTGAGGTCGGTCACTATAACAGATTTTGGGTGGATAGCACGCTGTCAAGGAGTCTCAAACACCCATATGGAGGACTGAAGACATAAGTAAGCCTCAAATTCATTGTTCCTCTTCTTTATACTCGTTGCTGTTTATAGAGCAAGAAGGATCCAGGAAACAGGTGGGAGCATGGCAGGGATATGATGCAAAACCAAATGGGAGTTTTGGTAGGGTTGCCAGCTAGTATGAAAGCACAGAGATGAATGGATTCCTTAGTTGAAGAATAGAGAGAATGGATACGTGAGATGGAAGACCAAGGTATATGGTCTTGAGGAGCTACAGGATAGTGGGACAGGACTGACAGGTGGTACCAGGTTGATGACAAAGTAGGGCTTTAGTCAATGTCAGTATAACCATTGTGTTTGTCTTACTAGGTGGATGATAGTTGTAACATTATCCTGTTGCTGTATGTGGAGGATGAACTTGGTACAGATTCAGACATACAGGGTTTTGCTGAGCTAAGGGTAAGGTTAGTTCAGTGGCATGTCATGAGGAGTTTGGAGCAGTGAAATTATTTGACATGGGAGACATGGAGATCACAGGTTGATTTTGTCTCTAGTGGGAGCTGATGTGAGTCAGGTGTTGGCAAGGTTCAGGATGCAAAGCCAGAGCACACTAAGGGCTGGATAGGTACAGTGTCTGAAATCACATGAGGTCTGGTATAGACCTAAGTATTCCCATGCAGTGGGAGCTATCAGAGAGTTAGGAGCCAATTCGGGGAAGTGGGTTCTTAGGTATTTGAGAGGGACCAGCAGTAGGTATACATGTAGGGTCAGGACTTCACTACATGTGTTTGTAGGTTTGGATGTGGCAGGGTACTCGGATGATAGGAGGTACACCATGGGATGTGTGGTGGGTTGTCTTAAGGATTGATCTTGAAGAGGGATACAAACCAAGAAATAAATTAGATGGAGTATAGGTAAAGGTACAGTGCAGCTATTTATCTCCAAGTGGGAGATTGTTAGCTTGTGGAGCTAAAAGCTTCACTGATGTAGACATGGAGGAGGTTGCAGGATGAGTTGTGGAGTGCCACAGTGACTGGCGTTGGTCTGGCCAACCGACGTCAGTAGGATTAGACAAGAAGGCAATCAACGTCGGTCAGAGATCGGCCGGCGTCGGTGACCCCCAGGCAGACAGGGATTGGCATCAGTCGCCTATGTGGTTCGACTGTGAGTTTATAATGGGTAGTTAGCTGACGAACCAAGTGTTTGCATGATGAGAGCTATTTTTAGACTGAGATCTGTGGATCTAATTATTGTAATTAGATGTCTAATTATTGTTTGGATGAGATCTATATAATAGACTCATGGTTGTATTGGAAAGTTGTTTTAGTTTGAGTTGAGCAAAGTTAGCTCCCTCTTTGTGTGAGGTGAGCAAGGGTGTTCCTCCTAGTTCCACAGTAGTACCAAGGTGGGTGCTGGTTTTGGAGAGTCAACAAGATTCTTCAGGGGTGTAGGATCTTGGTCAGCAGGTGTGCATGGCCTATATAAGAGATCTACATGGTAAGTAAGATCATTGATCTACAGGTGTATGTGTGTGCAAGGTCAAGGTTCACAGGTGTGCAGAACTAGGTTGATTTACAGGCGTGCAAGATCAGATAGGATAGCAACACAACAGGGAGCAGAATCAGGTAGGATCTACTTGGAGTATAGGTGTGTACTCAGATAGAGCAAAAAGGAAGGCAAGGGAGTTCCTTCCATAAGTATGGTCTGTTGAATTGCAGGTTGTTGCAGGTTCATGGGAGATCTACTTGAAGTACATTGAGTACTTGTGGAGTGCGTGGAGCACTTGTGGTGTGCGTGGAGCACAGGAGGTGAACACCAACTCTGTGTTTGAGTTGTGTGTTGGGACCTGAGAGAGAGAGAGCTTTGAGGAGAGAATTACTATTCGCTTGAGGTGTGGGAAGCCTCTGAAGAGGTGGTGGAAAAGAAGTGGCATCTTCTTTATTGTATTCTTTTCTGTATAAGTATTAATAGAAGTTGTGTATTATCTCTCATATCTGTGTTATTCTGAATTCTAGTTACTTGTGATTCTGGTTAATTTCTGCATATTAAGTTGCTTGGTTTGGTAATCAACTGTATGCTTCCGGTGTTTCGTATCCTGACATATATATATATATATATATCTATATACATATATATATATATACATATATATATACATATATATATATACATATATATATACATATATATATATACATATATATATACATATACATATATATACATATATATATATATATACATATATATTATATACATATATATACATATATATATACATATATATATATATATCTATATATATATATATATAATATACCCACACACACACACACACACCAAGTATAAATAAATGAATCAAGGAGATCCCTCTAGCAAATGGATCTCATCTATCCCTATCTTATCCACTTGCTAAAGTAATGATATTGCCTTGTTATTCATGACCTTATTGATATATTCCCATTGTTGAGACTAGGGTCAAGATGCTTTTACCATGATGATAGAAGTTAGTTTTCATCATGGTACCTACCCAAGGTGGTAGTGAGTTGGTTTTCACGATTAGATGATTTATTTTTTTGGATTGATTTGCAAGAGTGATGAATAGATGAAGTGGTTGGTGAATTTCATATATATGGAGGATGTTGATAACAAGACTAGGCGTAAAAGTGCTTGAGATGCATGATATTCATGGGATCATCCAATTCTTCTCCCTCAATCATGGCCAATTTGTATGCTCCTGATCCAAACTTGGCTATAATGACATAGGGGTCTAGCTAATTGGCTTCAAACTTCCCCTTCATGTCTCATTCTACATTAGTGTTCTTTCGATTCTTTTTGAGGACCAAGTCACCTAATTTGAACTCTTGAGGTTGAATCTTCTTATAAAATTTATTCTTGAGTTTATTTTGACACTCAAAGGTGATTCAAATCCTTTATTCTCTTTTTATCTAGGAGTTATAATTCCTAAAATCACTCTTGCTTGAGATTATGATTAGTGATGATACCTCTTAATGAGATTTGAAGAGAAGGGAGCTCTACTTCCATGGGTAAGATGGCTTCAACACCATAGATAAAGGCATATGGAGTAGCCCCTATTGGTGTGTAGACACTGGTTTGGTAATACTATAATGTTAGATATAACTAAGTATGCCAATTTTATCTAACTTGATTTATGGTTTTCGTTAAAATCTTTAATAGAGTTTTGTTTGTTGATTTCGCCTATCCATTACCTTGGGGATAATATGGGGAAGACAAATGTTTCATGATGTGATACTTCTAACATAATACCTCAACTTCCTAATTCTTAAATGACTTTCCATTATCATAAATTATGTTATATAGGATAGCAAAATGGCAAATGATCTGATTAAAGATGAATTTTTATATTTGGAGGCTCATTGTGTAAGTTAGTAGCATTACCTCTACCTCTTTAGTGAGATATTTTATAGCCATGATTATAAACTTATTAACATGAGAGGAATTAGGTTTAATTTTACTAATAAAATCAAGGCCACATATGGAGAAAGGCCATGGACTCATGATGGGATGCATAGATAAGATTCCCATGCTTTTGGTAGGCCACACATTTGTGCATGTACTAACAAGCATCCTATTCCATAGTTGGATAATAATATCTTATTCGAAGGAGATATTTGTCTAGGGCCCTTTTACTAATGTGCCCTCCATAGATACAACCATGAACCTCTTTTATTTCCTAAGCTACCTCCTCTAATGTTTGACACCTCAATAGGGTACCATCATAGTTATGTCAATAGAGGGTGATGCCAAGAATGGTATATTGAGTGGTGAGATGGATTAAGGATTTATTTTTATGGAAGTTAAGGTTGGGGGAAGGACATTGACATGAAGGTACCTATAAATATCATGGTACTAGGGTAGATGGGGATCATTTATTACATAGATTTGGAGTGGAGCCAATGATTGATAGGCTAGAATAATTAAATGTTTGATCAAGAAATTACCTTCTAGGATATCTTCAGGGAGGTCAATGAATGAGCCTAAAGTGTCCATATAATCATCTACCTTATTGAGTTTCCATGGTACTTGTTCAAATTTGATAGACTAAATTTTTTTATTTAATTGAGCTACTAATTATTTATAGGGAAGCAACTTTTCTTCCATCTTTTGGAAGTCACCATTAACCTATTTGATGATTAATTATGAGTCCTAAAATACTTGAAATTGTTTGATATTCAATTGAATAGATATCTAGAGTCTATATTTCAAATCTTCATATTCTAAAATATTGTTAGTATAGGTGTAGACACCTAAAAAATACATAATGATAATTTTTTATGTCATCTTCAACTATGTACCCTTAATCGACTCCTTGTATAGTGGACCACCTAGTTTGCTAGCATTCATTTAAAAATTCATCATGACAAATCATCCCTTAAACACATATTTTAATTTATCACATTTTCACCCATTTATTGATGGTACCCTTGACTATCACTAGTTAGGGTAACCATCGATGGTTAACCAAACCATCAATGGTTGAGGTCACCAAACTTGCCTTAACCATTTAAAGCATTTCCATCTTTATTTGTGATAGGAATCTTACAAGATGGAAAATTGCATTAACACCATGTTTTTGAGACTAACAAAAATAATCAACTTCATCTCCTCCAAACTTATCAACTTTCCCTTAAGATTCCCTCTCCATAATAATTTTATGCTATAAATACAAGACTCTTGGGAGAAATATGGATCCCCAAATTTGTGCATCTAGGATTTCTTATTTTCTTTTTGTAGGTATCCATCATCTAAAAACTCTATCCACATTATTTTTAAAGGATGAAGTACCATTACACTACTCAAATCTCTTTGACTATCATTTGTTCAACATAACAAGGGTATTTTGCTTTATTTTAGTATTTTTTGCTATTCATTAATTTCTTATCTCTTGATGAATCAACTTGAGTCTTCTTCCCCACTCTTAGTACCCACATAATACCCTCTATACATTATATACTCCTTCAACATTAAATACTCCTAAAAAAAGAATTATTCAATATGTAACCATAGCCAGTTACTATAATCATTGATGGTTATAACAACCACCGTCGATTACCCAACCATTGCTGGTTTGGACAACCACCAATGGTCACCTTGAAGACTAATAGTCACTATCACCTTAAAACAAAAGTTTATTGTTTTAACCATATTTAAACCACACCAGACCTCTTTTACCCTTTTGACCTACACGCAACCCTAGTTATGACCTCTCTAGACCTGACCATAGTTTGTCTTTTATATGTAGATGGCTTTATCAAGAATAGTACATGAAATTAATAGCATTTTTTTTTCTTATTATTATACCACAACCCTTCTTCAATGATAAAAGTGACATTGCATTTGAATTATCTCTTTTTTATATGGTTTCCTTACCTAATTAAGAAGATGTGGATAAATAAATAGCTATAATTCGGGGAGATAGTTATATAACTATAGAATTTTGGAATGATTATTTTGATCACATTAATCTTGTTATAGAATAAGATATTTTTTATAGCCATCATTTACATATATATATAATTTTAATTCCTTATTTATTTATAAACTTTAATGTCAAACAAGGGATAACATCCATTTAAGGAAGCATCTTCCTTTCTTGGGATTGGTGTTTCACTAGGTAGCCCATTTATCCTTTACTAATCCATTTTCATAAAGTGTGATTTTTAGGTCATTCTTCCCTAGAAAAATAAGGATTTATCATTTTTTTTGGTCATTAATGAGCACAAATTTTACTAGGTACATACCCTTTATCTCTTGTTCTCTTCTCCTTTTACAAAAAAAATCAAGAAAAAGTAGGAAACATTTTGGCATGCCTAGTGGGACCCCTTAAGGGTTCATAGTTCTATTTATTTCATATATTTTCATTAGTGAATATTATATTCTTGAATTTATATATATATTTGAATTTAAAAAATAAAATACAAACTTCATTATAGGGATAGGTTGTATTTTCATCCTGCATTCATTGCATTGTTCCTTGTTTGCATGAAAAGACACCAAAAATTTATTTTGGGTAAAACTAAGTACATCCATTGTTTTCTTGTTTAATGATTATCTCACCTAGATTAATTAACTACATTATGAATAAATTTTAGATCACATATGTTACACTACTAAATTACTACAACAAAAAACACATTAAAACATACCTGAGATAAGTCCCATTGGGATTTCATCACCCTTTAGATAGACTTACCCTACTTGGTTATCCCACTTAGATTTAACCACCAAGGGGAGGACCCCTTCCATTCTCTAGTAGATTATAAACTCTAGAAAAATGGTATATATTAGCTAAAAAACTTATCTCAAATTTGGCTTTGTGAAGTGTGAGGGACAAGCCTCTAGTACCAGGCCACGTACTTGATCTAGTGCAAATTATTTGAACACCAAAAATTAAATGGAAACTATATTTAGATTGATTTTTTTAGTACCTTAATCATAAGCCAATTTTACTTTTCACACTCTTTAAGGCATAAGCCAAAAGTGATTTAAAATAAATCATAAGATTATATATGTTTTTAGTGTGTGTTTTATTTACTTAGGGTTTTTCTTTGATTTCTCATTGTTTGAGGTAAAAGGTTAATTATCCACTTCCATATTTTTCATATGATTTTAACTAGAAAAAAAGTTCAAAATAATAATAACCAACCACCACCTTCATCTTCATTTATGGGTTATACCTCATATGTGGATAAATTTCCCCATGGTTCAGCTCACCATTCTCCTCCACCACTATCTCCTTCTAAAATCCCAACTGTATCTAAAGGAGATGTGAACTTCACCACCTTTCTTGAAAACAATATAATTACCTTAAAACATTACATCAATACCTTACCTCATCATACCCCCTTACTTCAATTCCTTCTTTTGAACTTTCTCTTAGTATGCCATCCCACCACATGGTAAGAACCACTTCAACTCAACCATTATATTAGACCTCTTCCAACATCCTATCCACCCAAACCCAAACAAACCTTCCACCACCCAACCAAACACCACCAGTTACACCCCATGGGGGTTTAACCTTACCATTAGTTACTTACACCCCATCTACTATGGCATTATCTTCCACTTTAGCTTCTATCTTCCCTTTGACTGCAACCAATCCTTTGACCAGAGTTCTACATCAAAGCTTAGTGCTCTCCATACCTCAAAACATTCCTCCATTTATCACTAGGGTAACCACCCAACCTAAACCTTCCGAAATTCCTCTTACCTCAGGCATACTAACAACTTCTTTTCCTCAACAAGTGCCTATGACAACTTACCAATATGTCCCTAACCCACAAGGGTACATATCGACCACCACTCAACCTTTTATGCTAAGAATCTCTTATGTGATACCATCTCAACCTTTTGGCACCACCTATCAGTATGTGGATTTATCAGTTCCATTTATTTCTTATTCATACATTTCCATGAACCAACCTCAATAAAATGTATCTCTTAATTATGTAGTTTCTCAACCCCAACTTGACCTAATCAAAATGGTCATGGATAAAATGACTAGTTTGGAATCATCCATCTCTAGCTCAACCAATCTTTTGTCTTAAGACCAAATTTATAATTAGCCTATCCACCCCTATGTACCTATTCATGCTTACCCTTCTCAATGGGAATTACCCAAATTTTCTGAATTCCAAGGTAAAGAGGACCCTCAACAACACCTAAGAGTATTCCAACATGTGTGTTATTTGATCTCTTATGATGGCGCTCTTCTTCTCTAAACCTTTCCCATGTCATTATTCAGGGTTGCCCTTGACTGGTATAGTTCTCTTCCCACTCATTCTATCTTTTCTTTCTCTCAATTGGCATAAAACTTTTTGGAACACTTTTCTGTAAACATATCTAAAATTTTTTCCATTACAGAACTATACTCCATCAAATAATTTGAAGATGAGTCCATTGTTGATTTCATTGCTAGATGGAAAGGTCTCATTAATCAACTCAGTTTCCCATTACCCCAACCCAAATTAATTAAATTATTTTCCTGAGGTTGTGTTAAACACATTACTCCAACTTTCTAAGTTGAAACCTTTAGGACCTTTGACAAAGCTTTTACTATGGCCCATAAATTGGAAAACCATGTTATCAATGAAGGGAAGTTGAAGCTTTGAAATAAAACTGCTCATTTCAAATCCATCGAATCATCCTCCACTAAAACCATGAACCTAACCAATTCTAAAGTGAAAGCATCAGCACATTGAGTCATTCTTAAAACTGCACCTCCTCTAACTATCAACCAAACACCTAAATCCAACAATCCTTCCAATGGATAAAATCTTACCCAAAACTAGCTTCTTTCAAAACCATTCACCCCGATTAGGGAATCCTATACATTAGTGTTGGAAAAACTACTTAAAGCTAATCTAATCCAACTTCCACCCATCAAACCCCTTCAATAATTTTATACTTTTTGCCCCTTCTGAGGTGGTCTAATGAGAATGATCATTGTGACTATCATCAGGTTATTGGGCATGATATAGATAGATGTAATACTTTTAATATTATTGTCCAAGACCTAATTAATAAAGGGGAGATTGTGTTTGACAATCCAAATTCTCCTTCAAACCAATCCCTTGAAATTTTATAAAAACCATTTCCAAACCATCCACCTTCAACCCAAAACTGTGAAAACCAATTCAAATCCTCCAATTCACATGAGGCACATGCAATCAATGTCATTAATAATGTGCCCATTGTTGAAGAAGTTATTACCTTTATCACCGAAATTAGGGAAAACTACCTACCACCAATCCCTTCAAATGCCCAAATGATTTAACTATCTCTTCCACTTCCTTAGATGAAACCATGGTTTCACCCACCCCTCCTATGGTGGAAACACCCAAAGAGATGGTCACTCCATCGACCATTTCATTCACTTCTCCAATCCAACATGAAAAACCACTTATCCCTTTGGACAAATGAATGAAGGAGGAAGCTAAACCAATCCTTCCACTTGAAACTATTACCCTTATTGCACCAATTTTAGAGTCATCTATATCTTCCTTAAAATCCATTTTCCAAAAGACAATACCCCTATTTACCTAACCATTAACTTTATAACCTTCCACTAAGGATCACAACACTAAAACTTCTCCTTCTTCATCCCCAAAGGGTTTACACTTTGAAGCTAATGATCAGGGAATAATTCCTATTTATAAACCCTTCTCTTAGCTAGTTTAATGATTGGAATTCACCTCCCAACCCAAATTTGATAGAGACATCTTTTGGCATTAGCCTAGACTCTCATATAAAAATAAGATTGAACCTTCTCCTTCACTAAAATCCACTCTCAAGCCTATTATTACAATTCCACCAACTCCTCCTCCTAGAGTTACCTAGGAACCACCTCAATTACCCCTATCTAAAATTTATAAATCACCCTATGCTTTTTTTACCATTCCAATCAAAACCTTATGGATCCTTCTCATACCAAATCTTGCTCACCCTCCTTTGATATTAGATTTAACCACACCAATCCAACTAAAACCTAATCCAATTAAGCCCATTAAGAAGGAGAGATTGCCTAGACCTCAACTTCAAGGAAGAACCATACCAACTCCTTTACCTGTACCTTCTATTTTAGGACCACATCCTTCCACAATTCCCATAACCTACTCTTCCTCAAAAATACCATCTCCCCTATCACTACCTATAACAAGCCCATCTCCTAGTTCATCATCATTCCTCACTAACCTTTCCCCATACACCTTCACATCTATTAAAGCCTCATCATCTAAATCCCCAATTCCTAAACCAATTATAACGAAGCCAATTCATTTGAAACCTCTAACAAGTCTTACTCCACTAACCATACCTCTTTTTAAAAATCCTTTACCCAACAAGGAACTTAAACCAAAAACCCAAACTCCACCATCTACAAAATCCTTATCAGATTCTTATACAACTATATTCTAAAGGCTCCTATAAGCTTATACCATTAACTTACCCCCATCAAGCCTTTTGACCCCACTCACCAAAATCCAACCTAGTTCAATGTCAATCTAATTTGTCTTTACCATAGAACCCTTGGACATGATAGAAAGAAATATAAATCTCTCCAAACTATCATTCATGGCATTTTGAAGGAGGATAATCTATTGGATAAACATTATTTAAGCCCTTTGCATCTTTTACCACCTATATAATCCTCCTACCAATCATCTCCTCTACTCCCACCAAGGAGTGAAATAGAATAATTGAAACAAGTAACTACTCCTCTTATCCATACTATTCATATGGTAACTCAGTTTAGAGCCCAATACAAGGACAAGGGTAAAGTAGTTCAAAAAAATGAAAAGGGTAAATCCAAGGCCACTATTCCATGGGCTTACCCTTGAACTCCTCAACCAACCAACCAAATCCAAAAGACTACACCTTCACCTTCACAACCATCCAAGCCTAAGGTCTCCATTTTTTAAGCCCTTTTATCTTCCTTTGCACCTTCATTCATCCAATGCCTAGTGATAAAACAACTTCACCAAACACCCATGAAACTGAGTCTTTATGACTTAATTAACACCTTCCCTCAACATCATCAAGATTTAATAGAAGTAATTTTTTCCATAGAGGATTAACTAGATGATCCCCAAGCTATTTCATCATTGATTAGAGCTATCCAACACATTACCAATATCACCTTTCAAGAGTCTAAAATCCCAACATATCATTGTGAATATCCTGATCCCCTTCTTTTTATCATAGCATCCATCAATAATAAACATGTCAAAAGGGTCATGATTGGTGGGGGAGTGAGTATCAATATCATCTCATACCATGCCTATGATCAACTTCAACTACCAAAAAACATCATGTCAAAAAGCTTGGAGGTTCTTCAATCATTCAATCATACTTTGGCCACTACTCTAGGGATAGTTATTTTCCACATCCATTTGAGGTCTAAAACCATTCTTGAAATATTTTATGTCATAGAGGGTGAATTTAAATATAATGTGTTACTTATTCACCCCTAGATCTATGTCATGGTATACATCCCTTTTACCCTTCATTGATGCATCAAGTTTAAACATGAAGGACAATCAAAGTTGATCCATGTCCCTTTGTTTCTTAGAAAATGACATATCAGCCCAATGATGTTATTATTAGACATTAATTCTCTTCATATCTAACCACTAAACAAACCACCACATCAAACCAGCAAACTAACACTTATATTTTCAATAATGATGAAGCATCCACTAGTTTAACTATTCCTTCATCACAAATCTTAGTTGAGTACCCTTTGTAATCCATGTTATAATGACTTACACTTGGGGAATATCAAATTTTAGCTTTGGATGATTTTACCTCTACACATGAATTTGGGAATCTTTATAATAATCCATCTTATGATCCCAATATTGGTACCCTTGTCCCATTTGGCTGCTCAACAATAGAACATATTTTTTCTAGAGGGACCTGCTAAACTAATCCTTACACCCACCACCATGCCTTGTATTTAACCATTCACTTCCAACTTTTCTTATCTTAAGAACCCAACCTTTTCCCAAATTTACCTTCATTAATGTTCTTGTAAATGGTTTGTGTTTGGCCTCTATGAATAAGGACCCCATGAAATTCCTTCTATCAAAACTTAGAAACCTCATGAGTTCTTTGACTTAGGGTATGTTCCCCCAAAAGAGCCTAGACCAACCTCACCAATCTTGTCTCTCCCATTTAGAGAACCACCAATTTTACTAATTCCACCTATCCCATATGTGGAACCACCAACCTCACATGTCCCATTTGAGGAACTTCTACCCTTATCAACTTCACATTTCCAATTTGAAAAACATCTACCCTCACCAACTCTATTTGAAGAGAGTGACATCATCCCACCTAAATTTTTTCTTATCAACACCATTAGTTTAGGTTCCCTTACTTATCAATAGGAAGGTCAAACTAAAAACATTCCTCTCATCCACCCTAAAATGATCATGCATGATTATCCCACCATTAACATCATCCAATGTCAATATGATAAATCTATTCTTACCTATCTGGGTGTGCAAGATTATTCTCTTTAAAAATACCTCCCTCCTAAAAACCAAAAAATGATAAATGAATCAAACATAGACATTAATTTGGGTACTTAGGAGAACCCTCATATTGTCAAGATTGGCCAATACTTAACTCTTGAGGAACAAGAAAACTATATAGTCTTCCTTTTTGACTGTAGCATAACATTTGCTTGGTATTATTAGGATATGCCTGGTATTGATCCATCCATTTCCCTTCATAACATCATCACCCATCCTAAAGTTAAGCTAGTCTGGTAAAAAATTAATCGAATCCATCCCCTTATATCTCTTCTTTTCAAAGAATAAATTTAATGCCTTTTATCTATTAATTTCATTCAACCCATTGACTATCCAAAATGGTTTTCTAACATTGTTCCTATCACCAAACCCATTGGGGGACTCTGCCTTTGTGTGGATTTTTGGGATCTTAACCTTGCATGCCCCAAATACAACTTCCCCCTACATAAAATCAACCAACTTGTTGATCTTACTATTATCCATGAAATGTTAACCCTCATGGATGGATTTTTAGGATATAACCAAATCTTGATTTCCCCCCAAGATCAACATAAGACATCTTTTATCACCCCATGGGGAACTTTCTGCTATCACATCATGCCTTTTATCTTAAATAATTCTAGAGCCACATACTAATGAGCCATGACCTACTTTTTTCATGACCTCATTCATACAATAGTCAAAGACTATGTTAATGATTTGCTCAAAAAATCTACGCATCACTAGGATCACCTCACCATTTTATCCATCATCTTTAAAATAATTATCCATTATCTTGTTAGGCTCAATTCGAAGAAATGCATCTTTGGGGTCTTATCAAGAAAACATATGGGCTTTATTTTTTCCCTTCATGGAATATAAATAGACCTCGCAAAATTTAGATACATTCTAGAAATGCCTCATACTAACTTAAAACAATTTCATAACCTACAAGGCAAACTTTAATGAATCCACCATTTTGTCTCCCAGCTATCTGATCTCTGTCAACCCTTTTACCACCTCCTAAAAAAGATACCTCCTTTAAATGGACCAAGGAGTGTCAACAAGCCTTTGATGCAATCAAGGAGTATCTTCTTTCTCCACCTATCCTTATTCACCCAAAGTAAGATCAACCCTTTTATTTATACATATCTACCATTGATCATTCCTTAGGAGCCATGCTTGCTCATCATAATGACCAACATATGGAGAAGGCTATTTATTACATCAGTTGCACCCTCATTGATTATGAAACCTGATACACCCATCTAGAAAAAATCTATCTTGCCTTATTTTTTGTCACCTCTAAACTTAATCACTATCTTCTTAACCATAAAACTTATGTCCTTACCAACATTAATTGACTTAAGTATATGCACTCTAAGCCATATCATAACCAACCTATGGATAAGTGGCTCATGATTTTAGATAAGTTTGATCTTGAGTTTATTATATAAAATTCCATTAAATAATATGTCATTAGATACAAATTAGTTGAAGCCCATCTCCCTGATAATCAAACTCCTCTTTTTTCCTTTCTAGATGAGTTTATAGCTACTCTTTCTTTAGAAGAACCCACCTATCAAAGGACTATGTATTTTGATGATTCAAAATGTCAAAATGGTGGGGGTGTTAGCATAGTCCTCATTCCCATTAATGGATAACCTCTCCCTCTTTATTTCAAACTTGATTTTGAATAAACCAATAATATAGTTGAGTACAAGGCCTTGATCGTAGGTCTCCAAACTGCCCTAGTTTTAGGAATCAAAACTATACATGTCATTGGAGATTCTCAACTTATTAACAACTAAGTAACAAGAGCTTATCAATGAAAAAATTATTTTATTATAAAATATAAGCAACTTGATAAAAAAAATTAGAATCATTTAACCATTATACCATTGAATCAGTCCCTCACTCTACAAATAAATTTGTAGACACAATGGCTTCCCTTACATTCCAAATTTCATCCCAACCTACTGAATCTAAACTATTTATCACCATACATAGCTTTGTCACCCTATCTTATCTTAGTCTTGATCTTCCTACCATTTTCCTAGTGGAAACATAACATTTTGACATTTTATATGACCAAATCTTTGACTACCTTAATGTTGGTGTCCTTCCGCCCAATCTTTCAATAAATACTTGTAGAGATTTCATTAAAAGCACCTCTCTCTAATTAATATTAGGGGACATTATTTACAAATTAGGCTATGATGGCATCCTTTTTTACATTCATAACAATGAAGCCTTTCATGCCATTAAGGAAGCACATGATGGCATCTGTGGAGGACATTTCCATGGTTTGGTTATTGAAAAATGTATTAATCACCTAGGATATTTTTGGCCTACACTTAATTAGGATTATTGTGCCTATACTAAGAAATGCATCTAATGTCAACATGTTAATCTCCATCATTAACCTCCTCATGGTCTCTAGGTATCAATAGGTTATTAGCCCTTCTAAAAATGGGGTCTTGATATAATTGGTGAGATCAATCTTCATTCCTCTCAATGTCACAAATATATCATCACCACCATGGATTATTTCACCAAACAGGGTGGAATCCATTCTATTGATCTCAATTAAATCTTTAAAACATTGATTTCATTACCCATCACATCATCTACCACTTTGATGTCCCTCATAAAATCATCACTGACAATGGAAAATCCTTCAATAATAAATTGTTCCAAGAACTTTGTAAGGCTTTTGGCATCAGCTTAAGCTTTTGTTCCCCTTATCATCCATAAGCCAATGGTTAAGCTGAATCTTCCAATAAAACTCTCATCAAAATACTCACCAAGTTTTTCAATTCTTCTGGAA
>JARHVA010004651.1:575000-690000 GCA_037957365.1 Torreya grandis
CTATAGTGTTAAGGTTTTTACCCAATCATCAATGGTTGCCTAACCATTTATGGTTAGCCTTAAACATCATCAATCATATCCACCTACTCATTGAACCCAACCAATGGTGGTTATCTAACCACTACCAATTCAACTTAACCATCACTAATTAGGAATCAAACCCATTTATAAACTTTTGTCCTCATTCTTTAACATATAACTTAGCACCACATCCACTAGAGGCAACCCCTTCTCTACCACACCTTGAACTATTCAGGGGTTACTTTCTCCCTCAACCTAGAAAGAACTACATTAAGCTTGAAGTCCATGTTGGATGTATTGTCCATGGGAATATGTAGGTAGCATCCTTTTACCCAGTGCATCAGGAGTTAGCTTGACCACTACCTACCCTACCCTACCCACTAACCCCTTTGACTATGTCTACCTCAATGCTGGCCTTTATTTTACCCAACCTATTTGCATACCTTTATGATGAACTTTCCTTGGTCCTTTTAACCACCTAGACCAATTTTACCATGTTTAACATTTACTTTTTCACCCATCATGTGTAACTAGACCATTTTTGTTTTTCTCAGGCATACTTCATACCTTGGATACCTAAAAAAATAATAGCCCTATCTAGGAGACATGATAAGACTAACCTGATCAGCTATGACCAATGCCAGGGCCCAGTTACCTTATCATTTATCCTAAAACTTGACCTTATCATTATCAACATTGTAATATTTGTATTTACAGGATCTTGGCTATCACACATAGTTACATTTTTTGCACATGATTTCATCTCAAATGTCCCACCTTACCTTTTTGTCACCCACCTCATGACTTATCCTCTACCATTTATCAAACCCTGACCCAATTCAACTTCTATCTCATTAACTCCTAGTTTGAGGGGAAATACCTCCTCTGCCCACACTTAGGGAAACCAAACCTAGACCTTGAACAGCCATATATTTTTATTCTACATCATACTTATATCTACATAATAAAAAGGGGCAAAATTTAGACACCTAGAAACTACACAATGATAGTTTTCGATGTCATCTTCAACTATGGACCCTTAATCAACTCCTTGTCTAATAGACCACCTAGTCTACTGGCATTCATTTACAAATTCATCATGACAAATCCTCCCCTAAACACATCCTTTATTTTATCACCTTTTCACCAATTTATTCATGGTGCCTTTGATCATCACTAGTTAGGGTAATTGTCGATGGCCAACCTAACCATCGACGGTTGGGGTCACCAAACTTGCCTTAACCATTTAAATAATTTCTAGCTTTATTTAAAATTTGCATCTCATAAAATGGAAAATTACCTTAATGAAAAAATTTTAAGACTTAAAAAAATAGGAAAATTCATCCCCTCCCAACTTAGAAACTTTCAATCAAGCTTCCCTCTCCTTACTTAGTAGTTTTGTGCTATAAATATAGGACTCTTGGGAGAGTTATGGATCCCTAAATTTGTGCATCCAGGTTTTCTTATTTTCTTTGTGTAGGTATCCAACATCACAAAATTATATCCACATGATTCGCAAAGGACAAAGTACCATTACACTACTCAAATCTCTTCAACTATTAGTTCTTTAACATAACAAGGGTGTTTTGCTTTATTTTTATATTTTTTACTCTTCATTAATTTATTATCTCTTGATCAGTATACCTAAGTCTTCTTCCCCACTCTTAGTACCTACATAATACCATATATCCATTAGATACTCCTTCACCATTAAATACTCCTCCAACAATAATTCTTCAATAAGTAACCATAGCTGATTATTATAAATGTTGATGGTTATAGCAACCACCATCAGTTACCCAACCGTCACCAGTTAGGATAATCATAGATAGTCACCCTGACCATCGATGGTCACTATCAACTTGAAACAACAATTTTTTATTTTGACCTCATTTACACCCCACCAAACCTCTTTTAGCCTTTTGAACTATACATAACCCATGTTATTACCTCTCTAGACCTAACCATAGTTTACCTTTTGCATGTAGATGACTTCACTAGGATTAGCACATGAAATTAACAACATTTTTTATCTTCCTATTATACCATAACCCTTCTTCATTGATCAAAGTGACATTACATTTGAATTATCTCTTTGTGATATGGTTTTATTACCTAATCAAGAAGGTGTGGATCAATAAATAGCTATAATTCAAGAAGATACTTATATAGCTACAAAATTCTAGAATGATTAATTTGATCACATTAATCTATTTATAGAATAAGATTTTGTTTATATCCATCATTTCCATATATATCATTTTTAATTCCTTATTTTCTTATAAATTTAAATGTCAAACAAGGGCTAACATCCATTTAAGGAAGCATTTTCCTTTCTTAGGATTGGTGTTTCACCAGGCAACCCATTTATCCTTTACTAATCCATTTTCATAAAGTATAATTTGTAGGTCATTCTTCCATAGCCAAAGAAGGATTTATCACTTCATTTGGCCATCAATGAGCATAACATTTACTAGGTACATACTATTTATCTCTTATTCTCTCACTTCTCCTTTTACAAAAATAAATAAAAAAAAGTAGGAAATAATAGGAAAGGCAAGATGAGATGCTTTTGGAATGAGATCACTATGAGGGGTGACTAAGAGGATGCCTACCCTAGATATATGAGTAGTAAATGACTCATTAATGTATAACTTCTAGCATTTTTCTTGTGAGGTATTCAAGATGGACTCATCCAAGAAGTTTATTGAAATAGGCTTGATCTCTTCTAAAGGTGCCTCTACTAATTAATCTATAATGACTTATTACTTTATAACTTTTTGATTTATATATTCAATGTCAAATTCATTGAGTATCATTATCCATTTTGCTACACAGCCTATAAGTTTAGTTTTAGACAATAAGTTCTTTAAAGGATCAATTTTTGTAATAAGTTGTACATGATTATTTAGCATGTAATGCTAGAGATTCTTTGATATAAAAACTATAGCTAAAAATACATTCTCAATAGGAGTATAATTTATCTCATATGATATCAATGTGCGACTAAGGTAATAGATGGCTTGCTCCTTGACTTGATCATTATGTTGTTCGAGAAAAGCACTGATGGCACATGGTGTTACTGAAATTTAAAAGAGCAAGGGATTTCTTAGGGTTGGTGGTGATAAAATAGGTGTATTTTACACGTATTATTTTAATCTATCAAAATATTGTTGGAATTCTCCATTCCAATAGAATGTAACATATTTCTTTAGTAGGTGAGTAAAGACGTGGCATTTGTCAGCCATCTGAGAAATAAATTTTTAAATGGCTTAAATATTTTGTTAGAGATTGTATATTTGCTTGAGATTATGAGGGTGTGGCATTTTTGTTACTGATTTAACCCTGGTTAGATCTACTTTGATACCCCTTCTTGAAATGATGAACCCCAATAATTTTCTTGATGTTACACCAAAAACACTATTTTTGGGGTTCAACCTTACTTTATATTCTCACAATATCTCAAAAATTCTATTGAGAAATACATGATGCTTAGATAATAAGTGGGACTTCCCTAAAATATCATTGACATAATCCTCTATGATGTCATGCATCATGTCATAGAAAATAAGTCATGGCTATTGATATGTTTCCCCTATATTTTTAAGGTTGAATGGATTAATAAATGTTATTTTATGTTGATCTTCAAGGGATATTTTTATCTAATTATACCTTGATAATCCATCCATGAGGGAAAGCATATCATACCTAGCTATTGAATCTACAATCATTTTGATGTTAGGGAGAGGGAAGTCATCCTTAGGACATGCCTTATTTATATCTTGAAAGTTAGTATATATATGGATTCCACCTTGTGGTTTTGTTATGGGAATAATATTGGAGATTCAATTTGAGTAATCAATGGGGTGGATGAATCCAACTTCCAAGAATTTCTATAATTCCTCCTTGACTAGTAATGCCACCTTAGGATGCATTTTTCATATTTTTTATTTAACAAGTTTTGCATTGAGATGGACAAATAGGTGGTGTACTAGTAGATAAAGATATAATCCTAGCATGTTAGAGTAGCTCCATGTGAACACATCAATAAACTCCTTTAGTAGCTCAATAAGGTCTTCACATTCTTTAGTTGTAAGAGATGCCCCTAGTTTCACTATCTTGGGATGCTTGTCATTTTCATTATAAACTTTAATCACCTCCTTAATAAGAGAAGGTGATTGATCTTGTAAATAAGGGGGAAATGAGACTTTTGGATTATCATAAGTGAAGCAAATTGGTAGTTTAATGTCAATTTCAAAATAATCTTCTCATGTGAAGGAGATAAATGGAAGTTTGTCTATTTTTTTGGTAGATTCACATTATTCTTCAGAATATTCCTCCTTACTTTGAATGTGGGATGTTTATTGTTCCCAAAAATATGTTGATTCGTAGAGATTGATAGAAAATCCCCTTTTGTGGTCTTTAGATGGCATGAAATCTTAAGTTCCCATGAATTCTAAAATGGCCTCATCATTTTGAAAGGTATCAAACGTAGGCTTATACTTTGATTCCCATTTTATGAGGGAAGGATAATGGATGGAGATATTGATGGTGGAAATAGTGGTATCAGGGAAAAGGTTTGTGGCCAAAAGATCCTTAAAGTGACTATAAATAGATCATGCTTTTATGTCTTCATCAAGGAAATATGACTCATTCGTTAAAAGAGAATTGACAATGATATTAGTCGGATCATCATCATATGGTTTATACCCTAAACCAAAGCTTTATGGACTTTACTAAAAAATAATAGGTTCTAATCAGCAATGTTCCTATTTTTTTAGTCCTCTTCCTTTAAAGTTCATATTCTCCATCTTTTAGTGAACTTTGGGATAGTTGTGCTTGGGAAAGATGAAGACCTAATCATATGGTAGGAACCAAGAATTATCTTCATCTTGAATGTACTCATAAAAAAAATCCTATGTTTTTAAAAAAATTTGGCTCAAATTGATATTTAACAGGAGGGTTCTTCTTTATACCTAGGGACCTATAGCTATCTAGAGATAAAGGGAGATGGCCAATGAAAATGTTTTTATATTCATATTCTCCATAGCCAATGGATGTGATTTTTAACTTGGTGATATCAAGTACAGTAGTAGATGTGGATTCTAATTGGTTGGGAGAGATATATTTGGTAGTCATTAGACTAAGGATAGAATTTTTGTTCTAAGATAGGGTGATGGGGATATGGAATAATCCATTTAAAAAATATAATGGTTGATAACCCTAGGAATGGTAACCTCTATTCCTAAATGAGGGAACTTCAAGCATTGACGGAGGGTAGATGGTACATATTATATTTTGTGTATCTATGTCATCCTAAGGAACATGTTATATGGTAAGTCTACATTTAATATATACCAAAGTTTGATGAATTATAGGTGCCACATTGAAAGGAATATATGTAGTCAAGATTGATAGTCTTTCATTATCATCATATGATTTTATCATTATCAAGGTGGGACCGAGTGATGTTTTAGAATATCCTAGTTTCTTTAGGAAATCTATATTACATAAATTAAGCATAGATCCTCCATCTATTAGGATGTAGGAGACATGGTGATCGATGATGGTGACTTTTATATAAAATGGATATTTATGATGTGGGACATATGGAGGTATATCTCAGGTGTTAAAAATAATTTGTTGAGAGGGGGATAGATGCACCATTAGTGCTTGAAACTAATTTTTATCTAGGTCACTAGGTATTTTTAAATCATTGAGTACTTGATTTAATATTTGCCTATGCAAGGAAAATGTCTTAAGGAGATAGATTAGGGAAATTTGAATAGGGTTATTTTATAATTATTGAATAATATCATAGGGTTTATCATACCCACTTGATGTTTTCTTATAATTATTCCCCCTAGGTGCAACAAATGAGGTAGAAGGATCTTAAGGAGGTGCCACATGAATCACAATATTATTACATCGTGTAGTGACAATGCAATTGGCTATATCCCTATTTATTTTTAGGATGAGAGATGGAGGTGGAGTGGGCTCTTAAATTTTGTGGATTTTTATGTTATTAATCTAATGATAGGGAACATTATGATAATTAGTGTAATTAGAAGATGATGCTTGACCCTGGTCTTATTGAGGTCTTTGGTTCCATTACTCATACTTTAGGAGAGGATATTTATAAGTTCCAAGGTGTTGAATTGTCAATTTACTTGATGGTACTTCTTCAATAACAATATCACATATTTCTATTAGGTCCTAGATATAGTGATTTAACTACATACACTACTCTATATCATGACCTTTTACTCGATGATATTTTTAAAACTCATCTTCATGATACTAATTAGGTTTAGGTTGATTATTGTCCACCAGTATGATTTTAGGTAGATTAATCATGTTGGCATCAACTAATTGTTCCAAGATCATCTATAGTAGGACCCCCAAGTTTGTTAGTGGATTTTTCCCTATGTGAGGCTTAGGATTGTCTCATGGAACCTTGTTGGTAAAAACATTAGGGTTTTTTGTGGGTCCCTTCCTTTGGATGGTCTGGGCATGTTGTTTTTTGGAGTCTGTCACCCCATCACCCATAATACTAATATGCTTATTAAAGACCTTGGGCTTGATTGAAATAAAATTCTCTATATTTGACAAGTTCTCATTATAGGATAGTAGTTTGATGGTTCCTTTTTTGATAAGTTCATTTTTGATCCATATCCCTTTTTCTTTGATCTCATTAAAATTGTTAACACACTATAGTTTTAGTTGGTACTTTAACTCTATGTTGAGGTTGTCAACAAAAATATTGACTAGTTATTTTTTGGGTATACTGTACCTCAACCATCTTGCCAAACCATGCCATTATTGTAAAAAGTACACGAGGCTCTCCCCACTCCATTGTTTTATGTTATAAATGTCAATGATAAAAAATTTATGTTCTATATTGAAAGATAAATGTCTGACAAATCATTTGGTTAATTCACCAAAGTTTGAGATTGAACCTTTGGGTAGATGCATAAACCATTCCAATTTCATCCATATTAGACTCTTAAGGAATAGCCTCAATAAATAAGCATATTCATAGGATAATATTTGTAAATATACTTATAATTATTATACATGGTCTCTTGGGTCTCCCATTCCCCTATATTTCTCAAAATTTAGTACTTCAAAGTGTTTGGGGAAAATAATTTGTAAAATATCAATGACCAAGGGTGATAAGAAAAAAACCTCATATTTGTATTTGAGTGATTGAGATTGAAGATCCATCTATTAGAGGGTTTCTTTCATCATCTTCTATTCTTGGGAAAAGGCAAGATCCTTAAGAAGATTAGTAGTCTGATTGTGACTTTGTTTTAGAATAGGAGTATGGTGGGTGTTATTAGAGATGTTGTTGGTATGGATAAGATTATTGGTGTTGTTGGAATTATTAATATTATTAAATTATTAGTGGTATTAGTATTATTTTTCATGGTGATGGTAGTCATTGATTACAAAGTAGGAGGTTCATTTATTATGTGAGTTGATTTAGGTGGTCTTTGATGGTAGCCTATCTCCTATTATCCTTAGTATGGTTTTTGATGAGGATCAGTTGGTGTTCCTCTTCATCCATGAATCTATGGTCCACTTCTATTTATTCTCAAGAATTATGATGAACATGTTGATGAGGTGAATTTGGTCTTGATGGATAGATTATGTTGTTTAATAGGGTGTGATCAAAGGTAGGTGGTAAGGTAACCCATATTTTTATGGTTTGTGCTAAAACATGATCATGATTTTTGCATAGATATTGATCTATGAAATTTTAGACATCATCATTATGGAGGGGATTATATCTTTCATTATCTACTTGAGGTGTATAAATGTCACTATGGTTCTCATCATATTCCTAATTAGGATCCATCATTTATCCCATGGTGTTATTATCTTAACTATAGCCTTGTCCAAGGAAGAATTGAGCTCAAGTTTGGATGAGCATGATGAAAGGTTTAGAGGTTGAAATGTGATGGGGTTGGGGATTTTCAACTACTTGATTTTGTCTACAAAGCTAGACTAGTAGTGGTAAAAGATGAAGATGTGGACATCTGAGGTGACTAAAAATTACCAAAAGATAGAGAAACCAATCTAGTAAATATAAGCAAGGGTTATGGGATCAAATAACTTTGTCAAATAGAAAATGGACAAGTGTATGGGTGATAGAGGACAAAGATACTTGATAGAAATGAGGATAGTGATGGGTGATAGATTTATGTATTATATGGCTATGTATAATGATAATTTCAAGTCAAAAGAAGATGGTGATTAATGATTTTAAAAGGATGGGTGACCACTAAAAGTTTATATTTTAGAAAAAAAATAGTACTTGAAGAGGAGGTGGGAGAAGTGGATGATAAGGATGTGTGATAAGTAGGTGTGATGTGAGAATTTGGACAAAAAAACCCACTCAAGATAACTGAATGGGAAGGGTGGATTTAGAGGAAATTAGTTTCCAAAAGGGGATGGACAAAAATAAAATAGATGATTGGTGACTATGGATGGTTTTATGAAAGGATCGATATACACAAGTGATAAGAAAGGAATATGAGATATGGGATATAAAAAAAATTAAGATAGATGTGGAATGTTGAAAAGCTCAAAATGGTATGGAATAATGTATACATAAGTTAATTTTGCTGAATATGAATAGACTTTGTGGAAGGATTTATGGATTGATAACAAAATGGTATGGGATAATATTTAAAATGGGTAAGAAGAATGGAGTGATGAAATATATTGAAGGTGGTATAGGTAGTAAATGTGGATGGTGGGCTATAATAATTAAATGAGAGGGGAGGATATAGGAAGATATATAAAAAATAGAATAAATGGAATATATAGATGAGAGGATGGTATATGAACAAGTGGGGTATACTAATAAGTAATAAGATGTGAAATATAAACTCATTAAAATATGATGGATTATGAGGATAAGACAGGATGGGGAGATGGATGAATGGAGGAGAAATGGTCGATGATAAAATGAGTAGATAAATGGACACTAGCTATGAGATATGGGTTAATATGGGATTAGGATGGATAAAGTATGCACTATGTGAATGAGGTAATTATAATGATGTATGATACAAGGATAAATTAAATGAAGTATATGGATACATTAGGTGGTTGGATGGATAATCTGAATGATAGTTATGAAATGTGGGCTTATATGGATAGGGTGATATGGAGATAAATAAATGGATAATTGATATGAAAGATGGGTTAGAGTGAATAAAATAGTTATAAGAGGATATGATAAAGTGGTGACCAAATGGGTGTATGAACAAATGATGTGGATAACATTATTATAAGAGGGGTAGGATGATATAAGAATAATAATATATGGGATGAATATCTAGTCTTGGGGGATGGATTATATATATAATGAATACGATAGATTATTAGGATGATATGAGTATGATAGAGATGGAGTTAGGATGGGTGGATGATGTGGTAAAGGGCTCTTCAAGGAGATAGGATTATGTAATGATAAGATACAGTGGAAGGATGAATAAGTAGATGTGAGGAATAGATTATAACAAAATGTGATGAAGTAAGAATGAAAGGGTAAATAATAGATGAACTATGAGGACAAAAGAAGTGATGGAATGGGATGATATAAAAATATAAGATGGATGATAAGTGGAATTATGGTATAAAATATGGGTTATAAAAATAGAATAATTACAATAATATGTTATGGAAGGTGGATATGATGTAAGGGGGGTGCTCTAAACTAATCTACAAAAGTTGATAGTTATTTGAGACTATGGATGTGGGTAAATACTTGGTTTAATATGGTGTGTATGTATTAGTGAAGAGGTTATAGATATGAGTTGGAAATATAAAGGAAATGGTTGATGAAGAGAATGTATATAAGGTGATTAATCACTATATTTGGGATGGCATAAATATGATGGTTAAAATTTGAAGGATGCAGATGTCAAAACACTATGGAATCGATATACGTGAGAGAATGGATGTGAGATAAGGGTCTAAGTATAATGTACAATGAAGGATGTGAAAATATTATGGTGGGGAGTGAGATGGATCCTATGAAGTGTGTGTAGGATGAATACTTAAAATAAATGATATCAATAAAAGGAGATGGGGAAGTGTGATGGTCAAAAGGGATATGACTTAAGATAATGGATACTAAGTGTTATGGGATGGGTGTAGATGAAAGAGGCACTATTGGCTAAGTATATAATGATGTAATGATATAGTGTGAATATGGGGAGGGATATGATGGTCAAATTTTTGTCAAAATATACAAATTACTAAAGAAGAAGTATGTTATTAGGATGAATGTGGAGAGTGATGAGGAAAGGAAAAGAGTGTGGGGTAAGGTAAATGTTATGAAGTGATGATAAGATAGGGGATGATGAGATGAAGGAAGGAGATGAATAAATGATGATGGGATGATATAATTTATCCTAGAAGGTCTTATAAGGTATGCACATAAAAAATATGGGTGTGGCCAACTTGACTAACAAACAAAGTAGGTATAGGTACAACACACAAACAACATGCACAAAGAACAACCCTAATTAGTAAACTTTATGGGAGTGTATCATGATGACCACACCATCTAATGGATACACAAGTGAGGTTTTAAGATAGTGACCCATTATGTAATCAAACAAACCCTCTCAACTTTGCTTACACTTGATGGTCACTTCAACATTATTATTGATGCTGCAGTGGAACACCTGTTATGGACATAGTCCCCTACTCTAAAGTTTACAAAAGGATCTAGGGCAGTCTTTGATATAATAAATGGTACTTTGGGGCCCAATTCCATGTAAGAGGCTATTTGACTACCCTGGGTATATGGGATTATCTCTTCTCACCCCATGGAGCCCTTTATGTGGAATTATGTTTAGGCCATAATGATAGCTCTCCTTATATTTATACACTGCTAGAACATGGAGTTTGGTTAGAGAGTAGTAGTGAAATCCATGACACTAACCTCTATAGACTAAGTCATGTGCATGGTGATGAAATCCATGTCACGTAATGTCCTAAGGGAAGGCTAAAAAAAAGGAAAATGTATGATACAATTAATTAACCACTTCTAATTACATATGTAATATTTTACATGATATGACAAATTATATACAAATCAATAAAACAGACACAAAAAATAAAGAAATATTTACAAGTAACTAGACAATGATCTATCTAAATCAATAATTTTTCAAATATAATGGAATCTAAGGTGAAAATGACAAAGTGTTGCCCCTCTCTACAAAAAAAAAGTTTATATATCTGATTGGGGTGCTAAAATTCCTAAGAAACATGTAAGAAATTGGTTACAAATGCAAACTTCTACAATCTTGCAAGTCCCTACAATCCTGTGAGTACATAGGGTAGTCCCATGACTAGAATGCATAATCCCACTACTAAGAGATCAATAAAAAAAATATAATAATGGGTTTTCAAATTAGCTTCTACAATTATCTACAAGACTATTATAGTTAGACAATATTATTACTTGAAATAACAAAGTTTCTACTGACATAAAAGTTTCACTAGTGATATTGCAATACTAAATCAAAATAGCCTATGTCTAATCTAAAATGATAAAAAGCCTACCAAATTGAAAATAATTTACAATGATTTTTTTAAATACAATTATTTATAATTGAAATATTATTATATTCTAACATTATCCCTAATTATGCTAAATTGTAAAGCCATGACTCAAGATGACAATGTCATTATCTGTAGGGAAACCCCATGATTGAGGGAGTAGTGACATTTTAAGATGGGGCTAAACTAGCCTATAGGATGAATATTTAAACAATATTCTTGCTCATGTGTCTTACCAAGACCTTGCTAGATAGAAAGCACCCCTTATAAGTAGATTGTTTTCAAATACAAGTGTAGGTCAAATTGACTATATGAAGGAATGTTTTTAAGAAAATTTGTTAACAAAATGGAGTACATTTAAACTTATAGTTTATATACCTTCACCTACCTTTTAATCATCACTTGAGAAAGTTATAGCTGATAAACTAAAGGATATAGGGGTATTGTTTTACTAGTTCTTGATAATTATGTAATACTACAACTGGGAATGATAATCCCATTCTTACCAGGTTAATCCCACCACTAAGGGAGTCATGGGTTTGTAAAATAGGTGAAAATATCTTATTCTTTGTTTTGAGATTGTTCCTCCTTCTGCCATACACATAAACTCAATAACAAGAGACAAATAACTTATAGAGGTAGAATGTTATCAAAGATAGTTTATTATAGACCCAAATATTAATTTGAACAAAATCGCTACTAGAATCTACAATATCACTATTACTAGAACAAACACTCTATTTAGAGAGATGTAAGATTTTTTAATATGTCTACATATCCTAGCTTAAAAATAAGTGCTTTCTAACTTACACATTGATAAACACACACCTAAAGAATAATAAAAAGTTGGTACAAGCAATATCAAAATCTATGGTGTATTATGGAACAAGACAATATCACCACTAGAAATGTCAATGCCATGATTAATAGGGTAATCCCATGACTAGTAGAGTCATGATATTGTAAAAACATAAAACCTTAATAGACCTCTAACTAATAATGACTTATCCAATCAATATTGATACTTGAACTATATATGTTTTGAATATAATATTTCCACTAATAGTACAATCTCGTTACTTGCCTAAAACATGACAAAAATTAAAAATCTAGTTTGTAATCACATAAAATGCTTCCAACAAGAGTGATCCTAATCAAGTAAGGTTGGTCCTACCATGGTTTCCCAAATGTGGTAGGATTTTGAGCTTTATGTATGAATTTAAAAAATGACAAATCCAACTCAAAATACAAAATGCATAATAGGAAGGATTTATAAAACAAACCATAATGACTTCAAAGCTTACCAGATCCCTTATTTTATGTTACCTCCTTCCAAGATTGCAAATGGATTATTAGACTCAGATTGAAAAAATGATATCTTGATGTTGGAGTGTGATAATGGATGCTTGATGGTGGCTTATGGATTTGCTATGAGATTTCTAGAATCATTTTGGCATGGTTTTGGTATGGATTCTCTAATTAGTTTGAGGGTGGAGGGAGAGGTTGTTTATATATATTTAAGGAGGTAAAATCAAGGATTTTTATTTGAAATTAGGGAAATCATATAAATGGCTCTATATTATCTAAATAATATTAAATTCTTTGGGAAACCTCTAGAATTAGAGGTTTCTAGAGACTTGGAGTGAAGTCTCCAATTCTATAGACTTCTCCATTATCTTAGATATAATGGAGGATTAGATGGGGTTTAGAACGGGGATTAGGTGAGGATTAGAGACACATAGGGATTTAGGAAAGGCTAGGGTGTAGGTTAGTAGGTGGGTAAGTGGGGTTATGGGAATTAAAAATTCCCATATAATAGATAATAAGGATTAAACTAGGATAACAAGGATTTAAGAATAATTAATGAAAGAGTGGGGATGGGTAAGGTTAGTTAATTTATATTAATGGAATGGTATATTATATTTATGGATATAAATAAGATAAAGTATTGGAATAAAATAGTTTAAGTGGAATTAGTGTCAACTAATACGAATATTAGTCGCCTATAATAGAGAGAGTGATTTTAGGTGTATACAATATGAAACTATTAGACTATAGAGAGTGTTTTATTTGAATAGGATATATGATAATAAGGCTCTAAAACCACCATAATGACCTAGAAGTGTTATTATGCCTTGAAAATCCGTCGAGGCTTATAAGGCCTAAAACCTTGCATAAGCCCTCAGACCTCAAACTCCACTCTTATGACAAGATGGGTTATTAAATAATATATGGATCTATAATAGGTTTCATATATATATTATAGATATTAAATGGGGTGTTTTAGGTAGTTATAAATATAAAAGGGTGCCTTTTTTTCATAATATCCCTCCTTGAGCTCTCCCATCACAGTGTGCCAACTCAATATCCAAATTTGGATGCTCATATATTACATGAAAATGTGCATGGTGCCCATGATATTAGATGATTTTGAGAACCCATGTGCACATTCCATCCATGGTGGAGATAGATGGATCTAGGGGCAACTTTATGAATGATCATTAAGACTGTAGGCATGCCTAGACTACCTAAAAGAAGTTTGAGAATTACCAACCTTTGCTTATATCTCATCAGACAAGATGCATGGGACAAAGACATATTATGTAAATTTGAGGGGTTATATTAAATAAATATTCATGGCCTTAAGTTTACAATCCAAATCATGTACTTTAAGAACCATCATTAAGATGGTAGGCCACTCCAAACCCTCTAAACCCCTCATAAATAATGCAATGGCCAAGAAGCTATTCCTAATGACTCTAATGGACCTAAAAAACTTTATAAACATTAAGAGGAAACATATAGGTCCTATGTTTCCCTTGTAGATCAGGAATTTGGCATATGTGGGGAAAAATATGTAGGGAAATGGCTTATAATGTCTAGTTTTGGGACTATTTTCATGGTTCTTAGGGTATGTTTGAGATCCTAAGAGAGTTGGAATGTATTTTGAACTTGTGTAGAGATGTAATGACCTCTAAGAATAAATTATTGAATTCGTACAATGGCACAAGAAAATTTAATGATCAGACTTGAACTCAAGTGGAGAGGTAACCCTCATTTATATTGAAAAGGAAGTGTTATAGGTTTACTCACATTATAAAAAGGGTTTATAAAGGTAGAAATATCATGGTATCAACCTATCCAAGACATTATAAATATAAACACTCATTTAAAAGTGTCAAACTCTTAGGTCTCTCACCCACTAAAGTAATAAATGCATTATATGGGATGTGAATGGCATGAAGGGTGATAGCTAGTTGAGTAATGGTCATGTTAAAACACATAACTACCTTCCAAAAATAGGTGCATGATATCTATTACATATCAAGGAGTAATATATTAGTTTAAAGGTACATGGTGCCTTCATGGAGTCAATTATGACTATAAATAAGTCATCAACCATACTTTTATGCCTAAAAGGCTCATTGAAGATGACCATGCCACCAAGACAATGCATGAGGAGAGTTAAAAGACTATTTTTATACCCCATAATTCATGTTTTTAACTATTTTAAGGATGAGTGATGGTCATTATTAAATATACACTCAATATCTACATCATATTATTCCTCTCTCTCTCTCTCTCTCTCTCTCTCTCTCTCTCTCCCTCTCTCTCTCTCTAATGTTCTATAAATTGGGCTTAGAAATCCATTTTAATCATCCCTCTATTGGGTATGAATAAACTATTCCCATTTACATATTTAAGCAATTTAATTTAAAATAATGACTGATTCAACCTTCTCTATACTAGTTTTATTCTTTATTTTATACTTGTTGATTTACATTAGTGGTTAAAATTATTCTCCCTTTGTATGTCTTATCTCTCACCTAGATTCTAATGGATTAGTCTTATGTAGGTCACATGGTGCATGAAGGTGTTCCTAATTATGCTTTTAGTGAAAATTTACTGGTATTGTCTCATATTATACATCTCATTCATCACCCTCAAGCTATAAAGATTTATCATGGCCTCTAAGGGAATTACTTGTTTGGAATGGTCAAAAAAATTCCAACCAAAAAATCCAAAGAGTTAGAAATAAGAACATAACACATGAAGCTATAAATAAATGAGATCTAAAACAAGGAAAAAAAATGATTATTTAGAATATGAGATACTAGTATAGTAGGAAGCCCTTGCATAAGTAAGAAAGGAAAAATAAGGAACTATCATAAACAAGCAATATAGGATAAATCCTCACATAGGAAAAACTAGGAAAAAAATGAAATACCTAGATAATAGTCTATAAAAAAAGAGAAACACATACTCTAACACCCACCTCAAGTGAATCTAGGGGCTAACAACAGCCAAAAATGAAATAGTGGCATATCCACAATATGCATCCTAGTAACTATGCCTAATAAGGTAATCATGTACAATATATATCCATGAAATAAATAAGGTGTCCTCATGAACACCCCCTAGGATAAATTATGAAACCCCAAGCATGCCATGAAACTAAAGGAAATGAGATGATACAAAAGGATTTTTGATGATGTTTTCAACCTATTAGTGAGTCAAAATTTAATCTAAGATTAAAAAAATCCATCATAAATGTGATAAAAAATGAAATGCATATGTACTTCAATGTTCTTGGTCCATTTTTGCTCAATTAGGTTACAATATATGTGAATTACACTTTAGTTGTCACACCAAAGTACAATAGGTGAATCCTATGTGAAGCCAAACTCTATCAATAACTAATGCCCTATACTTAGCCTCTATCGATGAAAGTTAAATAGACTATTAATTCTTGTGTAACCAAATAATAGGTGAAGAAAAAGGATAAAGTATTTATCCACTAGTAGAACACCTATCATTAAGAGAACCTGCCCAATCTAAATCACTATATCCAATTAGTTGAATAGAACCCTTAGTGTAGTGTAATCCAAAATGATTAATGCCTCATAAATATCATAAAATCCTCTTAGAAACCTTCCAATGGTTTTTATGAGGGGCATGTGCAAACCTAGATATAAGCCCAATTTCAAATAAAATGTTGGGATGAGTATGGGTCAAATACATAAGACTTCTAACCATCTACAATGCAAGATCACAAAGTGAAGTAGTACAAGTGGTAGTGAGAGTCACTCCAGACTAAAAAAGAGAAGGACTTGGATTGAAATCAACCATGAAAAAAATATAAATAAAATCAAAAGTGTACTTTTGATGACATTAATAAATTCATGTATATGACTATGAAATCTATAAACTAAGGAAAAGGTACAACATACCAAGATCTGTCATGTCAAACAATACTAAAAGTTCCTATTGAATGGCCTCAATCTGAGAAGAGGATTTGTATATGAGAATTATATTATCCACATAAAAGACTAGTATAATAATTTCCTCAAAAATACACTAAATATACACTATGGGATTAGAGTGGTAATGAACAAATCCAATAGAGAGAATAAAATAATTCATCTTCTCATACCAAGACTGAGGGGCATGTTTGAGACCATAAAGACACCTCATATGTCAAAAAATAAGAGAATAATTGTGAATAAACCCAATATGATGCTCCATATAGGTTTCATCATAGAAATATCCCTTCAATAAGGAAAACCTAACATCCATCTAATACACTATCCAACCCTTTGATGCAACAAGAGAAAATACAAAGTAAATACAATCCATCTTAGAAATGGGCCCAAAATTCTTATATTAGTCAATACCATTGACTTAAAATAACCCATTTGAAACAAGACATGCCTTATAGCTATTAATAGACTCACTAACTGCATACTTGGTGTATTAAATCCACATACACCTACCCAAATTTTTTCCCTTAAGAAGAGTGACCAAATGTGAAGTGTGATTCTTCTTCAGAAAAGAATACTCATTTTTCATCACATCATCCCACTCTTGTATCCCATGAGCCTCTAAAGTATATTATGGATCCATATAGAATTCTTGAAATAAAATTATAATACTTATATAATGTGCATGATTATGTCAATTAGGTGTAGTATCATGTATAAAAGGCATTGCCTTAGAAACTATAGTATGATCCCACCTAGGCATAATGGTAATATTAGTATGAGTAGGATCCTCAACCTCTATAACTTCCTTAGGAATCTCCAAAACCATCTCCTCAAATGATGAATCCTTAAGAGGAGGTGATGAATCATCAAAAGAAGAAAAAAAGGAATGGAAGAAGATGAGGAATCATGAGATGTGAAGTACTCATTAAAATATACATGTGTTCAAAAATGAGCATAATGAGTATCATCATCTAAAATAAAATAAACTGTCATGTCCTTGTAATAACCTAAAAAAATAAAAGGTTTTCTCTTCTTATCCAATACTTTATATTTATTTTTTGGTAGAAATTCCCAATCAAGGCTCCCAAAGACTTGAAACAATGATACACTAGGCTTGGTTCTAGACCAAGCCTCTTTTAGAGTCAAATTCTCAAGTGTTATATGTGGTGTGTAGTCTAAATGTAGTTTTCACAATTAACTACCTCTTACCAATAGATAGTAGGTAAATACCATTAATATATCATGTTGTTATCCATCTCCTTCAAATTATAGTTCTTCCTTTTTATGAATCCATTTTATTGTAGAGTATGTGAAACGAAATGCTAGTTAACAATATCATGAGCTCCCAAAAAATTAGATAAATCTCTACTGAAGCACTCCCTCCCATTATTTGTATGAATCTTCTTGATGGAACTAGAAGATCATTTCTTGACAAAATCCTTAAATAATTTGATTTGATTAAATATGTCACTCTTGTACTTGAAAAACTACACCTAAGTACACCTTAAGAAATTATCAATGAAAGTAAGTACATACTTAGCTCAATTGAAAGGAGTAGGAAAGACCATCAAATCACTCTACACAAGCTCAAGTGATAAAAAAGATCTCATGGACATACCTTTAGAAAATAGATCTTGGTGTTGTTTCCCTGATGCACAATTAGGGCAAACTCCATCAAGACATGAAACTATAGGATGACCCTCTACCATCCTATGAGTTCTTAACTTCTTTAAATATCTATAATTGAGATTTCCAAATCTCTCATACCAAAGCCTACTCTTAGAATCTACATAAAAAAACAAACACATCCTTAGAGGAGAAATATCATCAAAACCTTAAAAGTAATAGAGTAAATAACTATGATCAACAACACCCTATGTAATAAGTGTGCATGGATCTAACAAAGCTCAAACTTTAGCACCCTATGCTGTGAATGTCACTATCTTGCCCTAACTAGAATGGCGATATGATAAACTAAAAGTAGATTGGTTGTGATGTCTTGAACATATAACACATCGTTGATGTAGTCACCATCTAGTTATATGTTACCCATTTCCTTAACTAAAATAAAGGAAGAATATAAAACCTTGATGTTGGAAGTATAACTCAAATAAAGAGATATAAATGACTAGTTAGAAGAAGTCATGTGGTGTGTTTTGATGTGATTTTTATGCACACCAGCTCATAATGAGGTAGCATATAACATTTTAGTATATAAATGGAGGTGAACTCCACTCTAGGGCATGAGTTTTAGGTATGTATTTTTAACAACTAGGTCATGGTCTAATAGGCATGGCATGTAGGTTGTTAGAAAGGATTATGAATAGAGGGATGGTCTCTAAAAGAAAGTCAAATCTAGATGAGTTGGTCACTGGATTGTTACTAATCTAGATTGGGTTGGTCTCAAAATAAACTCAAAAAAGGAGGGAAGGGTATATCAATAAAGAGAGATTCTATGGATTTAAGAATCACCTCTCAGGTTATTTTTTAAGTGGACAAGTACTTTCAAAACCAATGTCTATTACTAGTAGCTATTGCACACACATATAAATACATGGTTAAGTAGTCTATGATAATTTTGATATAGGAAACTCAAAGTCCTTATTTAAAGGTTTATCCTTTTAGAGAAGCTTTTGGACACTCTTACTTAGGTGATTATGACTCAGAATAGGGAGGTACCTAAGAAATTTGGTGTACATACATATAAAACTATATCTATGAAAACACCTCTACATACTTAGAACAATGAAACAATTAACTTAATTTCCAATGATCAGTATAATTTGCTAATCATTCAATAGCTATTACACATCTAGAAATAACATATCAATCATGACAATAAATAATTATTCACAAATTTTTGCACACTAAAAATTATTGAATCATAAAACCAAAAGAAGATAAACCTACTTGCATAAATATTGGAAATAAAATACACAAACACATTCACTGACAACCATAATTGATTTTTCTCCTATTTATTGAAATCATCTAATCCTTTAAAATCATGGGTTACATATGTTTAAAAAGACTTGGGCAAGGGTCATCTCATCCTCCATGTATATGTAAATTTTGGTTTCATGGCATAGTTAGAAACTTCTAACTGTAGTGTCAAAACTATATATATATATATATATATATAATTATGTTTGAAACATAAGAGAACTACCAGTACAAAATTGACATTCATTTTTAAATTTACATGCACAAAACTAGACCTTAAGGTCGGCTAGACATCTGCATGGATGAATTAACTTTGGTATAAGTCATAAGTGTAAATTTTGGTGTCATAACTATAGATTTCGGTGTTGAATTGGAGACAACAACCTCAATTCTTTTTTTCTTTACCTCTAACTCAAGAAATAATCTATGCACTACATCATGCTACTACCATATAATATCTAAGTTTAATAGTGAGGGTCCATGTACCTTATTAAATTTCATAATAGTTTTTAATGTTCTACCTTTGTATTTTAAAAGTTCAATATGAAAATTTCAACCTCAATTACCTTTTTACTTGCAAAACTCAATTCTTCTTTAGTGTCTTCCAATGTCAGCCCTTGTAAACTATGTTTAAAATTATCAGAAGCTTCTTAAATAAGATGATCAAATTTAATTATGTTTATCAACTTTCATATAACATCATTCACCTTTGAAAAATTCAAATCATTCAAAATATACAAAATTAGTACTTCATATTCTTGGTATTTGGGCATCAATACCCCTACTTATATCACCTATTCTCTAGCTTTTTATGTTCTAATGACCACCAGATTGAGGACATTATATGCCTATAATGGTTTCATTGGGTTTAGATGGATGTATGCCTTATTAGTTGTGTACAAGATAAAGAAATTCAAATTATTTTCATCTCCCTTTAAATAATTAAATAATTGGTGTGTTTAGACTAGATGAGGGGCTAATTCAACCCACATTACTTCTAATACCTCTAAAGAATTATAAAATTTTGATGCAACCTCTTGCACTTTAGTTTCAATACTTGATAGAATTTGAACTATCAATTATTGTTCCTTTATTTATTCTAGTTTTTGTTTTATCTCTTGTCTTCCCATTTCTGCCCCTTCATGCAATGCTACCATGGCATCTTTGTGGGTTTTTCTAGGAACCTAAAATCTTCATTTTAGGGATATTGTCCCAACTATCTATTATACATTTTATAAAAGGCATAAACCTCCTAATCTCTTCAAGAATAATTTGCATGCCCTAACTTCCTCTTTCTTACCCTTTGAATGCTCCTATAGGGATTATCAAATAGGGTTGTTATTGATGGGAGCTCTGTAATTTTGAAATTGGGCATTTGGGAAGCCTTATCTCTAAAATTAATTATCTATGGAGGAATCACTAGCTGGTTAGTGTCTATTCATTGTTTATATTTAGCTCAAACTTTCTCAATATTTTTTATTGATTATTGATTTTTTCCTCCCTTGAGGACTGTGGTAGGAAGGGAGAGAAAAGTGATCTTAGACCAATCCACACCTCCATATTGGGGTAGTGGATGGACTGTAATGACTTGCTTATCCCTCTTTCCCTTACATAAGGTCATGAAAGTGGTATCTTGGGATAAAGTGTGGGATGGCATTGGAAAAGTGATTTGTGTAGAATAAACATGAAGTTGGGAAGTGGCCAAGGTTGTTTCAACTTTCTTAGTGGTCATTTTATTCTCCATGTCTTTGTCTATGGCAATGCCAGAGGGAATACTAGTAGTGGAAATTATATATGTGGGTGGAATTGTGGGGAAAGATAAATCAATGGTGGTGTTATAACCTCCTCTATTTTGGGGGTAAGCAAAATAATGTGAAAAATATAACGAGAAAATGAAATATTAGGGTGAAAGTGGAATTTTTGACACCAAGAGTCCTCAAAACAACACTTATTGAAACTTATCTAAAAATAGGGACACATGAAGAAATTAGGTAAGTAGGGTCTAAAGGCTTAGCCTTATAACTTATTATGTCATCTATGATATATGATTTCAATTTATCAGCCATAAGGCTTAGTGCCTTGGCTCTTTCTAGTTCTTATTCTTCATCATGTTCTTGCTCTACCTCTACTTGTTGAGGAATTAAAGGCAAGCTATGTGGTTGATCCACTATTGGGCTCTTTGTGAGGTGAGCCCTTTGTTTCCTCTTATAACAAATGGTGGTCTTTGACTACAAAGAAGAGCCTTGTTGAATTGAAGTAGTAGCTTCCTTTGTAGCTACCCCTGGTAATATAGATTATGTAAATTTGGGTGTAGTTATAGGTGTTTATAATGCAGTTGTATTTGGGTGCTCTATGTCCTCTATATTAGAGGAATCTAATTCAATTGGATCCCATGGAGCCCCCTTAGGATTAGGCTTAGTTAACCTAGGATCTTTCTTAATATATTTAAAAAAAAAGGAAGTTCTTTTTAAGGTTCCCCTTGTACCTTTGTTTGTTGTGGGGGATGGCTATTCAAAAAATTTGAAGTTCTCCATCCATTAGAAGGTGGAAACCTAGGTCACATTTCTTTCACTAAAATTGAAGGATCATATTGAATTATCATTAGATGATCCTCCTTTAGGCTTGAAAATTGTGTCCTTTATAATAATTTAGAATCATCCTTTACATTCAAAAATAGAATATCATGGTCATAAGGGACATATTGCTATGGGACACCAAATCCCTAAATATCTTTTTTTATATGACCATGTAGATCCCAATCCTTGTGTGACATTGTAGGAAAGTGATATCTCTTTATTTTATTTCCAACATCTCTAAATTTCATCCTATATGTGTAACACATTCTACCAATGATCATATGACATCCATATAAGGTGTTCTTCTTGTTTTTTAATCAAATTATCCTTAATACTCCACCAGAGTTGATAATTAATTTCTTGCTTTGCTATCTTGTTTGGTACATACTTGGGAAAACATATAACCAATAGTCACCCTAATAAATAAGTGTATTTAAAATGATTTTTCCAATTCTAGGTAGTAGATTCCTATGAATTGAATGCCATTGCTAAGGATAGATGTCTATGATAATTTGTACCATGTATTTTGTGTACACATAAATGTGTATGAATTGATAGTAGTAATAAAAGTGATTCTTAATGCAATATGTGGTTGGTATTTAAATCTCACCAAGGTCCTTATATATTGTGTCTATTATAAAATCTAGGAGATAAGACAGTATATATAAGTGGCTTGTTGGAGTGGGCTACTTGCTCTTGTACCAAAAAACATATCTCAGTTGGAAGCTAATGATTTCTTCTAGGGTGAAAGTCATGTCACTATTTAGTATCATATGTATTAATGGCACCCAATCTAAATTGAGATAATGGATGCTAGGCATGCCATACATCCTATTTAATAATGTCATCCCAATTTGTACCCCAATTTTTAATTTATTAATGGGGGTGGCAGACTTTCCTCTCAAGGTCATTATCTAACTAGGGAGAATCCATGAGCTCATTACTTTTTCCATTTAATTTTGTTAGTTTCATGTAACCAGTTTATGTTTATCAAAAATTTCATCTAGAACTAGAAGAGATAGATAAATTTGAAAGTCATCTCTAATGATGTAGGCCATGACTGTCTAGTTATCAATGTGGTGTAAAAATGCATCCTGTGTAATTTTATTAGAAAAGATTAAATCTTGTAGAAGGTCAATTCAAGGCATGACCTTAGGTGTAGCCACCATAAAGTGTAGTATTTGAATCTTAATATGTAGTAATTATATAAAAAATTGGTACTCTATGGAAGATAGATTTTTTTATAGTGAAAACACGTCAACAACATCCACAACATCTCATAATTTTGATTAATTACCATACTAATTACCAAAGATAGTTGCATCATATATGATGACTATAAACTAGATTGAATCCTTAATAGATAATGGGGATAGTGGAAGTGATCCCTTTAATGTCTTGGATGATGATGTCATTGAAATTAAGTATAGTTCTCAAATTCTTTTTACATGCTCTATGAAAAATTTCTCTCTACTAGTCACTTGTTTACTAGCAAAGGATTTATAGGTAGCTAGGGCTTTCATCATAGGATAATAATTGGGTTAAAATCCCTTCGTGAGTAGTGAATATGTTGATAGTTTCACATCACATATATATCCTTAGCATTCTATTCTATTTCATTTGTTATTAATGTCCAACATTCATATATTTATTTTTCCCTATACAATTCAAATGCCATTAGTTTAGTTGGTAGGTATCTTTGTCTAGTATCAGGAAGTATTTTTTATTTATTATATAAGTCTTATAAGTTTTTGGTAGTCAAGAAGTGAGATCTAGGTTTTGTGTTGGGACCAAGCCAACAAAATGTCTGAACAAATCTTTCAAACATAAAGCTTGAACAAAAAAATTTGAATACTAAATCCCTCAGAACAAATATTATGACCAAAAGGTCCAAACAAATATTTTATTCAAAATATTTGAATTATATAAAGCTAATGATGTTTATTTTGGATAAATTATCTAATGAAAATTTATGAGCAAAATCCTAAAAAAAATGTCTAATAAAAGGTAAGTCATTTAGAACAATTATTTAGACAAATTGTCAAACACAATTACTCTAAAAAATGTCAGATACAAAAACCTCAATAAATAAATGCCAAAAAAATAGATCAAACAAAAAGTTTGAATACCAAACCCCTTAAAAATATATTCTGCACAAAAGGTTTGAATAAAAGGTCCAAAAAAATATTCTAAAGACCAAGTCTTGAATAATTTCTTTGAATAAGGACTAAGTCCTAAAAAACCCACATACTTCAAAACACACCCAAAAGGCATTAGTAAGTTAGTCAAAAAAATGTATAATATTAATACTTTATGTTTCCAAGTGAAAAATACTAAGGACCAATCTAATAGAACTTGTACAAATATATAGAGTAAAGGCTCAACAAACAAGTCCAAAATCCAAAAATGTGGGTATCTGTTTCATCAAGAAGAAAAGGAGGATGTTGGGTACAACAAATGGAGGCTTATAGGGGGAATACTTTTGAGTATTTGAGAACTCAGAACTTCAATTAGAAATTTCAAATCAGACATGAACTATTCCATATAAAAATATTAGAATCATAAATATGAAAAACACTCCTGACTACAATCACACAACATAATTACCTTCTCATCCATGGATCTATGTGTACTAAAAATGAAATTCATTGAACCCTTATTGTGATGATCTTTTCAAAGGCTTGGTGAAATTATAGGTTTCATTCTAGTTTCTTAAAAAATTGGGGCATCTCAGTCATTTCTCTACTGATATCTAGGCATCCATAGCCCCAACAGAGATACCTAAGGTTCCTTCTCCCTCCTTCCTTCATTTTTTGATGATGATGTATGGTATATTCACCTTATTTCATCGTGTGAGCTTTTGATCTTCTTTGAATTTCCATTTAGCTTGATTGATTTTTTTGAACTCATTGGCTCTTCATATTTCTCTATTTTTTTAAAAATTAAATGGAAGGAGGAGAGATAAAACCCTTGTGATATGGTATCATTTAAAAATAAATGATTTACTAGGACATCCCTATTAGCCACATATGCACCAGTGATTATGACCTTAAAATAAGTATTTATGTGAAAAGTGTGTTTAGTTAGATGGGATAAGAAAAATTTCTAAATTCATATCCATTATTCAAGATCAAATTTGTCATACCTGGTAAAAAATATTTAATTGTGACACAACACATAATGATTTTGATTACATAACAAAATATTGAAGACTCTAAACACAAAATTATACCTAGTTTTTGAATAGGCCCCAAGTTGTTAATCTCTTTATAATTTTCCATTTTGTTAGATGTCTATCTAGGCATAAAATAAGGCCCTCAATTGGTTGTATATTTTCTTGGTTACTCCAAAATTAAACAATTCAAATTGTCATAGGAAACAACGAAATGCCTAATCTAGAAAGCTAAAAAAACTAAACCACCAAAGTAGTAAACTAACTTAAAAAGTAGAAAAATACACTAGAAATATGGAAAAAAATAAACTAAGAAATAAGTAAACTAACATAATCCTACATATACCATGATTTTATATCAATTTAGGGCATCTTAAAATGGTACATCCATGAAGTAATGCTTTAAAAACTATCTATTGACTAGATATGTGAGTTTATTACATTGTAAGTCCTTTAGATAAAATACATTATTACATGAGATCTTTGAAATCTGATATGGTCCAATCCATAGTGGGGAAAATTTTCCATGATATCCTTTATGTTCATGGTATTTATCCCAAAAAATCACCAAATCTAATATCCTAAATGATTTGGCCTTTCTTTTTTTGTCAAACCATCTCTTGACTATGTCTTGGTGTTTACTAAAATTCTGTAAGGCCTTAGTAATTGAGTCTTCCATTTATATTATATCTAATAGTCTATATTATCCTTAATAATTTAACTCTATGTATTCTAGCATGAATTTATAATTTTTTGATTTCAACATGATTAGGAATACTATCCTTCATACATATACCAATAGATAGGGTGAGGCATAGAAGACCTACTTATATCTTATTCAATTTGCCCAAAGGGCATACTTTAGTAGATTGTGTCAGTCCCTAGGATTATCCATATTTTATTTCTTAATTACATATATATCAGGCTCTTTTTTTTATTCAGCCAATCTATTTCACTGAACGTAATGGTTAGAGGATAATTTTATAGTGATCTAGTTGTCATGATCCCATTCAGTGAATTCAATTGATATGAATACTAGGCTATTGTCACAAACTAGAAAAATGAGAGTACCAAATCTAGTTATTATGTGTTCATTTAAAAAATGAATCACATCTTGTGCTTTATAATTCTTTATAGACACTTACTTAGTCCATATGGTGTAGTAGTTTGTGGTAGTGCATACAAACTTATGACCTACTGAAGACTTTGGGATAATGACACTAACAAAGTCTAAAACACATTAGAAAAATGGACTTACTTCAAAAATAGGTTGCCAGGGCATGGCTACATGTAATTATATTTTTTTAATGCTTATAATTCATGGCATGTCCTTACATGAGCATAATCATCCTTGAGAAATATTGGCTAGTAATAGCCCATTCTTAGGATCTTGTGAGCTATGGTTTTTCCATATGGATGACCACTACCTATCTTCTAGTGTAATTTTTCTAGAATATCTTAACCCCTTTTAGTAGATACACATCTAATTTAGATGACTTCAAAGTTGCTCCTATAGATAAATCCTTTTTTGATCATGTAGTGAGAATATTTGAGCCTCAAATCTCTCCTTCATTTTATATTGAGTTTTGGGGAACAAGTACCTATAAGCAGATATTGGATTATGTCAGTATACCATTCCCCTATAAATACCTAGGCTTCACATAAATCTTCAATATTAATACATGGATCTAGATGAGTCATGATGATGATACCTTGACACCAGATAATCCTAGAAGGTTTGATTTCTATGTCAAGAATCTATAGGTTTTCCATCCATTTGCCTCTTCATTTTCCTAATTCAATCTATGACAAGGTAAGCTTAATAGCAGGATCAAGCATGATAGTAATAGTGTTATTCCTCAAAATGTAGTATCAAAATTACTTTACCACTTTGATAGAGTGAAGATCTATTTATCAATCGTGGAGTACCTAAGTTTTATATCCTTTAAATTTGTGCTCATGGACAAAATTGGATTCTTAGTTTCATATTAATTCTACATTATGATATCAACAATTGTATGTTATAAAGCAAATGATTAAAATTACAAATCCTTTGTAAAATTTGGACTAATCAATACTATGGCTTGAGATATATCATCTTTTATGTCTTCAAAAGACTTGTAAGATTAGATATCCATTATATTTTAGCATCCTAATTTAGCATTGCATTCAAGGGTCTCATATTTTCTATAAATCTTGAGCTAGACTTCCATACAAAATTAATCTTCCCAAAGAATGGCTTTATCTCCTTGTTATTTTGTGGCGTAATCTTTGAAATTCCATGGGTTCTATGTAGATAAATGATAATTACTTCTTTGGATATGATGTTTCCTAAGATCTTGCTTTAAGTAACCCCATATATGTTCTTCTTTGGGTTTAATAAGATGCCAAACCTTCTACATCTTTCAAATATTGACTAAAGATGACCTACATGATCATTCATATTCTTGGATAACACCATAAGATCATCCATATAGATGATTATACATTTACCTATTAATCCTTTTAATTCATGATCCATGGCTCACTAAAATGTGGCTACTATGTTTATTAAACCAAAAGACATCCTCTTATATGCATAAGTACCCCACTTCATAGTAAATTCAATCTTAATCATATCTTATAATTAAAATAAAACTTGGTTGTAACATAAAAATCCATCTAAGAAATACATCATTTTAGATCTACTAAATATCTATATCACCTCATCCAAGCAAGGCTAAGGATAGTTATCCTTATTAGAGACTTTGTTCAATTTCTAAAATCAACACATAACTTGATCTCTCCATTATTATTTTTGACTAGGAATAAATTGGACACCTATGTAGAATTTATTATTTGGAAGACTATCGTTACATTTAACAACTTTTCCACTTCCCTTTGAATGAGAATCTCTAAGATGGGACTCAAAGGTCTTTATATCTATCTAAATGGATTATGGTCTAATTTTAGTTATGAGTGATGACCCTTGGTTCATAAAATTTCAAGTCTTCATATGTTTATGTAATTCCATCTCTATATTGGGTGAGTAAATCCCTCACCCATTGTCTTTATTTTAGAATACAACTAAGTCCAATGTTAATGTAGCATGGGCTATGTTCATCACCAAAATTATCCCTTTTGAAGTTAGAATCATTAACTTTAGGTTGCCTTTATGATTAAGATTGGGGTTATATACAAAATGGTCTTTCTAAGGAGACCAAACTAGTTGGGAGATGATTCTCTTTGAGTTGGAAGATAGCTTCCTCATTTGAATATTCTTGATAGAAATGACAAACTTTTTTATCATCAATTATTTGGGACTCCAATTGTCTTGGGTTGGTTAAAAATTGAATGATCTACTGATCATCATCAAAGACTTAATTTTTTTTATGTTGTCAAGAATAGAATGACAAGGTACCATCTCAATGGATAATTTATTTACATTGGATTCTTAGAGAGGTTGAAAATTTGTAGAAACAACAACTAGTGAATCTATAGCTTGATTTTGTTCTCTAAGAACCAATACTATATTGAAATCCCAAAATCTCTCAAATAATTCCCATGCTCTATGTTTACATCTTTTCAAATAAGATAGTTGTAATAGCATTCATTTTTGACCTGATTATCTACCATCTCTGAATCCCCAAATACTAGTAACCATTTGGCATTGTTCTTGAGTGAAAATTATAATCTAAAAAATAATGCTTCATATTATGTCCTATTGTTTATCCAAGAGAACTACAACTTGTACGTTGCTAATAAATTCTTCCCATATGGATTAATAAGATGAATTCTTATGCCTAATCCTTGTTTAGCTATGGTTATATCAAAGTGAAGAGTCCATAACTCGTTAGGTTCCTCAGATTCTAGTTTTTGTACTTGATTTTGTGTAGTAAAAGTATAAATACCAAGGCTAGGGGATTCATACTTTACCTCTTCATCCTTGACATTGTAATCTATGATAAGGTAATTCATCCTTAGTTTTCTATAAATGTATATTTTATTTGAAATTCCTCTCCTTGGTAGCTAGATGTAAAACAAATCCATTGAGATATATCCATTGAGAATTTTAGACTAGTCCTACTTAGCAAAAGTCCATAGCCTTCAGGTATGTATACAATAAGGATGTTGATAGTAATCTAAAATCATGGATCAAATGTTACCTATATATGTACATTAATCAATTCTCCAATCACTAGTACCACTATTTTATATAATTGTGAAAGTATCCTCTTTAAACGGCTTGGAGATAATCCAAGCTTTTGACATATAGAAGGCATCAAAACTGTTGAAGATCCAAAATCAACTAAACAATTAGAAATATTCTTACCAAATACCATGATAAATAACAAAAGGGTGGAACTTTTGGCTTGATTTTATATATGACAGTGGTGTCAGTAGCCTTTGTTTTATCTGTATATGCTTTTGTCCTTTTCATAGGGGCCTTCCTTATTATAGAATTCCATAGTATCTCCTTATGTTCTATGATTTGAGATAATTATTGAAGAGTAATGTTTAATTTTATTTTATTTATGTCCTTAATGATGTTGTATCCTCTTCTACTTGATTCTTCCTTATTTTAAGGCTGATTATTCTCTTTTGGGGGAGGTGGATTTTTGTTAGCTTTTAGATTTAGTGGAATGGCCATGCCATTTATAAGAATAGAATTTTTTAAGGGATGTATGTTTTATATTATAACCACCTTTCTAGAATTGATGGAAAGTGTGAATCTAATTAGTTTTGTCCTCTAGTATGTTGTCATCTTCACTTGAGAAATAAAATGCATGAGTCTCAAAGAACATGATAATACTTAAAGGGCCAAAGTCCTAGTGGGATTTTGGTAGATTGTGTATTGGATCTTGTCTTACCACATATCTTTTAAAGATATAAAATGCTACACAAAATTCAACATATTCAAGCTCACTCTAATGAGAAATATTTTGGATTCTACACCAATTAGGTAGAGTTATCTCTACCATGTTGATTTCTATAGGCTTGTTACATTACTTTGTGATATTATTAGGTCTATTCAATTGTCTATTATACCTTTATAACCCATAATTTTGATTACCACTATGGTCATTAGTGTTGCCTATCTTTTTTGAATGCTAAATAAGTCATTACTTAGCTTCTAAACCATCTTTTAAATAACATCCAACTTTGTCTTTGTAAATTCAATGCCATAGAGAATAGAAGTAGAAGATGTAATGGAATTTTTAATTTGTTGGTAACCATTACCTTGTGTATGTTTGTTTAAGAAACTGTAAGTTGGATGTGTTTTCTATGTTAGAGGAGGAAATGTGTATAAATTATTTTGATTGAATGTAGGGACATTTTGCTTCACATGTGAAACTATATTCAACACTAGGAGACCATTTTTGATAGTAGGTGTGTCAAGCACTTATGTATTATGTTGCCTATAAATGTTGATGGCCTTTTCATAAGCCAATGTCAATGTGGTGACAACAACAACCCTTCTCAAGAAAATTAGAGTAACTAGAATCAAAGCATTCTTGTATATTTCTAATGCTAATTCTTCTTTTGATTTATACATCAAGCTCAACTAAGTATACATATTCTAAATTATAGCATTAAAAATTCAAATCAACTAGTTAGGCTCACTCTTCATGCTACTAAAGTGTTGGTATATCAAATTAGGATTGGTGACCTATTTAAATTATACAAGAAAATCAATTTGACATGCACTCTAATAAGTGATGGAATATCTATCAGATTAAGATACCAATCATAAGCAACATCCATTAGTATAAAATCAAAAATCTTATATACAACATCTTCATTAATAACATTCATTAGTCTTGGCAAAACATTCGAAGACTTGATGTGATTTTTTACCATTATTCCTCTTGAAAGAGAGAAAGATGGTAGATACTTTTCAATATTCTTGGGTAGTTCATGCATATCCCTTAGGAAAATAATAGAATATCAAACCAACCAAGGTGGTTGAGCCATGAGATGATTAAAAGGGGAAGTGTTCCTTATTGGGTAAGGTGTCTTGGCTCTATTATGGATAGGGGTAGTGGTAAAAATCTAGGTCTCCTATGATTTGACAAGGATGAGACTATAAGACTAGATTGAGAACTAGATTTGATCACTCTCTTAGGTGACTCTAGTGCATATATATATATATATATATATATATATATATATATATATAAACCTCTATTATATAGAAGTGCTCTAATTCCCTAATTTTAGTGTTAGAGAGAATGTTGATGTGATTTTAATAAACACCAACTCATAATGAGGTAGCCTCTAACATTTTATAATCTCAATAGAGGTAAATTCCACTCTAGGACATGAGTTGTAGGTATGTGGTTTTAACAACTAGGTGATGGTATAGTATATAGGGCATGAGGTTGTTATCAAGGATTATGAATGGTGGAATGGTATCCAAAATAAAGTTAAAACTAGATGAGTTATTTGTTGGATGGTTTCTAATCTAGAGTGGACAAGTCTCAAAATAAACTAAAAAAATGAGGGAAGGGTAGAGTAGGAAAGAGAGATTCTATGGATTTAGGAATCACCTCTTAGGTTGGTCTCTAAGTGGACAAGTTATTTCAAAACCATTTTTTTTTATCAACTATTAAACACATAAAAAGACATGGTAAAAAAATCTTAGATAATTTTAATAAAGGAAACTCAAAGGCCTCAATCAAAGGTTACTCCTTTTAGATCAGATTTTGCACACTCTTACTCATGATATTAAGAATCAGACTAGTGAAGTATATTAGATAGTTATTACACATAAAAAATACTATATCAATGAAAACATCTCTAAACAATTATAACAATCAAACAATTAACTTACTTACCAATGATCAATTTAATCTACTAATCATTCAGTAGGTATTACACATATAAAACTAGCATATCAATCATGATAAGAAATAATTCCTTATATATTTTACACACTAAGAATTATTGAATCATATAACCAAAAGAAGATAAGCCTAATTGCACAAAGATTGAAAATAAAATACACAAACACATTTTCTAACAATCAAAATTGATTATCCTCGTATACATTGAAATTATCTGACCCTTTAAAATTATGGGTTACATATGTTTGAATATACTTGGGGAGGGGTCACCTCATCCTCCAAGTACATGAATTTTTTTTTTACATGGTGTAGTTATATCTATAGTTATAATTATAGTTTCATATATATATGGTTAACTTACATTCATCAAGAATTAAATTTATCCTTTACACTATCTTGTAATGTGTGAATGTTTAAAAAAATAAATGGGAACCTTTTTAATTAAGTTAAGAACATAAGAGAAATACAACTATAAAATTGATGACACATTTTGAATTTACAAGTACAAAACTAGCCGTTAAGGTTGGGTAAACATTTGCATGGATGCATTAACATTGGTAGGAGTCATAACTATAGACATTGGTATCAAACTGGAGATAACAGACCTAGTCTTTTTCTTCTTTACCTCTAACTCTAGAAAGCATTTGTGCACTACATCTTGCTTCTACCATATAATATCTATGTTTAATAGTGAGGGTATATGTACCCTGTTAACTTGCCTTAATAGTTTTGCATGTTCTACCTTTGTATTTAAAAAGATGACTTTCAAAATTTCAACATCATTTACCTTTTTCCTTACAAAACTCAATTTCACTTTAATGTCTTCCAGTGAAAACCCTTGTAAACTCTATTTAAAATTATCATAATCTTATTGAATAAGATGGTCAAATTTAATTCTATTTATCAACTTTCTTGTAGCATCCTTCACCTTTGACGGCATCAAATAATTCAAAATATTCAAAATGAGTGCTTCATGATCTTGGTACTTGGGCATCAATGCCACAACTATTGTCATCTACTCTCTAGCTTCTTGTTTTTTAATGAGCACTAGATTGAGGGCATTATATGCCTCTAATGGTGTCATTAGGTCTATATGGATGTACATCATATTAGTTGTGTAAAATATCAATAACTTTAGTTTATTTTCATATCCCTTTAAAGAATTAAATATTTGGTGCATTTAGTCTATATGAGGGGATAATTTAGCTTACATTACTTCTAGTTATTCTAAATAATTATAAAAAATTTATGTATCCTATTTCACTTCAATTTCAGTACATACTAGAATGTGAATTATCTATTATTATTCCTTTATTTGTTCTAGTTCTTGTTTCAATTCTTGTCTTGCCATTTTAACCCATTCATGCAATTCTACCATGACATCTTTATGGGATTCTATTAGGGACCTAAAATATTCATTCTAGGGAGATTAATATAACTATCTATTCTACCTTTTATATAAGGCATAAACTTCCTACCTTTCTTCAAGAATAATTTCCCTACCAGCTTCATTTTCTAACTTCCTCTTTCTTACCCTTTGAAGGATCCTAAAGGGATTATCATATATAGTTGTTATTGATGGGAGCTTTATAATCTTGAAATTGGTCATTTGGGAAGCCTTATCTCTCAAATTAATTGCCCATGGAGGAACCACTAGTTGGATAGGGTCTATTTGTTGTATATCATTATCTATAGCTTATTCTTCAATATTTTCTATTGACTATTACTTTTTTTCTCCCTTAAGGATTATGTGAGGAAGGGATGATCAAATGATCTTAGACCAATCGAGACATAAATATTGGGGGAGTGGATGGACTTTAATGACTTGCTTAGCCCTCTTTCCCTTGTCTGAGGTCATGCAAGTGGTTCTTGGGATAAAGTGGGGTATGGTATTGGAAAAGTGATTTGTGTAAAATAAATATGAATCTAGGATGTAACTAGGGTTGTTTAAAACTTCCTAGTGGCCCTTTTATTCTTCATGTTTCTAACTATGGTAGTGTTAAAGGGAATACTAGTAGTGGAAATAATAGATGTGGGTGAAACTGTGGGGGAAGATGAAGCAATGGTGGTGGAATAATCCTTCTCTATCTTAGGTATAATCAAAGGAATGTGCAAGATAGAAGTAAAAGTGAAATATTAGGGGTGGAAGTGGAATCCTCCACCCTAGGAGTCCTCAAAACAACACTTATTGAAACTGATCCAAAAATAGGAACACATGAAGAAACTAGGGAAGTAGGGTCTAAAGGCTGAGCCTTCTTACCTATTATGTCATCCTTGATTGATGCTTTCCATTTATTAGACATAAGGATTAGTGCCTTGCCTCTTTCTAGTTCTTCTTCTTCACCAATTTCTTGCTCTGCGTCTTCTTGTTTTTGAGGAATTGAAGGTAGGACCTATAGTTGATCCATTATTGGAATATTTATGAGGGTTTCCCATTGTTTTATATTATAAAAAATGGGGGTCTTTGCCTCTAAGGAGGAGCCTTATTGAATTAATATAATAACTTCCTCTGTATCTACCCCTGTCACTATAGGTTCTAGTAATTAGGGTGTAGCTATAGGACTTTCCAATGTATCTATAATTTTGTGCTATATGTCATCTATATTAGAGGAATCTAAGTCAATTGGATCCCTTGGAGATCCCCTAGGATCAATCTCAATCAACCTAGGATCTTAACAAATTTTAACAAAAAAACAAGTCCTTGTGAAGGTTCCTCTTGTACCTCTATTTGTTGAGGGGGTTATCTATTCCAAAAATCTAAAATTATCCATCTTTTCAGAGGTGGTAGCCTAGTCTACATTTATGTCATTGAAATTGAAAGATGTTGAATTATCCTTAAATGATCATCCTTCAAGCCCACAAGTTATGTCCTTTATAATACCTGAGCATCATTCTTTACATTCAAAAATATAAAATCATGGTCATAAGGTACATGTTGGTATGGGATATCAAAGACCTTAATATGCTTTTGTATATGACCCTGGGGATCCCAGTCCTTGTGTGAAATGGTAGGCAATTGATATCCCTTTATTTTATTGCTAACATCTCTAAAGTGCTTCCTCTACATGTAACAAATTTTACCAATGATCATATATGATCCATATAATGTTATTTTATTATTTTTTTATCAAATCTTCTTGACATTCCACTAGAGTTGATAAGCAATCTATTGCTCTACTATCTTGTCTAGTACATACTTTGGAAGACACAAGGGGTGGAATTTATGATTGACAATCATGATTACCTTATAATTAGGATATAACTAGTAGTCACCCCTAAATGTTAGTGTAATTTATATGAATTTTTTTATTCTAGGAAGTGGAGTCCCATGAATTGACTACCATACTTAAGGATAGACATCCTCACATATTCATACCATGTGTTTTTTGTATGCATAAATGTGCATGAATTGATAGTAGTCAAAAATGTGATTCTTAATACAATCTATGGCTAGGATCCAAATCTCACCAAGGTCCTTATATAATGTGCCCATGATGGCATCTAGGAGATAAGACATCATATATAAATGACCAGTTGGAGTGGGCTAATTGCTCTTATGTAAAATTTGTTCTCTTAGCTTGAAGCTGATGATTTCTCCTAAGATGAATGTCACATCACTGGTCATTATCATATGTAGTGATGGAACCCAATCTAAATTGAAAAAATGGATGGTAGGCATGCCATACATTCTATTTAATAATTCCATCCCAATCTGCACCCCATTCTAAATTTGTTAATAGGGGTGGAAGATTTTCCTATCAAGGTCATTATCTCATTGAGGAGAATCCATGAGCTTAGTACTTTCTCCATTGAATTTTGTTGGTTATAAATAACCTATATATTTTTATAAAAAAATGCTTTTAGAACTAGAAGAGATAAATACCTCTAAAATTCATCTCTAATGATGCAGCACATAGCTATATGGTTATCCATGTGCTGCAAAAATTCATATTGTGTAATCTTCCGAGTAAAGATTAAATCTCACAGAAGGTTGATGTAGTGCATGACCTCAAGTTTAACCACTACAAAGTATACTCTTTGCCTCTTAAGATAAAAAAACTATATAAAAAATTAGTTCTATATGGATGATATATTTTTTTCCATAAAAACATGTCAACAACATCCACAACATCCCATAATTCTTAGTAATTACCATACCTATTGTCAAAGATAGTTGCATCATATATTATGTCTATTAAATCCTTTAAATACTTGATAGAGAATATGGATGGTAGAAGTGCTCCCCTGAAGGTCTTGTATGATGATGCCATTACAATTAAGTGTACTTCTCAAAGTCTATTTACATGCTCTGTGAAAAATTTCTCTCCACTAGTCTCTTGTTGGTTGGCAAGGGATTTGTAGGTAGCTAAGGCTTTCATTCATAGGATAGCAATTGAGTTTGAATTATTTTGTGAGAAATGAATATGTTGATAGATGCATGTCATGCATATATCCTTATCATTCAATTATAATTCATGCATTATTAATTTTCAATGTTCATATATTTATTTTTTCCTGTATAATTCAAGTCTCATTAGTTTAGTTGGTGAGTATATTTGGAAAGTATCAAAAAGTGTTTTTAACTTATTATCTAAGTATTGTGGGTTTTTGGTAGTCAAGAATTAGGATTAAAGTCTTGTGTTTGGATAGAGCCAAAAAAATGTTTGAACAAATCTTCCAAACATAAATCCTAAACAAAAAATTCTAAAGACCAAATCCTTTAAAACAAATGTTTCAACCAAAATGTCTACAAAAATCTTTCAAGAAAAATATTTGAATCATATAAAGCTAAAGATGACTATTTCAAACAAATTTTCCAATGAAATTTTTTTAGAAAAATATTGATACAAAATATTTGATAAAAGACAAGTTATTAAGAACAATTATTCAAACAAAATGTCTGATGCACACACTCTTAAAAAACTTTGATACAAAAACTCTGATAAACAAATGTTGAACAAATATTTCAAACAAATATCCTGAACAAAAAGTCTAAAGACCAAATCCCTAGGTATAAATGTTTTGAATAAAATGTCTAAATAAAAGTTCCAAATAAATTTTTTGAATACCAAGTCTCAAATAATTTATTTGAATCAGGACTACGTTCCAACAAACCTACAAAGTTCAAAAAAAAAATTGAAAGGCATTAGTAAGTTAGTGCCAAAAAATGTATAATATCAATACTTTGTGTTTCCAAGTGTAAAAGACTAAGGAGGAATATGATATAACTTATACATCTATGTAGAGGAAAGGCTCAACAAACAAGGCTAAAATCCAAAAATGTGGGCCCCTATTTCTTCAAGAAAAAAGGGGGATGTTGGGTACAATAGTATGAAGCACCATAATCTAGAACCCAACTATATAAAATAGGTTATTATGATATCCCAACAACATTAAGTGTTTTCCCATGGTCATGAGATAGAGAATGAGTGAAGATAGAAATCTTGTGTTTCTTAATGGCATCCTCTAGTGTTTGAATTCTATTAAAACACCTAGACTCTTCATGACCAGTCTACCCATAATAGGAGAAATATAGGTTAAACTTATTCTTGGATTTGGTAGATTATTTGGGTTTAGATGTGTTGGTGTTGGGCTTAGGTACATTTTGAGATGGAGTAGGAGTGTTCTTCTTCTTACTCTTTGTTTTTTCCATATTCTTTGGATGTGATGCTAATAATTATTTTTAAGAGGTGGAAGACTCAAGGTGAGATAATTTGGATTCTTCCCTATTAAGTCTCTCACAAAACAACTATAAATTAGGTATTTTGAATGCAACACCTGAGGTATCCATTCTATAGAGAAAGGTAGAAGAAAAGTGTATGATTTTGTATTCACTAATTAGGAAGAGAAGTATAGGAACCTAGACAAACTCGAGGAGTGGAAAGAAGTACTTCATACTATTTCATTTATCACAAGATGGGAATTCTATAATTCAAACTTGGATAAACTCAAGTATACACACTCTTCATATTTATTATAACATCCATTCCCATTCAACTATGTCAAAAAATGATTAAAATTATTGAGGTAGTCTACAATAGAGGTAAATTCATCCATATTGAGTGAAGTAAGATCCACTTCAAGTTGCATGGCTCTCATGTTGTCTAATTTCCCAAATAAACCCTTTAGCTTAGCCCATATTTTGAATGGATTATCACACCCATCCAAATGAAACAAAAAATATCACTTGTATAAGTCCCTATTAATCCCATACACTCTTCAAACTTACATTGGTGCTAAACTTTTTCAAATTTTCTTTTGAACTATGGTTGAGTTTCATTCATTAGGGACCATAATCCTTTGCATTTTATGATTATTTCCATTCTATGTCTCCATGTATGGTAATTATGTGAATTCATAGTATCACAATGATAAACACCAAAAGTATAATCCATGTAATTGAAACACCAAAGAGCAAAATAATGCAAAAGGGTGCACTAATTGATACTGAGATAACCCCACAAAAGATTGTAGTAAAGACCCACCCAAATTTTGGAACTTTATAAAGTAGATATTTATTAAAAATTAATGACACTAATGGATAGATAATTGAGAACTATAAATTTTTAAAAAATTTGAATTCAAATTTGAGTTATGGTTCAAAAGATATAGGCTTTATGGATTCTCATAAATGGATTAGAAACATTAAAATTTACACTAGAAAAAAATTTAGTGACCAAAATGGGATTGAAGGTAGGATTACAACCACTTATTGGAACCGTAATAGAATTATTAACATTATCAAGCAGTCCAAAGTGAAACAATATTAGCTATGTGACCCTTATGCTTGCATAAGTGAACCATACTTCCTCTTGAGTTAAAAATATAGCTTATAAAAGAAAATAATGAAATAGTACAATTGTGTTAAGAGGATAAAATGTAGATGATAGTTTTCACTTGTTTAGTAGGTATCTTAACCCTAGGTAGGAACTACCAGAAAAGTCTCTTAGTTTGAGAAGAAAGATGGGATGCCATAAAGGAGAGGAGGGAGAATGTTGTCTTGATGCCACAAACAATGCACAAAATTATTATTGTAAGTGTTGGAATAGGTCTGGGAGGGGGGATATAAGTGCTTCCAAATATGATTATAGACCTCAAATTCACCTCCACACACTTCCAACTCACCTTAAAAGAGTAGAATAACTTTCAATTCTATACCAAGAACCTATAATCTCTAATGCAGTCCAAAAAAGAGAATGGTAAGATGTGGGATTTGAGGATATTCTTATCTGAGTGTAGATAATAGAATACACTCTATTTGGACCTCCATGATAACTTGTAAAATGGAACATAGAGTTTTAGAATCACCAAAAAATCATATTCCAAAATTCAATTAAAATAGAAACATAGATCACATAAAAGAAAACTCAAGAAGCTTTACACATATTTGTAAACTCAGCATACTATTCCTCTTTCCAACACATTCTAAAAATAAAAATCCATACACCTAAAATGCACACCTAATAGTAGAAGTCTATAAAAAAGGATTCAAATTCTCAATATAGCTAACATATAATCCTACGCCACTTCTCTCTTCTTCCCAACACTCCACTCCACAACGTAGAGGACAATAGAAAAGAAAATTCATTCTTCAAAATTTCAATGCCTCTCTCCAAAGATATTGTAGATCAATAATAGGAAAGATAATATTTGGAAAGGAAATTAGAAGTAAAATATAATTATCTAACAAATTATAGCAATAGAGGATGGTTTAAACCCTTCAAGGATCTGGTACCATATTAGGAATGGTAAAAAACATTCTAACCCAAGAATTCAAAGAGTTATCAAAAAGAACATCACACATGAAGTTGCAAACAAATGAGATGCAAAACAAAGAAAATAAAATGCTTATTCAGAAAATGATATGCTAGTATAATAAGAAGCTCTTGCATAAATAGGAAGGCAAAACAAAGAGCTAGCCTATCTAAGCAATATTGGATAAATCATCACATATGATAAACTAGGATAAAAAATGAAATACCTAGCTAATAGTTTAGTAAAAATGACAAATACATATCCTAACAATACTTTATGTGTAGGATTCCTTTTAGAGAGAGTGTGTTAGTAACTATTCCTTGTCTTTTCCATAAGTGTTATTGAAGGATTAAATAGAGGAAACATAACATATTGGTGCATCACTCCTATAACTTAGATTTTGTTTTCAAGTCCCTTATAGATCTTTTCATTATCAAAACAAGTAGCCTTCATAATTGATCTTAGATGATAAATCAGGGGAGCTAGCCCTAAAACTAGAGACTCACCTCACCTATTAGGCTACCCACACCTAGAGTCAATTCCATTATATCATTTAGAAGATGCAATTTTTAAACTCCTTTACCTCAAGGGTGTAATCTAGACTGATAATAATAATTAAAATAATGTAAAAATATATATTGATCAAATTTTAAATTAGCATAATTATATGTGTTGAATGTACAATTAGGGTTATCATTTATCATGAAGAGGTTTAGTTGATTATATGCTTGAGTAAATGCTTGATAAGGCATAAATTGGTCCATGGACTAACTTATAGGCAAGTAAATCAAAGGTTTTTGGCTGTAAAAACCTAGTTTTCCTAATGAATAAAACATGTCAGCACCATAACCATATGGCATTTGTTGTTTTTCAATGATGAAAATTCTTAGTAACTTAATGTTAAAGATGTGAGAATGGATAGAATCCTTTGGATAAGCATAGTAGTCAAGGGATCTAATGTTTTGAGATAAATATTCATATAAACCAATTCTATTTTTAAGAATGGGTATTTCAACCTCCCATATAATTGATGACAGTGAATGTTTGACATGATATTGGGTTCATTAAGATCCCTATGAGATATATAAAATTCATCGTACATGACAATAATATTAGTGATCATGATAAAATAGAAAACAAAATCTTTTTCAAAGGAAACACATGAGGTGATATACCCATCTGGGAGGTTGAGGTACCATCCACAAGTAACCTCATCCAAATATTAAGGAAACAAGTGTAAAACAATGTCTTCATGTTGTATTTAAATTTGGATAATAACATCATAGATTCTTTAATTTGTTCTTCCACAATTCAAATCCAACCATATTTTTATTTAGGAAAACATTTACTAGGATTATTATGTAAGTCATAAATATGACATAAAATTTTCATAGGGTGGCCACCTCCATAAATCCAAGTAAAATCCATGGGTGGATTTAAATTTTCACTTTCTAGTTTTAGTACCTAGAATGCCATTCTAGGAAATGCCTCTAAAATAAAAAGTTTAATTATTTATTCCATTATAATTCATGCCCTCCATCTAGAACCTATATACTGATGTGTGTTTAAAGCATGTAACAATGTGGGTTAAGTGTAAAACATGGGATAAAAGGCCAAAACTAGTGAAAAGAATCAAATTATTCCAATCAGGTCCTCCTTCTAGCACTAGTCTATTTATGTACATTTCAATCACATAAAATCATGGTAAAATCATAAAGGATGGGCCATAATACCAAAATAAGAGATAATTTTTATAATATTATAATCATGCCCTCTTTTTAGTGCAAGTCTACTGATGGGCCATTCGGATGTCCAAATCAGGTGGGATGGTTTCCCATCTAGCCTCCCTTTAATTAAGCCTTGTACGGTTTCCAAAAGTTATGTTATTGTATGGTCACAACATACTTGGTGACCTAGTTGGTCTAAACAAAATTATTCTGATTCAATGGGTTAGCTAGTTTACAATATTAAACTTTATTTTAATGTTTTTCTAGGCTTTGTACCATTTACAGTGGAATGGAACATTAGTTTTTTTTAGTCATGTGGCTTTCAATATGAATTTTGGGAAACAATATAACCATGTATTTTTATATTATTACCAAAAATATAATCAATGTTTATAGGTTTTTAATCAATTCAAATGTGACTAATTTTTATGTATTCATTGTATTAATCCATTCAATAATGAACAATCAAAATAATAATGAAACATAGATAGAAATTGAGATAAATCAATAAAATTTTATTCCATTTAGATCCTATGTTAACCATATATAATTGAGAGATAAAAAATTGTATAAGATAAGGGTAAAAGAGAATAAAAATATTGTTTTCATGTAAAAAAATTGATTCATAATGATTACAAACATCAATGAAATTGATCTATCATTAAGATAAAATATTCAAAACCACCAACAAAGTTGATGAAAGGGTCTTAGGGTTAGGAGGTCAGAATAAAAACAACACTCCCACCATTTAAATTTGTATTTAATGATACCAAATCTTTAAAAATTTGATTAATAAAAATGTATCCTTGAATAACATAATGTTTGAATGTTTAAAATCATTTAGGACTAATTTTTACTAGCACCATAGTAGGTAAACAAAGGAGAGATAAATTACACTAAAAAAATAAAAAATGATTGATACACAATGTGTTCTAATAGAGGAAAAATGAACCATCCCTTCTGATGTCTCAAATTAGGTAATATATAGAATAATATAGTCCCAAGTGGGAGGAATTATCCCTCTAAAATTTAGTTGTGAGCATTAATGGTCCATGTCAACTCTTCCTCCCTCTATTTTCTATGCTTTTTCCCTCTAAATCCTATAAAAAGAACAAAAATTATTCAAATTTTATAATAAAAATCACCTTTTAACAAGTAGTAGACAAGAACACAACCAAATTTTACTATGTACAAAATTACCAAAAATTGAAAAAACCAAAATATCTAGGTTATATAAAGATTTTAGGTGCCACATATGGTTTGAAAAACTAACACTTGAGTCAAAAGATAAATTAAAATTTTGGGTAAAGGGTCTAAAATTACCCTCTTTAACCTATTCAATTTTTTGACAAAAATAATCATGAATTTTTGATAATTTAAGAAAATACTTTTTTTATCACAAAAATTAATAAAACAAATGACACTACTTATTTATTTATTTTTAAATTAAGTCTTTTACTAATCGAGATTGGAATATCTAACTAACACTAAATGGAATTAAAATAGACTTCAAGACCTAATTAGCATGTGATATCCTAAATAACATTAAAATTGGGATTTGAAGTGAATTTTTAGGGATATACATAATTATGGTCCAAACCCCTTATTAGCATTTGCATATTTTAAACATAATTAGTTCTTTTGTAACTAGGGTTCAAATCCCTCTTGATACTACCAAGTGCTCACAGAGGAGTCTAATATTTAAACATAGATTTACACTTGTATAAAATTATGGGGATTCATTGAGATGATGTATTATTATAATTAGGGATGGTATCCATCATGAAATATTACATTTGAGCCACAAAGAGCTTCAGACCTAATCATAATCTATGGCATAATTAATACTACATAGTGCCAAGGGGGACAAACCTTAACCTAGTCAGGTTGAAATCCCTGAATAACACTACATTGATGTAATATGTCACCTCATAGACTTAAGTGGAAAATAAAACATGATGAACATCATGTCAAAAAAAATAATAAATCATAGACCTGATTAGACTTTTGAGTTTGATTAGGTCTATAATACTTAACAAAAATCACTCAATAGGGAATTAGTGGAAAAAGTTTGAATACAACTAAAAAGTGTGATTTTGGACTTTAGAGATCTATTAAAGAGTTTAAATCTCAATTAGGCCCTAAAATATGGAAAATTCATGTTAAGCTACAATAAACCTATTCAGGATTGTAGACAAGTTTTTTCAAGATTTTTAACATGTTATAAATTCATCAAAATTTTGATTTTAGACCCAATGAAAAATATGAAAATTTATCGCATGAACTTGGTTGTTGCAAAGGGATAAGTATCATAAGATAATTTGGCACATAAACCAAAATGACCTCCTAGATATTCTCAAGAGAACTAATAAATCCATATTTTCAAATGAAAACTAGGAGGTGAAGACTCTACTCTCATGTTAAGGGTTTTGTATGAAGTTTTCTTATGTATAAATTATCTATATAACTAAGGTGGTTATAAGACCTAATTAAACACATAAATTGAGATGGACCATTAAGGAAAATTAAGAGTGTTGAGACCAACTAGTTATAAGTGCAATTAGAATCAAAGCAATACAAAAAAATAATGTTTAACCCTAAAATTTATATGGGGGTATATCCTATCATTTTTTTAATAAGGATTAATAATATATAAATTACATTTAATAAGGGTGATAATTATATCTAAAATATGATAATTGATTTCTAAAATTAGAATAAGCATACACTAAAAGTATTATGCTAAGTATAGGATAAATATAGAAAGTATAACTAAGTTATACATGGAAATAACAAAGAAGTAATATACTTAGTTGATTATGATGCTAATATAGTGTTAGATATAGAATAGGTAGGAAAAAATAAGGAATATGGTTTTACAATAGTCATTATATTATATATCTAATGATTTTGGTGCTCTAAACACTAATGTCAGCCTGGGATGGTTGCATCAACACTATTATTTAAGTTCAACACAAGTTTCATGTACATAATATTGGATGGAAAGAGATGTGACCACTTGAATGCTTATAGGTTTTAATTTTCCTTCACTCTAGTACATTTATATCTTATTCATGGATTTTCACTCCTCATTAATTTTTAAAACACTAGTTCTTCATCATTATGGTGACACTAGGGGAAAATGGGTTAGTGGGAACATGGTGTCAAGTTGGCCCTAAACACCCCACTATTAGAGGGTGTTTCCTACATAGATAATAATTTAGAATAGACTTTAAAAATCATATATCTCTCCCTTACATGTTAGGTTTTATGTGAATCATACAATATGTGAAAACTAAGTATAATAGTGATCGAGCTTATAACTTGAAAATATGGATCTTGGGTTTCTCTTTTAGTAATTATGACCTATAGACATGTTTTACCTATCACTGGTATGGAAATACAGAATATTTTTTGAATTTAATTCTTCATAGAGTTATTTTGATAAGTTTCCTTGGTCTCTTTTGTCTTTTTCTAGGTATTTCTAGGTGAGGAATCAATGAGGGTTAATATTATATTGATATAAATCCCTTTGGATTAATAACTCATATTAAATAAATTATGATAACCATTAGGATATGGTTTATTTTCAAATTATATGAATTTATGGTACTAGACACTTGTTTTGGGTTGGGACACTAATAGTGATGATAGTGTTTACCCCAAATGTAAGTGTCCATGGATCAAGAAAGCATGTATAGGTTAAAAAAACCTATAAATATAGAAGATAATAACATTTTAAGAATTATAAGCAATATAAAATGCTTGTCATGAGCATAATACTTTTTAGACTAATATATATGTATATGCATATATATATATATATATATATATATATATATATGTATGTATGTATGTATGTATGTATATATACATATGTATGTATATGTATACATATGTATACATATGTATGTATATGTATACATATATATGTATATATATATATATATGTATATATATATATATATATATGTATATGTATATATATATATATATATATATATATATATATATATATGGAAATGGTCATAAGATAGAGAAAATGTAAGACTTACAGAAGTAAGAAAGGTCTAAAACTAAGAGGAACAACTAAGGTCTATGTTTTCCATGTGTACAAGACTGAGATGCTATATAATCCATAAATATAATCTACATTTAACCCCTACACATTAATATAGTAATTCAAGTTCTAGTTTATAGAAAATTAATGCATATTTGGGTGTGTATAACACACCTTGTCTTTTCATATGCCCAACGTGAGTGCTTTTCTAGTGACTGGCCTACAACCAAGAACATGTTATAGTTTAAAATCGGTGCATATAATATGGGATTGAAAATACTTTAAATAAATTGAAATTTAAATAAAATGGTTTAGGAGTAGGCTTGTGTTCCATTTTAACTACCTTGATTATTGGCAAGTTGGTTTGAAAAATATGTATCATTATAAGTCTATGAAATTAGGATTAAGACAAGTATAGATAGATATTTAAATTACATATATCCAAGGAGATAAAGAGAGATAGAGAGATATTTTAAGGCCCATACGTCAAAAATTTGAGAAAAATTGAGTTTATACATAGAATAATTACTATCATAAGGTTTAGGTTGTTTAGATGATGTTTTTATAAGGGATGAAATAACCAGATTGAGGATCTGATTGTGGAGTCAGTTCAACACTAGTGGGTTATTCTAAAAAGGAAGTAAGATTATTTTTAGTATCTTTAATAAGTTTTTCCTTAGTAAATGTATTTTTATATTTAGTAACAAGGAATTTTTAATTGGGATTATGACATTAATTAACCTTTTACACATTCACATAATTCGAATTAGTGTAATATTTATCATAGTTGGCATCAATAAAAAAACATTTTCATTAGAATATTGTGTATTGGGATCCAAAGAAGATTTTTGAGATTTTTATTAGTAGATATGGAGATTGTTTGATTTTTATAATATTTAACATATTCATTATGGTTAACCTTTATCATAACATCATGACCAAAATTTTCTCCCAATATGAAAAATACCATAAATTTTGTAAGGTCCTGATAAGTCTAATGAGAATGACCAATGTTGGCATGAAACCAAAAAAAAATGTTAATATCATACCATGAGGTAGGATTAGTAGTATTATGGATGAAATATTTAAATGGAGATAACAAATTACTCGTTTTTTAAACACTAAAGTGTGGGTGTGAGGGAGTTTGAATTTCTAATTTGGTGGCTATTGTTTTGGTTTGAGGAGCCTTGAGTTAATAATTGGTAAAGATTATTACATTAGTTGAAGTTTTAAAATATTTGTTTATGATATTAAAATAAGGTTCATATTGAGCCATATGTAAATCTTGTATTTTTTATTTATTAAAGGCCTCTTCTAAGGTTTGGGGAGAAATACCCAATCCTTATATTGAAGACAGGATTTAAAGGTAGTAACAAAGAGTTTAAAGAGATTATTATCACTCATGTTATGATCTAATTTATGATATAAAGACTTCCATAATTTTATGATTGTGATATAATATTCGTTAGGAATTTTATTAGAATTGGTAAAATGCCTAAGGCTATTTTTTTTGAAGATCATTATGTTAAAATTCTTTAACTAGAGCATTGACTAGATCCTCTAGTTATATAATGGAATATCTAGGGAGTTGGTTATAACATTATAACTCATATACTATGAATGTTTAAAAATATGTTTAGTAGAAGAAAAGGTATTAGTTTAGAATCATTCCTCTAATATATTACCAAAATATTTAAGGAAAATAACAAGATCTTTAGTCCCATCATATGTGATAGTTGGAGAAATGTTTCTGATGTTTATGGACATAATGAAGTGTGATAAGGGTTCATTTTGAAGATGTTGTAGTATTTTATTATGCATGTGAGGTTGAGGGATGGTAATACCATTATAATATATAATAAGAGGGGGAAAAAAAATTCTTATTTTATGAAGACATAATGAATGGAGATTTTCTAGTCATTTGTAAGATGTTATTTTGCATTTGGAGTATTTGGGAATTATTAATTTTATACATGATGTTAATTTTTCAAATTATTTATGCAATAAATTTAGTTATATCAATATGTGGGTTTTTATTAGATATGTTAGGAGAGGGAGTACCAGTATTAGGAGGACTCCCATGATTGGTATATATTACTCCAACCATGAAATAAGTAAGTTTAGATAAATTGACATTGTTTTTATAAAGGGTGTTATCATCAAGTTTTCTAAAGATGTTGGAATTATCTAAATCATAATTTTTATTGATTTCAACCATTATACATCCAATATATCTATATGGATATGGAATAATTTCATCATGAAGTGTTTTCTCCAATGGTTGACAAGGTAGGTATAATATAAAAACCCATGTAATATATAAGTGGGTTAAGGCTATTAATAAAAATCCTAATAGGTAACCCAATGATGTTGATTAAATTGATATAAAAGGGTAACTATAGAAAATTAATGACATCGGCTAGGCTGATATAGTTGGTTTGGATTTAATAAAGATAAAATCATATTAGAAAGATCAATAAAATATGATAAAAAAGACAATGTAAATGATGGTTAGGTAAAACTAAATATATAAATTTGTTTAAAGAAAAGGTAAAAATTAGATAGAAATGAAATGTATCAAGATATTCAATACAATCACATATTTATATGGTGAGATACAAACTATATCGAGGTTGTTGATGTAGTTTGATATAAGAGAATTAGTGTTGATGGGAAATAAACTACTTTCATTTATTTGATGCAATATTTAAAATAAATAGACTTAAAATGAATTGTATAAAGTTATTCAATGTAATTACATAGGGAAAATATGGGATATATAAATATAGACTACTTTGATTTGTTCAATGTAATCAAGGATGTAAATACAAAAGACTAAATTGAGTTGGTCCACATAGTCTGCACATAAAGTTAACTATATTGACACTGAATGATATAGTTACAACACACAACATATAATTTTAGTGATGTTAGATGATATAGTCTAAAATACAATAGTAAGTATCAAATTAAAATATTTTTATTTTTGTTAATTATTTTTATTAAAAGAAGATTAGGTAGATGTACTAAAGGATTTGACTTATTTATAGGCTCTCATATATATTGACTCATTTATTAGATAGTGTTAAGAAAATGTTTTATATAACTAACTATGGATAAATTACCATTCCCAAATCCCTCTAAACTTATTTATGAGTGTAAGTTAGCAGTAAGTTCTTCATGCTAATTTCTAATTCGTTCACAAAAAAATTAGACAAATCGATGTCTTATTAAAGTTCAATAAAAAAGGGAATCATAGGAATTTCTAATAGACCCTGAGGAACATGGAAACTAACATTTGTGATTATCTATGTATTATGGATAAGTATTGGGGGAATACCCTCACCTCACAATGTTTTTAAACAATAGACTAGAATTTTAAATAGATCATCGTGTATCCCTTCATGATAGTAGTTAAGTAGTTTTAAAACTATTAGGATATAGTTTTTAAGGGAATGCAAACAAATAGAAAACAAATTTAAAAAATCATTACCTAAAACTAGTCTTTATTCAACTCTACATTTATATTGTGTGGTATGTGATTAATATTATATAATTATCTTAAGCACAAAGGCGATAATCTAATATATAGTAGGCCAATTAATTATAAACTCAAATAAATGAATATTTTAAATTATAATATTATGATATACTAAATATAGAAAGTAACAAACTTAAAATATGTTCAATTGATTGAAATATCAAAGAGAAGTGATAATTGGGTTTACTATGCACAAGTAGATCTGGGTTGAATATAATCATAAGTGTTTAGGACCAAGATTATATAAGAGTCATTAGATTCTAGAAATTATGTTTACAGAGACACAAACACTACTATTTACCTTGGGACACTACTATCAACATTACTATCTATGTTTAAATTCTATGATCCTATACAAAATATCCACTAAATATTGATGTGACAAAATTAATTGCTTTGGGTTTTTTGTTGGATTTTTATGATGTATTTGTATATATAATATAGACTATTTCTCTTTTCTTATTGATCAAACCCTAAATCTTTACCCTTATAATGAGTTTTTGCCAAAAATGGGTTAGCAGGATCACGGTGTTGATCTTACCTCAAATACAACCCTATCATTGATAATTTCCTATAGAGACAATACTCCAATGAGGGACTAAGACTTATGTGGTTGTACCTTATGTGTGGGAGTGTTTATGAACAATGGTGTAATATGATATATGTATATGAATTTAATGATATAGATTGTAACTTTAAAAATACCACTCAGTGGTTGTTTTTTGGATGCTTCAAACATTTTGTATGACTAATCCTATGATGGCTATAAAATAAGGATGAATAGGGTAGAATAAATTAGTTTTATGATTGATTGAAATGAGTTGTGGTAGGTGTTTTCTTGGTATTTTCTATATGATCAATGAAAGGATTAGATATATATTTATACCAAACCTTTTGAAAATATCTCAAGATAGGGTTCAATAATAAAAATGCATTGATGCATAGTTTTTTAATAGTTTTTAATTTTGTTGACTTTTTATTACTAGATAGTAAATAAGGATCTGGTCACTAACATTCATGCTAGTGTCCCTATATGGTCAGTAACATCCATAAAGATATAAAAAATATGGATATTTAAATAAGAAATAAAGGATGTATATCAAGTTTTGATTTTTATATAGTGTACATGTTTTCTAGGTTATCAAAATGATATGCTTCTGACTATAAGATAACTAATTAGGCATAGTGAGATGGTGAATGTGAACCTTTTAGTGGTGGGAAGGTCCAGATATTAAGGGTAGAGGCTTAAATGGTATTTTTCAAATATAAAATATTGATATGATGCAAATATTTAATTTTATTATCTACATTTCCCACCCTCATTTAATCTAGTAATGCAAAAGGATGAAATTACTAGGTTAAATCAAATAAATGTGCATCTGGGTGTGTACAAAACACATTGTCTTTGTTTGATCCCACTTTGATTTTTTTTATAGTGTATGAATTTTAACCAAGATCATGTTATAGTATAAATTAATGCATATAATTCGAAATTTTAAATATTGAAAATGTTCTAAAATAAAGAGATCAAGGAATGAGTAAACATGTGTGTCGATGCATTAATGTTTCCCCTTTTGTATTCTACGTGGTAAATATGACTCATTATGATTAATTAGAGCTAAGATAGGTTCAAACTTAAACCTTGGATATTTTAGTAGGGATATTTTAAGTTTTTATTCTCCAAATATATTATAATAATGAATTGTGACATGGCTGTAGAGATCATTATATCTCAATCACACAACTTAACCATGAATATACATAACCTGGTGATGGTGAATGATTTAGTCAACTCATCCTTATAAATATGGTGAGGTTTAATTATTTAATATATTTAACCTATAAATAGAATCAACTTTTGTAGATAGAAAAGGCTAGATAACAATACATCCTAGTGTAATCATTGCTTCCTGATGATAGTAATTTAGAGATATAATGGATATATTTTTCAATTTTTTGTACAATATCATGGAATATTAACCTATTAAATGTCTTAAATAAATTATATGTGTGACAAATCTACAAAAATATTTTTCAAATCTATGCAAAACTGGTGTAATGTTTAGGATTCTAACCCAAGTGTGTATCTAAATCATGTCATTGTATTGGAGATTATAAAATTTTGGAGGTTATGTCTTTGTGACATGCCCCAAATAAAATATAGAGATATTAATAATTAAGTGTGGATTTCATGTCTTTATGACATTCCCTCACTAAATTTAAACTATGTAAATGTAGAGGTCATGCCTTTATGAAATGCCCCCAATGATATGCTCCCCTTTTTGAGGTGAGTGAAATATAATATAGTAGGTACCTTACCTCAAAAGTATAAGGTAACTATAAACTATGTGTATGAATCATGTATAATATAGGAGTAATATTTATAAATAGATATATCAATGAATATCAGGGTGTGTGATCACATCAAGCCATAAGATGCATGATATGTACAATGGTAACATATAGAGAATAATAGTACAAGTTCAACTAAAAATAAATAACACATACAAGAACACTCAATGTAACGTATATGTAATGATCTAGGGACACCTCATTTAAGGGGCATGTTAAAAGGATGCATAATTAAAAGTAAATTAAATATTTAAATGTCTAATCAACATAGAATGGCATATTCAAAGGTCTAGGAAACATATAATGTCATAGGGGACCACATGTAAGGAACATATTTAGATGTTCCACAAGTAAGACAATATCAATAAAAAATTATACTGATGTCGGTTAAAAATGTGAATAAATTAAGTATAGGAAACAAACATAAGCATATCATATTAGTCCTTACATATATGGGTTAGCAAAAAATGTCATGTAACATAGCATATCAAGTACAATGTGAAAAGAATGAAAATGGATATAAAAATTTGTAACCATTAATAAATAAAATCAAACATGATAATGTATAAATAATCGTAAAGGATATGTAACCTGTATCAATCATGATCAATGAAACATATGCCCCAAACATGCTATATGGCATGGGTAGAGGATGGGTACAACATATGTATGTGCATAGATTATGTGCCTATGGTATTCCTATATCACACTCAAATATTTGTGAAACATATATGTGTATATAGAAAAAAAAATTTTTAATTGACATGAAGCAAACAACATATATAACAAGGAACTAGTAAACTTGGGAATGCTAAATATTTTTTTATATTTTTAAATTATTTGAATATTTTTATAATTTATGGAGTATATTTTTTATATTTCTTGAATATTTAATTTTTTATTAGATTTTAAAATCTTATAGTTAACGAACTAAGGCATCAAGAAGTAAGTCCTTTACTTGCCAAAAATTCTTATGTTTTCTTACTATTCTCTTTTAATTTATTGTTGGTAATTATTTTTATTGGTTTATCATCAAATCCATCACATATAATGACAATTTAATTATTTTCAAATAGGTAGAGAAGGAAAAAATTTATTTTATTGAAAATTACTTTCATATTTGCCAACCAATATTTCCCAAACTAGAAAATTAATTTTTGTCTCTGGTTCATTACCCATAGTTGTGTATTAACCACTTTTGGTCCACATTCCACTGGTATCATAATGTATTCAAGGAATTTTTGCAAGAATGGGGAATTTTTTAACTCATGCATATCATGGCCCAACTATTGAAAACATTTAAAAATACATAATGTTTCCTAATAATTTGTATTAGTCTTAAGGCGTGGTCAATAATTTCCATCAATATTTATATTAATAGTTAAATATTCATGCCTAAGATGTTTTAAATCATGCATAATTGTATCTTTTTATTTTTCAATATCTTAAATTGGAGGTCTTTTTCCTTAATTGAGTATGATTTTCATATGTCCACTATGTTTATTATTTTTTATTTGGCTTTGTAATTCCCCACAATGATTTGTATCACGGTTGGTGATACTATGATAAGTGAAATATGCTGATCCTTACTTTTGGACAAGATTTCTCCAGGTATTTTGTCTATTAGGAGGTAAATATATCATATTATGATCAATTAATAAATAAATTATTCTATATGAGGCATATTTTTTCTATGATCTATAAAATCAATGGTGGATACTTATATGGAGATTATACGTTATTGACATGATGTATTTGCATTTTACCCTTATAGATTAGATTAAATATTTTAACTAAGTTGGATGTATGGCATAAAAAGTATTGATGTGTGCATATATTATTATTTTTATTTGTTTATATGTGGTTTCAACCCTTATAGAGATGGATTTACATTATAATAATTATGGCCCATAGGTGAAAATAGGTTATGTGAAAGATTCTAAAGTGGATCAAAACTTAGTTTTTATAAGTGTTCATCAGTCATATCATGAGTAATTTAATCATATATATCATACTAATCTAAAAATTTTCCATCTTGGTGTTCGGTATTAACCAATAAAAGAATCTCAAATATTTGATTTTCTTATTTGATTAGTATATTAGATCATTTTGTTTGGTTTTTTACTCAATATGTGTATCTATTTTATCTCAATGGTTTATTAATTATGATTATCTTTAGACAAATGAGTTGTTTGGATTGACTCACGCATCTCATAAGTGGATATATTCTTGAGTGGATTATATTACTTTATTAGAATTATCTTAGGGATGCCTTCACTATCATAATGTAGCATTTTTAAAAAATTGAAAGGCTCGTTATCAGTAGATATTGTTCATAATGTCCCATCATGTATAAATTTGGTACATTTATGTAATGTAGATTCTATGAATTCTATTGTTTGTATCCAAGGTCTACCCGAGAGTAAGTTATAATGAAATGATTGAGACATTACATGGAATGTGGTTAAAACTATTTTTGGTATAAAAATCACATCTAATGTGATTTGACTAATAGATGGGTTTCATGTATTATCAAATACTTTGATATGCATGTCATATTTTTGTATAATATTAGAGTTAATACCCATGGTGGCTAGGAATTATGTGCAACACATATTTAGTCTTAACCCATTATCGATGAACACTCTTTTGATTCTTTTTATTTTCATGACAAATTTTATAAATAAAGGAAAGTATTAATTGATGATATATTTAAATGTTAAATATTTATGATCAAAGGTGATAATATTTTCTTTTTTCTTAATATATTGTATAATATTGAAAAATTAAGTTTGTTTTATATCACTTGATACTTGGATTTAATATAATGCTTCATATAAGATATAATTATAGATAGTTTATTATGTTAAGAGATCAAATATTGAAATCTTAGCATGTGTATTGTGTAATTGATCAATAAAGTCATATCCTTTATATTAATTAAAAGAGATTGAATATTGAAATCTTAACATGTGTATTGTGTAATTTGTCAATAAGATCATATCGTTTATATTAATTATAATATTAGGATTGGGAAGAACATGTTGTATATTAACATGTTGTTGAGAAATTTGGGTAACCTTTCCTCTTTGTGTAGTGATAACATTGACTAGGGAATCCAATATAAGTTGTGGGTGAATAATGAGTGAAGGATGGTAGTTATAATTTAAATATGATCTAATGGGGATAAATGGTTGAGATTATACACATTGGCATCTATTAAATCTAGATGATGGTTTGATATCTTGTTTCTCTTCCATTTTTCAATGATATTTGTTAATGTTTTCCATATTTCATAAATGTAAATACAATTTTCAAAGGAAATTAAATTTTTTCAATCTATATATTAATGAGATTAGAAACCCTAGAGCAAACTAGGAGTTACATGAAAATATAATGGTTAATTTCACCAAATCTTTAAACCTAAATTTATATTGTGGGGATAATGTTAGGACTATAAAAGTAAATGAAGCACAAATGTGATAAAATAATATATGGTAATCCAATTAATTTCAAACATAGATAAATTCATATTCTAAAATTATAACATTGTAATATACTAAATATATAAATTACCAAATTAGAAAGATATCCAATTGATTAAAATACCAAAGAAAAATGATCATTAGTTGGGTTTATTATGTGCAAGTAGATCTAAGTTGGATATAGGTAGAAGTGTGTAGGTGCAGTGTTTTGGAATAGTCTTTAGATGACTGACTTAATGTTTCTAGAGTTGTGAACACAACCAAAGATCTTGGGACACTACCATCAATGTTAGTATGCATGATACAATACTACTATCATGTACACAATATCCAATAGATCTTGATGTAACCATATTAATTTTTATGAGTTTTATATCACATTTAGGATTATGTTCTTATATTTTGAATGTATGTTATTCCTCTTTTATTATTAATCAAATCCATCTCTTCACCCTTACAATGAATTTTATCCAAAAATGGGTTAGTGGGCTCATGGTTTATAGATAATCTCAAATACCCCTCCATAAATGAGCATTAATTATATATCAAATACTCCAAAGAGGGCCTTGGACTCATGTACATCTCTCTTATGTGTGGGATTATCTCTGAACAATGATATAATATTCTATATGTAGATGCATGAAGTTATATATATTGTAACTTGACAAATACCACTAATGGGTTACTCTTTAGGTGTTGTAGGCCTTTTGTATCAGTAATCCTATGATTGATACAAAAATAGGGATTAGGGAATAATAACTTGGTTGTATGATTGAATGAAAGAATCTTGGTAAGTGCTTGCTTGGTATTTTCTAGATGATCAATGAAAATGATTAGAATTATATTTATACCACACCTTTTGAAAATATCTCATGGTAGGGTTCAAAAATAAAAATAGGTAGACCCATAGTTTTTTAATTTGGATTAATTTTGATTAGTAAACATTAAATAAGTATCTATACACTAGCATTGACTCTAGTGTCCATTTATGGCTAGTAGTGTTAAGAGGGATAGAAAATAGGTATGAATATGTAACTGAAAGTGAAGTATATATATCAAGTTGTGAGATTTATATATTTTAAATTTTTTTTGGGTCATCCTAATGATATGGATCAAGCTATAAGTTACACATTAAGGCATAGTGAGATGGTTAATGTGAGACTTTTAGTAATAGGAAGGTATAGAACTGAAGGGTAGATCCCTAATTGGTATTTTAAAATGTGAGATATTGAGATGCTATAAATATTCATTTTTATTATCTATAATTTATATGACTTAATGAATTAAAATAGATAGGTAGTCAACTTGAAATGAAAATTTTGATTAAATTGTCAAATGAAAAGTTAAGTTTTACTTGATTATGCTTGAAAATTAAAACAAATATAATTATATTGATATTGGCCAATGTAGTTGTATACAAAGTACATAATTATATTTATTAGATCAATAGATATTGTTGAAATAGAGTTGTAGATACATAAAAATTACTAAATTGAACTAATAAATGTAGTTTACTAAAAGTAATTAAAATACATAGCTAAATTCAATATATTGATGTATTTGACTAGAAATAATCTTAGAAAGAAACAAAAAAGTGTTAATATATAACTATACCAAGTGGATTGATATAGTTGAATACAAACAAGGTTTTGAAAATAACTATATCAACATGTTCGATATAGTTTATTGGAGGAAAATTTAAATATGAGGTCAAAACTCTATCATTCTTGCTAAAATGATCAATTGAAATGATTCATGAATATAGCTATATAAACTTATTCCATATAGTTAATTGTAGAAAAATTTGGTAAAAAGGATGATATAGAATTGTATCAATATGTTCTATAAAATTGTCTAAAAATAGATACAAATATGAAACTATATCATGAAATTATATTTTTCTAGCCAATACAATTTGCTAAAAATGAAAAATTAGAACTATATCAATATGTTTGATACAATTGGTTGAAGAATTGAAGGTAATTCTTGGTTTTGCATCATGTTCAGTAGAATGTATGTAATGAACTAGGATTGACTTGCAACTATCCTATATAAATATCAAAACTTGAATAAGTTAAATCAATGAGAGCCCATTGATACTAAATGAATTATGATAAGACTAAATGGATAAAAAAACCTAGAAAGAGGATTACCTAAAAAATAATGTCAAAAGAAAGGGCTCAAAATCCTCTAGGTAGTTAACACCATGAAATAAATATAACTAGGTATCTATTTTTTAAGTAATATAATATCACAATCAAGCAGTGTAATTAAGGGAAAGGGTTATAAACATATCAAAATGGGAAAGAAACCATGATAGGAAAATGGGAGCCTAGGTTACCTAAGGTGGATAAGTGATAAGTTCAAATAATCATATATCCACACTAAGCATAAGTATAGATAAATTTTAAACAAGGATATATACATTAAGTAACCAAGTAATTATTTAACTTTCATGTATCAAATGAAATATCTATGGTTATAATATACTTACCTATAATAAGACATTTTGAGCCTTAATATCCCCCTTGGGTAATGGTTCTTTACTAGAGATTATTGTGGTTGGAAATATATCAAATGATGAATAAACCCCTAAGCTAAAATGACTTCTCCTATTGCATCTAAGATTCCATAAGACAATCTTTCCTTTAGGCTAAGATATAAGCAATAACTCCTCCAAATGTAGACTTGGGGTAGAAGTGTGAGTAATAAAAATGTAAAAATGAATGTTCATATCTACTGGAATGGTAACTTGTATTTTTGGTAGTGAATTATTCTAATCCCTTCTAAAGATTAAGTTGATGCCATTGACTAGATAGATCTACTTCTAAATGGGCTGATTAACCTCAAAATAGATCATTGAATATGATTTAATTGTGAATATTGTGTTAGATTGTCTATAACTACATTAATCTAATTGATGTAGCTAGGAAGGGATGAATGACAAATAAAAATACATCAAACAGGTCAATATGGTCATAGATTATAGTGCTAGTATATCTAAATGATGTTAGATGTAATAAGGTAGCTTATGGGATCAAATTCAAAGGAAGCTAAAATGTATGTAGTATTTCTAAATAGGAAATAATATATCTCACAAAACACTAATAACATAAACACACATTTCCCAATGCACCCTTTAATGTGTGAACTTAGGGAGATTTAAATTTAACATGTTTATAAGGATCGATTATTAGTAAATGATAAAGTTTAAAAATATTATGTGTATATAGTTTATCCACTTGTTCCAAACTAACTGAGAGGCAAAGATCCCTATGATGGCCTTTCAAAAGTTTGAGATCACTAATCCATCCACTCTCACAAGTCTCACTCCATACTTTACATCCATGTTGGGTGCATCTCCATCACCAAATTACTCTACCCAGATAGTAGCCTCCCCCTAGTCTAGAGCCTCTTAGAGTGTCACAAGCTGACCTACCATTGATAATCATAATATATTATACACATTAGTGAGAGTGATGGTCTACTCTCTAAGGTCCTACATGAACTATAAAGTGTTGCAATATGGATCAAAATATGTTATTATGTCTCAAAAAAACATGTTTGATGGGTAGATAATACCCATCTATTTAATCTTTAGTATCCTAGGTTAGTTTATAATAATTATCTCATTTTTTGTCAATTTTCCTAAAATATTTGATATCCACTCTTGCTCTCTCACTTGATTCCACCATATCTATACACCATATATAATTGCCTTAAAAAAATTCTTAAGCATTTATAATGTATAAAAAATATCTCCTAAACCTTTTTAAGGCCAAAAAACACACGTAACCTTTCCTTTTGGACCTAGGATGAAACCAATACCTAATGCAGGTGATAATTACATATCCACCACCTACATAAGGCATCAAATACATAAATCATTTTAAACATTTAAATAAAAACTATATGATTTGACTAATATGTAACTACCTTTATAAGGTGTGGAGGTTGTGTAACCACCTTGGTATAAAAGTAATTATCATTCTAAAAAGACTGATAGTTTCCACCTACACTAGCAATTCCATTCATCAAAATCATCTTGCCCAAAACCTCTCTTAAATTCCCAAAAGTTGAAAAAATATCAAAATTTTCAACATTTTTCTAGCCTACCCCTCCCCACAATCCCATTCATGAAATTAATTCCTAATTTTAACATATCTAAGTGTATTTTTTATGAATATTCCAAAATTAGGGTTAAAATATAAAAATATTAGAAATAACATGCACCTACCCTTCTCCTCCTACCAATGATACATTCACCATACTTTTATTGTACTCATAAATTTGGATAATTTTTGGTTTGATTATGTCACCATTAATCTAGGGCTTAAATTTTTCAAAACTCAATTTCCACAAATGATCTCTATTTTTGGAAAATTTACAAATGTATAGTCTATTTAGATAGAAATTACAGTTTAAAAAATTTCATCTTTAGTAATTTTATTTTCAAATTTTTATTTTCTCACTTATGGTATATTACTCATATTAACAACACATAACATGTCAAATACTAATAATTTTTAACATTTTATTTCCCATAGAACTATTTTAATGCATGTTTTCCATTTTTCATTTTTATAATTTCACACCATTTTGGCTCTGAATTCAACTCTCAACAGGACAAATTAGGTAGTATCCTCATTCCCACAGACATGGTAAGTAAAATTATCCATGTTTTCATTAATTAACATTTTCCACTTTCTCATTAAAACTACATTTGATTCTTGTTCTCTGTTGGCATGTCAGGAGGGTATCTCAATTAGCTTCATTACACCACACAAATAGGTAAGGTAATGTTTCTAACCCTCCAATTATTTTTTATATGCCACTACTTAGGAAAAAATCCTCACTAATTCATGATGAGGAACCTCTCTAAGGGTCCAATGATGATGAAAGTACCTCCACCTACACACACACACACACACACACACACACACACACACACACACACAAATATATATATCTTGGTTATTAAATATTTTATACACTATTTGACCCATTTTTGACCTCTAAAATTATTTTTTTTGGAATTATTTTACATTGGTTTTTCCTTCATTTTCCTTGCGATGAAACCATTATTTTCTTTCATGCAATTATCACATTCTATCATGAAATCACTACATCAAATTAAATTTAATTATAAAGGGTTAATAAAAACCCCATGAAAAACAAATGTTTTGAGTATTTATGGATTAAAAATAAAATATAAATTAATATTAAAATAAAGTGAGTGATCATCCAATCTGGTCCATAATTACTAGTTATAAAATTAGTATTGTTGTAAGTGTGATATATAACAAAATATGTATTGAATATATTCAAAATAAATTTATTAAGATTTATAGTTTTAATTTTTTTAATATATTAAATTAAAATAATTTAATTAAAAGATATAAAATATTCCAAAATGAATTTTGGCACCACACTTTTGCACCATCATTTATTAACAAAATAGGCTAAATCTAGCGAATTTAAAAGAACCTGCATGACAAAGAATGACAAGGGAAAGCAAAAAAATAATGCATATATGAACTTAATATATATAAAAATATAATAAAATAACTTAAAATATACTAAATATTAAAAAAATTACTTATTATTAAGATATAGTCATCATGCAAAATGCCTCTCTAGTAGATAAGTAAAGCACACACACTATACAAGCTAGGCACCCCATATACATATACAATAGGATATTGAAAAAAATATTTTTAATTTAGTTAAATAATATATATACATTATACCCCATCTCTTTGGGATTAGTGGATAATTATTTGAACTCAATTAAGTAAAAATTTAGTGAATTGGGCTCTAATCAACACTTCTAGATATTTTTAAGGAAGTTGTTGAAAAGTGTTCAAAATAAAAAACATAATAAATATAGGACATAAATAAATAAAATAACCATCATAAAATAATAAAACCAATTATAAAATTAAAAATTAAGTTCCAATGTTAAAATCTTATTAAACATTCTCCTCTTTTATACAAAGAGAAGAAATGCCTACCATATCCTTAAGTCTTCCATGAATCTACTTCAGTAATGCCTTGGTGATAATATAAAAAAAAACATCTTCACTTACCATTTACCAAGTCTTTAAAAAAATTATGTTTGACTTCAATATGTTTGGTTCTAGCTTGGAAAACTGGATTCTGTGATAATTATATTGCTTAATTGTTATCATAAAAAATTATGTTGGCTCAAGTTAAGCCTCTCTGAGATAAGATATAATTGTTATAAACCATGTTACTTATGTTGAATATTATGTAAGGGTTGTATATTCATACTCAATAAAGGATAATGAAACTATCATTTATTTATTTGATGACCATGAAACTAACCCATTTCTCAATATGAAGCACTAACCTTAAGTTACATTCTTATCATCAAGAGATCCTCCGAAATACAAATTAATGTACCCAATTATACATAATTAAATTTATTAGATGAAATTATTACCATAATTATAATTCCATCTTACATATCTAAAAATTCTTTTAACTTTTTGTAAATGTTTGATTAATGGATTACCCATAAATGTATAAACCAATGAAACCCCATAACTTATATTATTGCTTATCATAGTGAGATACATCAAACCTCCCACCATGATATTTAAATTAATTTTATTAATTTAAGGACTTTTTGAAGTCAACATACCCCTATTTATAAAAATTGGGGACCCATGTGTTAAATTGTGTAATTTGTACATTAAAGTTGAAATTCACTTGATCAAAGTATTTTTAACATGTTTGAAAATTATCCTTATTTGAACATCATCCACCCAATGTCCTAGTTAGTATATCTATTCCTATTTATAATATTGATCTACCTAACATTGATAACCTTTGATATTCATGTTTTAATTTTTAGGTTTAATAGAACCCTCATTGAATATACCATTCCTTGATTTTTATAGTTCAATCCCAAATTGGGTTTTTACTAGCCTTTGGTCTATGGAAATATTAAATATATGTTAAATATTACTCAAGTCTTGATTAAGAAACCCTAGCTCAGACCCTTTGATTTAAATTAAAAATTTGGTGGGATTAAAATTGGTGGGAATACTTGAAAAGGGACGTGAATGCAAGCTTAGTTTCTACACTAAGGCTTAGTCATGTTTTTTAACATGACCAAACCATAGCCTCAAAATTATATGCTTGGTCCCTTTTATAATCCCAATCTCTTCATTTAAGTTTAGCATGGTCTAATTTAATATTAGTAGGGTCCTTTTATCTTGTTCTTAGCTTGTTCAACTTTATTATTCATGGTCCCCCTTGTTATGACTTAGACTAATGTCTTAGTCCTAAGGCACCATTTGTGTTTATTAAAATAAATATGACCTTAGTATAAATATTTTAACCTAAGTATTATATAACCCTGATCCATAACTTAAATGGTGTGATTATTTTCAATATCAACAACCCATATTTTATCAGGCAATCTTGATCGAATGGAGTGAGGTGAACCTAATGAATCAAAGACTTTGATCTATGGAGCCAATCTCACTCGATGACATAAATCATAATCAATGATCCATATTTGATCATACAAAGATGATACAAAAGAGTTATCACAATGTTAAAATACCAAGGACCAATCATGATTATCTACTTAGATCATGATCGATGGTTCATGTTTACTCACAAGAAATAAATTGAATGATGCATACTAATTCAAAGTTCCTATGGGACCTAATATTTATGGGACTTAAATTTGATGTTCTTTCAACTATCAATTGATTTCCACAAGGCCATAATTGATGTCCATGAGGCCATCAAATTTTAGTGCCTATGATTAGTTATGTAATCTTAAAATGGATGTTTTCACGACCACCATTTGATGTCCATGAGGTAGTCACTAACATCCATGAGATCATAAAAATTTAACCCCTATGAATAATTATATGAGATTAAATTTGAAACTATTATGACCTTCAATTGACATCCATGAGGCCATAATTGATCTCCACAATACCATCAAATTTAATCTTAAGAACTAATCTCATTTAGATGAATGAGCATGTTAAATTTTGCTAAAGATCATTGATTGTGTTGTAGGATCAATGGTTACCCATTTAGATAACAATCATGTTTAGGGTTTGTGCTTCAATGATAAAATTGGCCTTTCATTTAGCATTTATCCCATCGTAAACCACATTCAAATTTAGAAAGGGATCGATTATAAACTCCATGAACCTAGCTCAAATGTTATCCTAAAGTTTGGTTATGTTTCTAAAATTTTGAATAAGCCTTGGTCTAAAAATTAATTCTTGGTTTCGATATGTCCCATGATCTTTTTTGGGTCTATGCTATTAACTTAACCCAATAAATTCAAGGTCTTATTATTAAAAAGTTAGCTTAAAATTTTTTACCCTAAAGTTTTATCATATTTATTAATACAATAAAACATTAGGTTAATTTTTTTTTTACTTATTATTAAAGGCTCCCTTTTATCATGATCTAAACTTATCTTAAACACTTTAACCTAAATTTTATATCATGTTTACTAAAATAAAATAAACCATAGTCTAAAGTCTTTAACCTAAGTTTTTATATTTCTCAATGTTAACTTAAACATCATGCACTTTTGCAATATCTATAGCTCATGTGAAATTGGATGAAGATGATCAAATGGAACAAGATATTTGTAGACTATTCAACCACAACTTTGAGGGCCCATGGAATTATGATGTGGTGAATGCATGTCAACTAATAAAACTAACAAGGTGTAGAGCTCACAAAGCCCTATGGGACTACCAAGTGGCATAACCATGGAACTGATTACAAATAAAAACCAATGGCATGAAACTCATATGATCAATATCAATGACTCACATTGATTTATGTAAGATTATATAATGGATCAAGACCAAGTAGGATTTTTAAAAGGAAATGATCATTTTTTGAATATTAACGGATAAATGACATGAAAAAAGCCATGTAGATGCCATGATGATGTCAAATGGGTAGAAAGTGAAATAATTAGAGATTTCATGGGGATACAAAAGCAAGGGTATAAATTTTAAGGTTTAAATCAAATCCAAGGCATGAATTCACTCAAGTGTAAAGCATTTACCATTAAAGCTCAAACAGACCTGTAGAAAAACCCTATGATTTATAAAGCCCTTATTCAATAAAAAATTGATCATAACCAAGATAGAGAGAGTCTAATTACTATTTGAGAAATTAAAAAATAATACAAAGGTAAAACATAGACCAATAGTGAGCATTTTAATCAATTCACAATCATGGTGGCATAAAAGAAACATAGAGAGGACACAGGGCTCTACTTAACCATAGATTTACAAGGAAGGGTCTTTAAGGACACAATATTTAATGTTGTAGCATTGAACATTGGGGAACATAATTGGTCCAACCTCTTTTGGATAATTAAAGAATTTTAACCCATAACGAAAGAGGATGAGAAGATTGCATCCTTAAAGACAATATATTATGACCTAGTTACAACATAAATGATGAGTCTTCACCATGTACCAGCCAAACTAGAGGTACTTTTCTATATATATGTCTTCCTCACTATCTTTAAAGAATGTAAAATTGAAAAGTGTAGTTTATCAATGAACATACTCAAAAATGAATTGCTTATGTGTCTCCCATTTTTTTAAAAACTATTATAAGCTACCCAAACCCCAAGTATATATACCTAAACTTAATTAATGGACTAATAAAAATGACCTCAAACCCATCCTGACCCCATGGTTGTATTTTAGAAACCATGTGAGTTTTGACCTTAGTGGAAACATTCCCATCAGCCAATTCTTCCCTAGAATTAGGATGATAATGACCTTGATTAATAGGATATATTGAAACACCACTACCACTTATTTTTAAAATATTTGGGTACACCTGGTATAATTTATAATTAATAAGGAGATCACCCCCCATTGGGGAACTTATTATCTCATGTTTATGTAGGTAGATCCTAATAGTCAAGAAAGGGTATAGGAAAAACTTCTTTCTGATTTCTTATCTCCTGGATTCCCTACTTTCCACAATTGAAATCCCAAAGTTTAAGGGATGGTCACCTAAAAATAAACACATAGTGTCCCATTTCTATTCAAAATTGCATATCTTTAAGTATAGAGACCATATTCAATTTATCTATGATTTCATATATCCTACCTTGAATGAGGCTATAATAGGATGCTAGATGCTAAGAGTCATCACATTGGTAAAGAAGTTCATTGAGTCCACTAGGGACATATGGTTTTATCTAGATTGAATAATCATTAGGATTGAGGGAACATAGTTCAATCCACTTAGACTGCTAGTCCATGTTCCAAATAAATTGGCTAAGCAATAAGTTGCATTCCAAATATACAATAATATATATGGGTTTTATAGAAGCAAAAGGAAAGGACTACTACATCCTCCACCCTTGGATATTAGTAGAACCATCTTCTTGCATTGGGACAACACTGAATATGTTATTAGGCAAAGAGCATCTTTCAAGTTACAACATGATGAGCTAAGAGAATGGGACCCCAATGATAGAGTTGGGAAAGATTTGAAGGCCAAATAGATAAGTTTGACCTATGAACATTAGCATAGAGTCTATGACTCATTATACACCAAGGTTTCATCCTTCATAGTGGTATTGACAAGGTTGAAGAAAAAAGGAATCAACCTAGAATCTAGATTGATGAGGGACCATAAAGGAAATGATGACATTTGGTATCTTGGTCTAAGGCAATACCACTTGATAAGTGGTAAATCCTTTCAACCTCATCCCATGCATCCAAAATCATAAGGGGAAGTCTCAAAGCCTAAAGTACAATATAAACATAGGCCTAAAGAAAGGAGACCTAGAGAGGGGACATCATATTCAACTTAAACCAATGAACTAGACTCTCTAATTGAATACATTAGTGTGGTAGCATTGGACCTGGGAGAGACAGTGGAAGATTCATTATAGATGTTGTCCATCGCTTATCAATATAATAAAGAGGAAATGTAGATGGAGGAACACCAACCCAAAATTGAAGAGGTGGAGATATAAAATGGGAAGGATTTATCTTTGAGTCTAGATCCATTTATTCTCCCACAAAAGAGAAAGGTTGAGCTTACAATAGTTCCATCAAGACCAAAGAGGCCCAGACTAACCTTCACTCAACCATTAAGTGAGGTCAATCTCTTTAGTGAATAAAATGTTATAAAAGGACAAACCATCCTTGGATGGTTCATTTATGGAAATTTTTGAAAGTTTCCTACTTTTCAACACTCTTGGGCCTTGACGAAGCTAGTAAACATAACTATCCATGATGAGCTCAAACCATGGATAATTGCTTTTTAGAAGGAGGAGAAAGAAATAAATATGGCCTCTATTTGGGAGTTAGGTGGTAATTAGATGATTTCTCCTAAGGAGTCAAGTGGAAACCAATTATAAACTCAAGATCCTACTCAAATAACTCATTCAACAATTGGAGTCTAATTCAATCTAGAGATAGTAGGTTTGGAGAGGGTGATAGAAAAGAGAGCCATGGTTTCTAGTGAGGAAATCATTTTTCAAAATGTGGAACCATTTATTGGTTTAACTATAGTAAGATGTCAGAATATAGGTGAATACCACATATTTGAAGAATATATACTTGGATTAGCCCAATATCAATTAACCCAAATACAAAATAGTATCATGGCCATGAAACAATAAATAGAGAAAATGAAGAAGAAAAAGGAAAATCTAGAGAGGTAGTTTGTTTTATCTATCTTAGAAACCATGATAGAGATGTTTGAGGCATCCTTTTATGACATGTTTGATTCTCTAAAGATAAAAAGAGAAAGACAAGGTGTATTAGGTCAGCATGATGCAACAACTACGGGTTTAATTACCCAGGTAGAGATCAAAAGATATGATGAAGGATTTAATTATTATCTTGACAATGGATAAAATCCCATGTTTCAATACCATCATCTTTTCCCATCTCAAAATAGTCATGGGACTAATTATAGATAAAATTTAGGGATTTAGCATGTGGTTCAATAGATTATAAACCACATGCTAAATCCCAATATTATGAGAGGAAAACATAATATTGGGATTTACCTTAGGGGTGATAAAGAGTTACTAGATAGGATATAATAGTTCCTTAAGGCCATGATTGCCCGACCTAAAACACTTTGCTCCACAATAATCATTACAGATGATTAACTGAAGCATAGGACCACTTTGGTCATGAAATAGGTAAAGATAAAGCCAAGGTAGGCCTATGAATGGTAATATAAAAATCATGGATATGATCCTAACTATAGAAGAAATGATTATTGAGGTGAGGAACACTATAAAAGCCTTGAAGAGAAATAACAAGGACCTTAAAGACTTATCTAAGCAAGAAGACTATCTCTTCCTTGAACCTATAGTTAAAATGAGACTTATTGATGAGCAACATCAAAAGGTGGTAAGGTTACTTCAACATAATCAAGGGACTTCATCATCATAGGGTCCACCAATTAGTTAAGAATATTCTCTTTTATTGAAGCATTGTAAATTTTGAAAATGGGATATTATTTTATAAAGGCATGTGCATTTTGCTATCTTATTTTCCTATATGTTAGTTCATTTTAGGAAGTCTAGTGTATTCTAGAAACTTTATATAAATGACAACTATCCTTTACATTTGTACACTTGTAAGTTAATGCAACTGATTGACATACTTCCTTGTTTCTATAAAAAAATAATGTTTATTGTAAAGAAGAGGGAGTTTTGAGCCAAAAATTGTCTACTTTTAAGCTATTAATGTAATCAATGAATTCTAAAAATATTGTTTGAATATGTTTACATCATTTCCTATATGGTTTCTCTCTCAATTATTTGTTTTAGATCTTAGATTCAAATAGTTCTTTTGAATCCTTGTCACTTACCTTTTAAATAATTTTTTTTTAACTTGTACATATGCTAGGTTAATTGAAGTTTACTTTGTTTTATTTTCTTTACATTTGTAGATGTGAATTAAGTATCTACTTAAAGGAGTAAACCTTTAAAGTAAATGTGGTTCTTATTTGCATTGTTTCATATCATCCTTAGGAGTTTTCCTAATATATGTTATGATTTTATCTTGAGATATTATAATTCATATATTGGTTTTAAGTGCATTCTTGAGAAAGTCTTGAACTTTGTCATGATGTTTGATATGAAGATCAACAATTCTTGTCTTCTTTACCTTACCCTGTCCTTTTGCTTATTTTTTTAACCATTCACTTTAGGTTAAATTTTCATTGTATATGTCCATATTCATTGAGATTTAGACTTAGAATTAAACTTAATTAAAAAATAAGCATAGATCATATTATTATTTACAAATATTTTCTGGCCATGGTGGCTCCCAAGCACCAAATACTATACATATTGTGGAATAGTTTGTTTGCTCTACCACTATTTGATCACAAGTAACCAGATTACCATAACCTACTAATCATGCTCTGAATTCTTCAAATTATAAAATGAGAAGTTTTATGTAAACACTAATAAAACTTTTGATACACTTATAAGCATTAATAAGTGAATCTCCATTGATGCTAAATGGAGGGACATCAACAAATCCTTGTGAATTTGTAGGATTTTTTCTAGTTTTTATGAATTTTGATCAAAAATCACTTTAGTATTTACATATTTATGTTTATTTTAGCATAATCATGTAAGGTTTGGTGATATTCATGGTTTTATACTAGTCTTTGTGCTTATTTAGATAAATATTGACATTCTTTGAAGACATATGTTAGATTTTGGTAAAGATAGCTTTAGAATTCTGAATTAAAAAAAATTGATGTTATTAATAGCTATTTTGACTAAAGATTATTAGATCCTTTTCCAATTTGAGTTCATTTAGACTTGAAAAAACAAATATCATTGATACCTACATATTTAGACACTTCTTTGAGATAATTTAGTTAAATATTGTTATCCTTTATTTTTCTTTATATGAATCTTTGAAAAAATTTATTAATGTGATTTTATTATTATTATTCATTACAAAGTTAGGATTAACACATCATATGTCAAATATGATTTAAAATCCTCAATATAGAACTACCATGAGTCAAAATAATGTCATGTTTAAAGAGCAAGGAACCTCTACTCAAGTTAGAAATATGTAGAAGAGCTAAGTGAGACAAAGGTAAGCATGTGATTTCAAAGTTTCTACTAACTTCACCAATTTAGGGTGATCAAACATTCAACCCCAATTAAGGTATGGCTTGGCTAGGTGGATCTTATATCAATGTGTCAGGTGTGGTACATGACTTTCCTTGTACCCCTAAAAAAATTTTGCCAACATTTAGTCCTAATAGTATTATAACTATAGAGGAACATATTAAGTCATTCAAAGCTAAATTAAGATTCTTAAATGTAGTCCATGAGGATGTATCATGTAGGATATTTTATTTTACTTTTAAATATGTTGCATATGAATTATTTCTAAATTTACCTAAAATTTACATTAATAGTTGGGACCACTTTAATAATGTTTTCATTGACCAGTTTGGAAAAATTATTAGTCCTTGAATCTTATACCAACAATTCACCATGGTAAAGAGGGATGAAAAAGAACCTATAATAGCATTTAATTCTAAGTTAAAATATATGTTTATTATGATTAAATCTTCTTATAAAATAGATGAGGCTTTAGCTTTGGAAATATATAAAGATGCATTGGATCCCATGACCTTCAATTTCATAAAGAGAGTTGTTGGGCCTATGAATACTCTAGCTTTTGCCTATTCTAAATTAGTAACCACTAATGATCAAATTCAACCCCAAAGTCAAATGGATTATTCTGTTTCCAATGTCAACCCATATTTTCCCACTCTGAATTTTTTCCCCAATAATAATTAGAATATACCTACCTTGAATCAAATACCAACTTTGAACCAATTACCTCTAAGTCATGATCATCTTACTTAGAACTTAGGATTCTTGAACATTGTTATAAATAGATTTAATATAGGTGATCAAAAGTCTTTAGTACCAATTAATGATACTAATGGAAATTGGGTTCATAATTTTGAGGCTCCCAAAAATAAAAATGACTTTATCTAGAAAATGGTCCAAAACTTAAGCACTAATTTTATTTAGTTACAGAAATAGGTTGGTAATATTAGAGAGATATTGGGTAGGAACTTTTTTTCCAAAGGTTTAAGAGGCTTAATAATAGGTTTCATAATGATAGTTACAATAAAAATAAGAATAATGAGTCTTTCGATGAGAAAATAATGGATATAAATCTTATTGATATTGCTTTTCCTAATTATTGTATGGTATATTGCACTTATAGGCATGGTCAGATTGACTGCATTAAATTCTATAAAGATTTTGAAGCCTTTCAATAGGAGTTGGATATATTTGATGTAGTTTATAATAAATATAATGGTGTAGGTACATTAGGATCAAAATATGCTAACCAAGACTTCATAGTGGAGATGTTTGACTTCCCTTTCTAAGAAGACAATGAACTTGATGATATTCCTAAAGACGTCCATATTTTTAGAAGTTCTTAAAGATGTACCATCTAAGGAATAGAGAGAAAAAATATCCATTGACTAATTAAAAACCTCTAAAAGACTTTGGAAATCTTCTAGATACTTCTTTAGATAATAACCCAGAGCCACCAAAGGAAGTACTTATAAATAGAGTACTGATGCATTTAATTCTTCCAAAAAATTGGGTATAATATTTTGGAGGATTTGAATAAAATAAAGGCTAACATCACATTGCATGAATTAATGTATATAAATGAAAAAAGTGACCTATTGTTTGATTCCTTGTTGAAGAAACCTAGAAAGCCATCCAAGACTAACAACACCAATGTTTTTAGATTAAGGTAAAAACATGTTTTGAAGGGACCTTGAAACCCTGATACATAGGAAGAAGGATATAAAAATAACGCCCTCAGGTAAAACAAACCAAACACCTACTATTGAGCAGTATCGAAAATAGGTCTTACAGGGACCTGAAACCATATGTCAAGATCATCAAAAGAAAGACCCCAAGTTTTACAAAGACCCAAGATCACCAATGTTATTATGTATAAATCTAAAGCATAATGCCCAGCTTTTTTTCTTACTGTCAAAATGTTTGGTAAGATCTACATAGCTAGTTGTTGGATTCTTATGCACCACCAACATTATTATAGTAGGTATTTTTAAATAACTTGGTTTGAATCCTATAAAATCTAATAGAATTGTTACTTAGTAATAAAAATTCCAGTGTCAAGGTAGTTGGGAAATTATTAATTATTCACATGTAGCTTGCCTCTAAGCCTAAAGTTTAGAAATTTATTGACATCCAAGTGGTAGACATTCTTGATGGTTATTGTATACTATTAATAAAGGAATGGAAAAAGGCCCTAAATGTATATATGTCCACTAACTTCTCACATTTGTGGCTACAATGGAAAGCAACCCTAAATCACATCAAAATAGAAAGAGAGCATTGGATGAAACATATGATCATAGAATATAATGTTGTGAATGAAAAGGTGAACATAGTTGAATCTAGATTTTGAGTTTTCACTCTTGAAACTACCAATTTATGTGAGTCTAAACCTTCTCATATTGTTCTTCTTGGATTATGGAAGCTGCATTTTGATGGGGCTAGATTTAAGTATGGATTTGGAGTAGGAGTTGTCCTAACCAATCCTGTTGGTAAGGAATATCATGCTTCCTATAGAATCCAATTTCCATTCACCAATAATCTTTTATAATATGAATCATTGATCTTAGGTTTATAATTTTCCATCAAGTATAATATTAAATAACTATTTGTTCTTGGTGTGTTAGAAATAGTAGTCAATCAGGTGAGGAGTAGGTACCAGTGTAAATTGTCATATCTCACGAGATATAATTTTAGAGTCTAGGATTTTCTAGAATATTTTGATGCATTCAAAATTATTTCAATCCCTAGGGAGGAGAAAATTTTTTCTAATGAGATTACCTCAATTGCATCCAATCATATGCCAAACCATGATACTCATAACTTTAGCATTGAGATAGTTATGTGTCTTTCAATCCCAGATAATGTAATCCATATACAAGTTTTTAATGATGAGCAACAAATATTTGATTTCATGACCAATTCAAGAGTATTTCAGGCCCATGTCATAGATGAGTCCAATGAAAAAACTCTTGAAAAAAATGATAAATTTAAGAATAAAGTCATTTAGTTAAATGATAAAAAAATCCAAGAGGAATAAATGCCTAGGAAAAGTTATTTGACAAAGATAAGCTAGTTGAGAACACTAGGATTCCCAAATCAAGTGGGAAGGATTACAAAGCATTTTTGTTTAGACCTCAAGATCAACCCCAACTAGTCAATATTGGAATAACATGTATGGGTGTTGAAGATAAAAAAATCCAAAGCACTGATAACAAACTATAAAGACATAATATCATGGTCTTATGATGACTTGAAGATTTTTGATCCAAGAGTCATCACCCTACAATACTCTTGAAGAAATACTTCAAATATTTTAGACAAAATTAGAGTCCTATCAACCTTGTGTTAGAACCTATGATTTTCAATGAAGTAAAAATGATGTTAAATGCCAATATTGTATTACCCATTAAGCACTCTATCTAGGTCACCATTTAGGAAAAATAATGGTGAAATAAGAATATGCATTCATTTTAGGAATTTAAATAAGTCATATAAAAAGGACAACTATCCTTTGCCTTCTTTGTACCAAGTTATACAAAGTGTTTTTGGTTCTGCTATGATGTCCCTTTTTGATGAATTTTTAGGGTATAACCATATATTTGTCAATAAGGAATATATGATGAAGACTACTTTCAATACCAAATAGGGCATGTCTGCATAAAAGAGGATGCCATCCACACTAATCAACATAGCAATAATGTTTGAAAGGGCCATGGATCATGATTTCCAAGGTTTGGTAGGTAAATGCATCATTATATACATGATAATCTAACTATTTTTTCTAAAAATAGGGAAGACCACATCATGCATTTACACCAAGTATTTCAAAGGTGTAAGAGGTATAGGATCTCTCTCAAGCCTAAAAAGAGAATATTTTGTGTTACATAGGGTAAATTTTTAGGCCATGTCATTAATAAGTAGGGAATCTCTACAGATCCTACAAGAGTATAAGCTATATCAAAGATAGAGCCTCCTAACACTAAGAAAGAAGTAAAATCATTCTTTAGAAAAATTATCTTTGTAAGGAAGTTTATTTTTGGTTTTGTATAAATTATCAAACCATCAAATGACATGTTGAAAAAGGATGCCAAAGTATCCTAGAACAAGGAAACTAAGAAAGCTTTTAAGGATATCAAGGAGGCAATTGGTCAAGCTCCAATCTTTATAAATCCAAATTTCTCTAAGGATTTTTACCTTTACTCCTTTATTTTTTATCATACTATTACTATAGTTTTGACTCATAAAATTGATGGATGTGGTCATCCAATTACTTTCATAAGCACCAATTTTAATAATGTTGAATTGAATTATTATTTGATTGATAATAAAACATGTGTATTAGTTAAAGTAGTAAATAAATTTAGGAACTACATTCTTAGGAATATAGTACATAACATCCTACCTGACCCTATTACAAAGCTCATGCGGAGCCAAAATGAACTTGGAGAGTGAAGAGGTAAGTGGATGTTTATTCTCTAGGAATTTGACAGATGAAGACTACAAAATTGGTAAGGTTCCAAGGTTTGAGTTAAATTATTATCAATGCTAACCCAAAGTAAAGTGTCATGTAATTTGATTAATAAATCTTTCAAACTAATGACTAGGATGATCCTATCATTCATTTATTGATTAACAATACTTGTCCTGAAGGACTAATTAGGGAGTAGAAGTGAGATATAAGACTCAAATTATCCCATTACTTGATCAAAAATGGAGTACTATACCATAAGAACTTTGAAGGTGTCTACCTAAGATGAATTTCAAAAAAAAAAGTAGTTTGGATAATAAACACTTTTCATGAGAATCTATGAAGTGGAAATCCATATAGAAGGACAATAATTCACAAAATCCTTACAGTTGGTTATTATTGACCCACCCTCTTCAAGGAAGCCCATAAAAATGTAAGATAATTCAATTCATGTCAAATATTTTGCACAAAAGAGTCAAAGGTAGCCATGCCACTACAACTAGTGATGATTGACAAACCATTTACACAATTACGGATAGATTTTATGTGGGTAATCAACCCCAACTCATCATAAGGTCACAATTACATTCTAATTACTAATGACTACTGCACTAGATGGACTGATGTAGTGGAAACTAAATATAGTAGAACTGAATAAGTGATCAGTTGTTTTACAGAAAACATATGCATTAGATTTGGGACTTGGGTTTCATAGTATCTGATAATGGATCTTATTTTATATCCATTAAAACTATAGAATGGGCATATGATAACAATATTATTCTCAAGTTCTCATCTAACCATTATCCTTAGGGTAATGGAATATATGAATATACCAATAAGAACTTTATGAAATAAATAAATAAGTCTATAGTAGGAAAACCCAAAACTTGTCATAAGATTCTAAAATATGCCTTATGGGTATATAGGACAAGTATCAAGTAGGATATGAAATCATTACCCTTCTTACTGATGTATGGCTAAGAACCCATCTTCCATATCACCCTCAAGTTCCTACATACAAATTCATCTAGGAATATATGAAGGAATATCAAGAAATTAAAAATCCAAGACTATTGGACATTATTCAGATGGAGGATACATGAGAAGATGATTTTTACAATTTTAGCAAGCACCAAACCATGGTGAAAAGGTGGTTTGACAAATGATCAAAGATAAAGGTGTTTATGTAAGGAAACCTAGTTCTTATTTGGAACAAAGCATATAAACCAAAGGGTAAACATGGGAAGTTCACACCTTTGTGGATAGGTCCCTATTAGATTGTTGAGACACTTGAAAATAGCACCTTTGAAATAAAATACTTAAAAGGAGAAAAATTCACATTGCCCACTAATAGATAGTACTTTAAGCATTATTTTTTTCCTTCTCCCCCTAGGGTATTCATGGAGTAATTGTAATAATAGTTAGAGTTAGTGTAGGTAGGCTGATTTAGTTTCTTTTTATTATTTCCTTCTTGTCCTTTATTTGTACTTATGTTTGTGTATATTTGTTTGATTTTCCTTTACTTTCTTATTTCTCTATTTATGTTTTCTCTTCTTTTTTTATTGCTTCTAATAAGTCCTTTGAGATAGCCGTCAACTCAAAGTTCATGTTAAAACCCTAGGAACTCCATAGTTTAGAAATATAGGTATGAATCAAAAACATTTGTTGATCATGGGTTTGAAATGTAAGCTTATGTTATAGTTTAGAGAAACTAGTAAGGAATAATAATTAGGTCAACTATTATATGATATTTTAAACATTATTTTGATCTAAATTTGGATTTGAGAAGAATTGCACACTTAGGATGAATGCTTTAGTTATTAAGTCATAGTCATGTTTGCACTTAACAAATATCCTTACCTAGGACAAACTTTCAACCATAGGTGATTGTCTAAGGATAAAATATTTGACCAAATCCCTAAACCTAGCAAAATTGGTTCCCAAACTTTTATATAAATCCTAAAATATCTAAAAAATACAATAGATAAGAGCTTACTACAAAATCAAAAGTTTTCCAAACTAAGGTTATTCTGGTAATCTCCACTAGGGATATGGATGCATAGATGGTAGTGGAATAAGGCCTTGACTGGAGACAAATACATATCTTTCAAGGCTATGGATGCCTGGATAGTAGTAGAGGAATGCCCAATCCTTCCCTAAGGTAAAGCATGGTTTTTAATGAACATCCAAACTTGTTGTAAGTAAATGTTAGTGATTGAATACATGAGATCTAGAAGTTGTCTCTTGAGTCCCATGACAAACAATAAGTGGAATCAAATCATAGACATAGTATGGATAGGTTTTGATGTTTGATATTAATTTTTTAGATGCAAGGTTTATTTTAACCATGAAATTATCTTGATAATGGCACTGATAAAGTAGAATAAGTAATCTAGTTATTTTTATGAACTAGATTCTCTGAATTCTAACATATTATTATTTTTTCCCTAGAAGTCACCATTTGTTGAGGTCAACATACCCCTATTTATAAAAATTGGGGACCCATTTTTTAAATTATGTAATTTATACCTAAAATTTGAAACTCACTTGATCAAAGTATTATTAACATGTTTTCACATTATCCATATTTTAACATCATCCACCCCATGTCTTGGTTAGTATATCTATTCATGGTTCTATTATTTCTCTACCTATCACTGCTAACCATTAATCTTCATGTTTCAAGTTGCAAGTTTCATAGAACCCTCATTGAATGGACCATGCCTAGGTTTTTACAGTTTAATCCCAACTTGGTTTTTTACAAGCCTTTGGTCTATGTAAATCTAAGTTAAATCTATATTCAAGCTTCTTGAAGCCCTCGTTTAAAAACCCTAGATCAAGCCCTTTTATTTAAATTCAAAGTTTGGCAGGATCAAAATTGGTGGGAACACTTGAAAAGGGTTGTGAACTCAAGCTTAATGTTTACACTAAGGCTTAGTCATGTTTTTCAACATGACAAAATCACAATCTAAAAATTTTATGCTTAGTCCCCTTTATAATCTAAAACTCTTCGTTCCCTTTCAACATGTTCTAACTTTATTATTTAGTGTCATTTTGTCTTATTCTTAGCTTTTTCAACTTTATTATTAATGGTCCCCCTTGTTATGAACATAGAATAATGTCTTAGTCATAAGGCCATGTTCATGTTTATTAACATAAATAGGACCTTAGTCTAAAGTCTTTCACCTAAGTCTTATATGTCCCTAAGCCCTAATTTAAATTGTGTGCTTATTTTTAGAATTGATGGCCCATGTTTTAATGGGTAACATTGATCAAATAGAGCAAAGTAGACCTGATGAATCAAAAAATTTGATATATGGAGCTAATCTCACTTGATCACATGGATCGTAATTAATGATCTATGGCTGCTCATACAAGGATGATCTAAAGTAGTGAACATAAAATTAAAATTCCATTATGAATATCTACTCAAATCATGATTGATGGTTCATGTTTACTCATGACAAATCAATCAAATCATGCATACCAATTCAAAGTTCTTATGGGACCTACTATTCATAGGACTTAAATTCAATGTACTCATGATGATTAATTTATGTTTGCAAAGCCATTATTGATGTCTATGAGGTCATCATTGACATTCACGAGGTTGTCAAATTTTAGTCTCTATGATTGGTTATGCAAGCTTAAAATAGATGTTCTCGTAACCATTAATTGACATTTATAAGGACATCATTGACATTTTTGATACCTTCAAAATTTAACCCCTATGAATAATTATATGAGATTAAATTTGATGTTTTTATGACCATTAATTGATGTTCATGAGGCTATCATTGACATCCATAAGACCGTCAAATTTAAGCTTAGGAACCAAACTCATTTAGATGAATGAACACATTAAATATTGTTAAAGCTCATTGCTTGTTTTTTAGGATCAATGGAGACCCATTTGGATAATAATCATGTTTAGAATTTGTGCTTCAATGATAAAATTGACCTTTCATTTAGCCTTTATCCCATTGTAAACCAATTTTAAATTTACATAAGGATTGTTTATAAACACCATCAACCTAGCTCAAATTTTATCCTAAAGTGTGGTCATGTTTCTAAACATTAAACTAACCTTTGGTATAAAAAATCATGATTGGTCCCCATATGCCCCATGATCTTATATGGGTCTATGCTATCAAATTAACCCAATAAATGCAAGGTCCCATTATTAAAAAGTTATCTTAAAAAATTTTACCCTAAATTTTTAATATATTTATTAATACAGTAAAACCTTAGGTTAAAAAAAGATTATTTATTATTAAAGGTCCCATTTTATCATGATCTAAACTTAGCTTAAAAATTTTAACCTAAATTTTATATCATGTTTATTAACATGAAATAAACCATAGTATAGAGTCTTTAACTCAAGTTCTTATATGTCCTAATGCTAACTTAAACATCATGCACCTTTGTAGGATCTATAACACACATGAGATTAGAAGAAGATGATAAAATATAGAGATATCTCTATAGAATATTTAACTAAACCTATGAAGGCCCATATGATCTCCACATGGTGAACATGCCTCAACTGATGGAACTGATAAGGTGTAGAGCTCAAGAAGTCCTATGGGATTGCCACATGGCATAACCATGAAACATAGTATAAATATTGACCAATGACATATAAATCACATGATTGAGATCGATGTCTCACATTGATCTATGTAATATTATGTAGTATAATGGGACCAAGTAAGAATTTTAAAGGGAAATGGTTAGTTTTTTAATATTAGTGGATAAATGCTATGAAAATTGCCATATAGATGCAATGATGATGTCACATGGGTAGAAAGTGAAAAAAAATTAGATTTTATGGGAATAGAAAAGCAAAGGTATAAATACCAAGGTTTAAATCAAATCCAAGGTGTGAATTCCCTCAAGTTCAAATCCATCACAATTAAAGATTGAAAGGACCTATAGAGAAACCCTAATCATCTAATAATCCCTAATTTAATCACAAATTGATCATAACTAATATTGAGAGAGTTTAATTGATATATACACAAGTAAAAACTAATATAGAGGTAAAATATAGACCACTAGTGAGCATTTTAATAAATTCATAGTCATGTTAGCATGGAAGCAACATAGAGAGGACACATAACTCTATTTAACCATAGAGTTAGAAGAAAGGGTCTTTAAGGACACATTATTTGATGTTATGGTGTTGAACACTAGGGACAATACTTGGTCTAAGCTCTTTTGTAAAATTGAAAAATTACAACCCATAACAAAAGAGGACAAGAAGATTGAATCCTTTGAGATAATATATTACAACCCAATTGCAACATAGATGATGAGCCCTCACCACACAAAAACCAAACTAGAGGTACTTAACTATATAGATGTCCTCATCCCTATCTTTAAAGAATGTAAAAATTGAAAAGGGTATGTTGTTCAATGAATGTAATCAAAAATGCATTACTTTTGAGAACTATTTTAAATTACCCAAGCCCTAAGTATATGTACCCACACATGATTAATGTACTAAGAAAAATGACCTCAAAACCATCCTAGCCCCATGGTTATGTTCTAGAAATTATGTGATATTTGACCTTATTAGAAATATTCCCATCAGCCAATTCTGACCTAAAATTAAGATGATAATGACCTTGATGAATAGGCTACATGGAAACCCCACTACCAATTATGTTGATTGTATTTGGGTATCCCTAGTATACTATATTATTGAGAAGGAGCTCACCCCCCACTGGGCAACTTATCAGCTCATGTTTATGTAGGTAGATCTTAACAGTTAAGAAAGGGTCTAGGAAAAACTTATTTATGATGTCTTATCTCTTGGATGCCCTACTTTCCAAAAGTGAGATCCATAACTTTAGGGGATGGTCACCTTAAAATACATAGGAAATGTCCTAGTTCTATTCAAAATTTCATATCTTGAAGTATAGAGACCATATTAAATTTATCTATGATTGCATCTATTTTACCTTGAATGAGGCTATAATAAGATGCCCAATACCAAGAGTCATCCCATTGGAAAATAATTATATTGATTCCATTTGGGACATATTATTATATCTATACTACATAATCATTAGGATTGAGGGAACATAGTGAACTCCACTTAGGCTGCTAGTTTATGTTCTAAACAAATTGGTTGAATAGGAAGTTACATTTCAAATATGCAATGGTATAGATGGGTTTTGTAGAATAAAAAGAAAGGGATTGATAAATATTCCATCCTTGGATATTTTCAGAACCATATTCCATCATTGAAACAACATTGAAGATGTTTCTAGGCATAAAACATCTTTCAAGTTATAACATGATGAGTTGAGAGAGTGGGACCCCAATGATAGAGTTGGCAAACATTTGAAGGTCAAATAGATAAGTTTGAGCTATGAACATTGGATTTATGTCTATGAATCAATATACACAAAGGATACATCCTTCATAATGGTATTTATAATGTTGAATAAATAAGGCATCAACCTAAAAGCCATATTAATGAGGGACTAGAAAGGAAATGATGATATTTGGTAGCTTGGTCTAAGGCAATACCACTTTCTAGGAGGTCAATCCTCTTAACCTCCTCCCATATAGATAAAATCATAATTAGAAGTCCCAAATCCTAAAGTATAATTTAAAAATAGGCCTAAATAAGGGATACCTAGGGGAGGAGACATCATATTTATCCCAACCCAATGAACCAGACTCTCTAATTGAATACATTGATGTGATGGCATTAGACCCAAGTGAGATAGTGGAAGATACATTGCAAATGTTGTCCACTACTTATCAATCTGATGAAAAATAAATTTAGATGGAGGAACTACATCCCCAAATTTAATATTTAGAGATAGAAAATGGGAATGAGTTATGTTTGAGTCTATTTTTAGTTATTCCCCCATAAAAAAGAAAGGCTAAGCTTGCACTAGTTCTAATAAGACTAAAGAGGCCTAGACTAACCTTCACTCACCCATTAAGTGAGGTCAATGTATTTAGTGAATAAAATTTCATATAAATACAAACCATCCATAAATGATAAATCTATGGAAAGTTTCAAAAGGTTCCTAATCTACAACACTCTTGGGCCCTAACCAAGCTATTAAACATAACTGTCCATGATGAGCTCAAACTATGGATAATTACTTTACAAAAGGAAGATAAATAAATAAATAAATATGGCCTCCATTTGGGATTCAAGTGGTAACTATATTATTCTTCCTAAGGATTCAATTGGAAACCAAGTATAAACTCAAGATCCTCCTTAAATAACTCATTCATCAATTGGAGTCCAATTCAATCTAGAGATAGCAGGTTTGGAGAGGGTGATAGAAAAGAGATCAATGGTTGTTGGTGAATAATTAATTTTTTAGAAGGTGGAAATTCTTTTTGGATTAAATCAAATAGGACTTTATAATCTATGTGAATACCCCACATTTGAATAAGATATACTTGGATTATCCCAATCTCAATCATCCCAACTACAAATTGGCATCAAGGGCATGAAACAATAAATATAGAATCTAATGAAGCAAAAGGAAAATATAGAGAGGTAGGTTGTTTTATATATCATATATAACATGATATATATGTTTGAGGCATAATTTTATGACATGTTTGACTATCTAAAGATAACAAAATCAAGATAAGGTGTATTAGGTCAGCAAGATGTAGTAGCCATGGGTTTAATTACCCAATGGAAGAGCTTAAAAGATAAGATGAATGATTTAATTAGTATACTTTTAGGGGATAAAATCCCATGTTTTAAGACCATAAAACTTTCCCATATCCACACAATAATGTGACTAATTATACATAAAATTCAAGGATTGAGCATGTGGTCCAAGAGCTTGGAAATATTCCTCAGGGGTGATAAAGGTTTACTAGATATGATAGATTAATTACTTAAGGCCATGATTTCCCAACCTACAAAAGTTATCTCCATGGGCATCATTATATATGATGAATTCAAGCGTATGACCACTTTTTTCATTTAAGAGGTAAAGACCAAGATCCATGGTGGGTTTGGGAATGACAACAATAGGATCATGGATATGATCCTAACTACAAAAGAAAAGATTGTCAAGGTGAGAAGCATTAAAGAAGCCTTGGAGATAAATAATAGGGAACTTGAAGAATTATTTGAGTAAAAATATGAACTCTTCTTTAAACCTATAGTTATTTTGATATTTATTTATGGGTAACATCAAAAGGTGGTAAGGCTACTTCAGTAGAACCAATGGATTTCATCAGTATAGGGTCCACCAATTAGTTAGGAATATTATCTTTTATTAAATAATTGTAAATTTTAACTATGGTATATTATTTTATAAGGGAATGTCTATTATTTTAGCACATTTTCCTATAGGTCATCTCATTTTGAAAAATCTAGTGTATTCTAGAAACTTTATAGGAAGGATAACTATCCTTTACATTTGTATACTTGTAAGTTAATGCAATCGATTGACATACTTTCTTATTTATATAAAATAAGTATTTTACATTGTAAAGAGGATGAATTTCTGAGCCAAAATTTATATAATTTTGAGATATTAGTGTAAACAAGCAATTCTGAAAAGATTGTCCAATTTTTTTTGCATCATTTGTTAAATGGTTTCTCTTTCAATTGCTTGTTCTAGATCTTAGATTTGAATACTTATTTTGAATTATTGTAACATAAATTTTGAATGTATAATGGTTAACTTGTGCATATTATACATTAATTTAAGGTTTCTTAGTTTACTTCATTCTTTTTTCTCTACATTTGTAGATGTGCATTAGTTATCTGCTTAAAGGAGTAAACCTTTAAAGTAAATATGGTTATCATTTGCATTGTTTCTTATCTTCCTTAAAATATTGCCTAATATATTTATTTATTTGATATTAAGCTATTATACTTCATATATTGGTTTTAAGTGCATGCATGGGAGACTCTTGAACATTGTCATGATGTCTGAGATGAATATCAACAACACTTTTATTCTCTAACTTATTTTTTTAACCATTTACTTTAGATTAAATTTTCATTATATATGTGAATTTTAGCTTAGATTTGGAATTATAATTGAACTTAATTAAAAAATTATAATGTATCATATTCTTATTTACAAATTTTTTCTCACCACAGTGGCTCCCAACCTACCAGCCAATATAAATATTATGGAACAATTTGCTTTCTCTACTTCTATTTCATCATAGGTAACTAGATTACCACAACCTACTACTCATGCTATGAATTCTAAAATGAAAAATTTTATATAAAAACTAAGATAACGTATGATAAAATTAGAGGCATCAGTAAGACTACCATCCTCTCTTATTATATTTTGTCCACTTTCAATTGGAGTGTTCATGGGCTTAGAATCTTGAAGATTGTACTTATTTAACACATATTGTACATATTTAGATTGAAAAATAAATTTCACTCCAATAAATTACATAATAATTCAAATATAATTCATATAAAATTATAATTACATAGCTTTTTTTAACATCTCTATAAATCTACCTGTAAATATCAATTAATCTACATAGAGACAAACATATAACACATTAGAATCAATTTTTTGTATGTAAAGATTTAGATAATTTTGAATTCATATAAAGTCTTGATCGAATAACCAAATATAAATTCTCAAGTACCAAGATATTGGATCTTACCTCATCCAATAGATAACATTCTTCAACTTATATACCCAAAACTATTTATCCTTTACCTCAAAACCTTGTGGCTTCCCCACATATATTTCTTCTTCAATCACTCCATTTAGGAATGAACTTTTGACATCCATTTTATTTATTATACATATTTTATGACTAGATACAAAAATTATTAGTCTTATATAATCTTTAAGTTCCACATTTTTATAAGTTTACTCATACTCATCCCTATATGTTTGTGTAAACTCTTTTACAACTAATTTATCTTTTAGTTTATTAATTGTGCCATCACTCTTCACGTTAGTCCTATAGACCCAATTGGTTTTAATGAAATTGTTATCATATTTAGGATGAAAAATATTCCATGTATCATTCATCTCAGTTTAATATATATCAACTTTCATATCATAAACCAACTCTTTCCTTTGACTAGCTTATTCATAACTTCTAGGTTCACTAGCCATACATGATAATACAAACATAATATTATCATCATAAGCATCATAAAAAAAATTACCTTATTTATTTTTAATAATTTAGATCATCCTATCATATTTATATTCTAACATTTAATTTTTTGTATGTAGATTCAACAAACACTTGTACTTTCTTGATGATGATTGAGTTAGATGACTAGTCTCTTGGGAAGAGTAGTATTATTTCTTGATGAACTAGAAACATGCATAAAAAAATGAAATACCTCAAAATAAAAATAAATATGATGCCAAATTAAATTATTTAATATTTATTTATAATCTCAAAATCAACATACATCTTTTTTTTTTTTAAATTACAATCCCTAGAAATAGTTGTGGATTTACTTGTAGGACTATAAAATTTATATGCTTTGATTTTATCACTAAATCTAATACCTATGCAAGAAATTAGTCCACATAAATATTAATTAAATATCTAAAAATGTGATTTTACTCTGTATTTTATTATGTTAAAATACTATCTATTATGTTTCCCAAAAATACATCACTTGCATGCTTCAACTTTATATGAATATTTCTTGTGAAGGCCTATTACCATACCTTTTGTGTCAAAAATATGAAAATTTTAAAAATGGCATGTCCATATTTTAAATTCCATAACATGATAAAATCCTAAATGGTGGAGAAATAATTTACTTAATAATGTTTAATCTTAATGGAAATATCATATTCTTTTCCATATAGGATTTTTAAAACAATCTATTTATAGATTTCTTATAAAAAAATAGAACAAACACCGTCTTCAAAAAGTAGATTTACAGTCTTTTCTACTAATTAGCTAACACTAATAACATTATCACTCATATTTTTAGAAAAATAAACATCACTTATTTTACCCTTACCTTTACTTGTGGTGATTTTCATGTTACATGTTACTTCAAATTGGATGGAATTTCCATCTCCCAATGTCACTTGATTTTTGATGGAATCATCTAACTTGTTGAAACCATATTTGAGACATGTCATGTTATTTTAGAAACCTAAATCAATAAACTAAAAAAAATTCCCATCCTCTATTCCCACATTGCATGTGATATAACAATCTGAGTGCTCTTTCTCTTCACTTTTTTCAACTTGGAGTGCCTTCTTTTCACCCTCTTAATTAGATTTATTCTTAGTTTTTAGTATCCTAAAATATTTTATAAAATGTACCAGTTTTTTTTTGAAATAATGAAAAGTAAGGTTTCTCTTTTTTTTATGTTTGAATTTAACTTGATATTTTAACTTTTAATTTAAGTTTTTATAAATCCCTTTATTCTGATTTTTTTCCTCTTTGACCTTTGAAATTCTTGTCTTAGTTTCAATTCCATGTTCTAGATCTCTTACATATAGTCTCATGTTATCATCATGGGACAAGAGAGAACCCATCAAATCATAAACACTTATAATTTGTATGTCCTTAAGCTCCTAAAGATTGATCATAATATGTATCCATGTTATATTTAAACATCTAAAAATGTTCCTTACTATGACCATATCTTCTATAGATTCTCGATAAACCCTTATTATATGCACTATGCCATTTATCCTTATGGAATATTCTTCAACTCCTTTATTATCAAACATTTTCAAAAATTAAAAATTTATTTTAAAATTTTGGTGGAGTTTTTCTTATCTTACCTTAACAAAGTATTGATATGAAGTTTCCAAGGTATTCCATGCCTTATGATTTTTTTCATACAAAAATTATTAGATATATGCCTAGGTATATGGTTCTCTAAAGATAAAATAAATATTGTGCATTAGCCTTTTATTCTTACATTTTTGATTTATTCTGATCGTAAGATATAGTATTTAGATCTAAAAATTTTATGTATCTATGTATCAAATTCTCCCAAATCCCCTACCATACAAGTATTATCTTCAACTAATCTCTTAAATATTCAAAGTTTTCTCCTTTGAAAATAGGATATTCATAGAATCAAATTCACAAAAGCCATGATTCTCCTAGTAATGGCTTAAAACACTTCTAAACCTTTATTTAATGAACATATAATGACAAATTAACTTTATTAATTATGGATGGAGTGAAATTCAAATTTGAATTAATCTAAAAATTAAGCTAGTGATCATCTAAACTAGGCTAGAATTAATAGTTGTTAATCTACTATTATTGTAAGTGTGAATGATGACAAAATATGTACTAAATAGCTTCAAATTAATATTATTAATATTTATAGTTTTAATTTATTAATAATTTCAATAAAAATAATATAATAAAAAACATAAAAAAAATCATTTCCAAAATGGATTATGGTGCCTCACTTTTGAACCATATTTTGTTGACATAATAGGTAAAAACTAGTCAATTACAAAGAACTTACATGATAAAGCATGACAAGTGAAATTATAAAATTAACTCCTAAGAAACATAATATGAATAAAAAATAATATACTAATCTAACTAGAAAATATACTCAAGAGAGTAAGTTTGACTTACTGACATGATATGGTCATCTTCCAAGATGCCTCTCCAACATTTAAGCAAAACATGCACACTTGATAGGATAGTCACCCAAATCCATATATAATATAAAATTGATGAAAATAATATTAAATTTAGTTAACTAAGTTTTATAGAGTTTTCCCCATATCTTGGGGATGAATGGATAATTATTTTAGCTTAATTAAATACATATTTAGTGAATTAGACTCTTACTAACACTTGTAGATTTTTTTTAGGAAGTTGTTGAAAAGTATTGAAAATAAACAAAATAATTAATGTAGGGCATAGTGAAATTAAATAACCCACATATAATAATAAAAATAATTATATCAGTATAAATTAAGAGTCAACAATGGCATCATACTTTACAAAAAAAAGTGTTACATAGGAAGTTGTTTCGTAATGTGTTATGGTAGTTTCATTATTGACCATGATGGATTCATAATTGGACATGGTTGTTTCATATTTTCAACCTACATAAGGTGTAGTTTTCATCACCATTTACACAATTTTAAATTTAATTTCCAAGAATTTAATTTTCACATGTTTTTCATGCTTTTGATCACGTGACTTGATCATTTTCTATTCTATTCACCTCTTAGATGGTCTACCTCAACCCTAAATTTATTTTTATCAAATTTTATCTCCCTTATCCCTTATAAAACTAGTTAAATCTCTAGCTAACTATCACATGCAACCTCTTTCTTTCATTACAATAATTTATTCTTTCTTAGATTTATGGATTCAATATTTATGTTAGAAATTGAATATTTTGAGTCTTATAGATCCCTATCCCACTTGATTTAATTTTTTGAAGATTATATGCTTTGAAGTTTTTATCATCTTTGTGTTGCTCTACATAATACTAGAGAGGAGAATTCATGAATCGGTAATGAGTTATTTACCTTTGTGGATAAATATATCCATTGCTCAACTAATATTTTCTTCAATATTATCTCCCTATTACTTTATTCTCTTTTCATCCTATAATATTTTAAAGGGTCAAGCATGAGTATAAAAGGAGCTAGCATAAATGAAGATAGTATACTCACTACAATAATATTTTACCTTCTCTTGGCCATCACCAGTGGTTATTTTGGGGGGTTTTCACTTTAAATTTTTAATTTTTTTTATTATATTATATTATATTATACTATATTATCTATATATTAGATTATAATTTACATTCATAAAATTAAAAATAAATTTAAAAGATACTATTATCGTCTCTTTATTCCACACCAAAAAAATTGTTTAATACTTTTATTTATTTTTTAATGTAGAAATATTTCAAATCACATGGTTTGTATCAAAACATAGGGTAAATTAATTAAATTTAGTCATTATTTATAACTACTTAAAATAATCTACTTTTGTTTTTAAGACAAGCATGCACACACACACACATACCCATAAAAAATAAAGTAACCTCGATAAAATAAATAGATTACATCTTAGATATGATTTTATTCATCTATATAATAAAATAGCACTGATTTAATAATTAAAAAATATAACATTCATTTTACATTCATTCTATAATAGATCATTTTATTTTTACAAACAATCATTTGAAACTACAAAAAAACTAGTTTTTTAATTTGCATGTGTAAAATAATTTATAAATACTTGAAAGCTTTACTCTTTAGGGTTTGGATCTAATTCTAATTTAAATGTTATAATTTTTTTATTTCTTAATATTTTCATTAATTTTTATTTAAAAAATACAAATATAAAATTTTCATTTATCTTGCATATAGATAATATCTTGCATCAAGATAGAAAGGGGCACAATTAATATTTGTATCATGAGATTTGAATTTAGTTTTAATTATACATGCATCAAAATATATTTGAAAATAATGAAAAAAATAGTGGTATTTAATTTATATACTTTCAACTTTCATTTAAATCATTGCAAAGTACTTCCATTTTTAGAAATTAGCATGGTTTGATTTCTTTACAAAATATTGTCAAAAACATCTAAAAAGATAACCATCTAAGCTTTATCAAGATGAGAATAATACCAAACCTTTTTTAATACACATATATAATTAAAATTACCTATTTCATACCATTTATTATATAATTTATACCTTTAATCAATCAATCACATCATTATCCTCCCACATTTCATGATACTTTTAAAACATCCATACCTCATTAGAGCTAGTATATTTCTTAGGGTTAGATCTCATGTTCCTAGTAGTAATGTTCAAAGTGACACCAAAACATAACTTAGAAATAAATTTTTATATTAAACTTCCATAAACCATCTCATCATTAACTAATTCAACACCCTTGATGAGTAAGAGTGTGTACAAATAAATCCCATCGTTATACCCATTCATATGCAAGGTCTCCAATATAATGATCTCTAAGCATATACCTTCATCACTCCTATTTTACTTCTCCTTGGGACTAGCCTCATAATATTTTAATTCTATTTGTGTATTACATTTATGGATAACCTAAAAGAGTTAATCACATCTGTAGAGTCATTTATCCTAATTATACCCAGTTCATCACCCCTAGCATCAACCATGAATTTTGATATGTCTTCTTTACTAACACTGAACAACCTTGGAGTTAAAATTACCATAAATTATCAACTCTCTATGATTAATTTGATGCATTCAATCTCTTTTATTATCATCATGAGAATCTTTTCTACCCATCATTAAAAACCCCATTCTAATAGCTCAACCTAATCTCCCTAACCCTTATACCTATTTAGTTTAATTATTTTTGCATCTATTGTTCATCCAGATCTCAAGAAGTTGAGTGCATAAGATTGGTGTGTCACTTTCCATGTGAATAGGCACTTGAATTTTAAATCTACGTCAATATCAAAAATGAAAAATAATGACGATAAATTCTATAAAAAAAAACTTACTTCTTACTTAAAAACCTAGTTATATGCCCAAAACTTTATAAAAATAATGTCTGTAGATTCCTTTCATTTATTATTTTATTCTAGGTTGGCTTAAAATATTTTTAAATACTCTAAATAGCTAGACAAAACTTTCCTTTTAAAAAAAAAAAAATAGGATCATGGCCAAAGGGGATGACCTAAATAGTTATTTTTATAGTTATTACATCATGTTGTAGCCCTCATTCTTTCCTTATTTTATTTGTAGAGTTATGGTCTCTTATTCTCATTTTGTGTATCTTTATTGTTATTATTTTAAATTTATTATAAATATTTCCTCATGTTAAATTACCTACATGGGCTATAATTTACTTTTTTGATCATTAAAACTTTACAAATCAAAGGCTAGACTTATTCAATGCCATGCCAAAAATATGGTACTTCAATTCTATTCATACACCCAGAACTATAAATTAATAAATAATGTGTATAATAATTAATCCAAATCACCTTATCACTATAACACTTTTAAATTTATTTTATGATTATGGTGTGAACAATCACTAGGTGTTGGATTATAAAAAGGTATATCACATTATTATTCTAAAAGCACTAAGTGATATTCCAACTCTTATGTTTTATTTTTATACAAGCACTAAGTTATTTTGCAATGATATTTGTTTTAATGCAAACACTTATTATTTATTAACTTTATTACCAAGGACCATGATTATTCCAACACCCATTGGTTCACTATTCAATCTCAATTGCATGGAAATTTAGTTTTTAATTTATTTTTAATTCACATAAGAATACATGGTTTTATTCTAAAAATGATTGATCAAAACCAATAAACATCCACCCTAGTATAAGGTAATGAAAAAATGTAACAAAAATATACACAAAGTATGGGTATAACATAAAATAAAACAACACTCAACAAGAAGGTGGAAAATAATGATCTCTCTCATTATCGTATACCTACTTATACTTTAATGTCATTACAACTTATTCTTGTTTGACTCCTTTATCACTAGGCTTAACTCATCCTCATTGGATGTACCACATGAAAATGAACACTGTAATTAATATCACTTGAATGGAAAATATGAAATAAAAATTATTGTAACTTCATAACTAAATATAAATAACCAAAAAATAAATGAAGCATTGAATGTTGAATAAAAATTAATGTTTTTAAATATAAGTAAACATATGAAAAATTATAAATCAACTCATAAAATAATAATCTCGACACCAAAAAAAAATGTAATTTTATATGAATGTTGCTTAATCAACTATTATTTAGGAGGTTAAACATAGGATATTAAACTATAGACACCTAAATTTGGAATTAGACATTATGGAAACATCAAATCTGGTACACTTTGAAATAATTAGATTATGTGTATACATTTAACTCTTGCACACACATTTTCCTATCCATATTCCTACCTTTTATCCAATTAAACCAATTTACTAGGCACACATATTTAATATCACATTATTATAGGAAACAACATTCCATAATCCAAAATATACTATCACCATATATCAAATCATTGATTTTCACTTCCAAAATAGTACAAAAAGGTTAGACAATTAAAATTTACTATAAGTATTTGCCTCTATCAGCAGTGTACAAGAATACTCTATGAGTAATTTTCAAATTGATAATCATCCCTTATATTGGCCTAGATAAATTTAATACATTGGTCATAGAAGAATATATCAAATTTTTAACTATAAATACAAATAAATCCTAATATTAGGCTCATTTGATCACTATCTTGCATAAAAAAACATGAAAAATCAATTAGCACTTTCTTCAAACATTATCACAAAGGCATACATATTTGAAAATCTCTTAGAACAAAAATATAGAGTGAACTATGAATACACGTGCAGGTCGAATTATCATGGTTATAAGTCTATAAATCCAAACATTTTATTATATTCTATATTGATCAATATGTTTCACACACACACACACACACACACACACACACACACACAAAAAAAAAAAAAAAAAATTAGGAGAACTAGAGTGGTTGGATCCCCTCTTCAAAGTATTGGAATGTAATCAACACAAATTTACTTAGTTGGTATTTGTTTGGGTTTTAAGACCTAACATATTATCCCATTTTTCAAGGTTCACATAATGGTTGAAATTCATATTATGTTTTTAAATGAAGGAAAAGGAAAACATGTTTCAATGCATAGGATTGAAGGAGAGCATACACATGGAAAGTGTGTATAGGCATAGCCATAGGGATCTAAGGAATCATATACATACATACTTAACATGTATAGATTTTGTAGATCCTAGATAATATTGTTCATTGTAGTTGTCTCGATTTCATCAACAACTTTTGCATTGGGTTTGAGATCATGTTTCCTTATCTAAGTGATTATAAAGTAGACACCAAGTATTTTTATAAATAGTGATGAATTCAGTGATAAAAATTGATTAAAATAATCTAAGTAACTCTCCCCCTTATTCATTTTTCAATTTATAATATTCTAAGTGAAAGGTCAATATTTACATTTCTCAATTCATATTTGTAGGTTATTGTTATATCTTACACAATTTGAATATTTACAGTTTTGCTTTATTTATATCACACTAATAAAAAATAAGTAAAATGTTATGTATTTATGTGCGTGTATAAATTTATAAATAAAATAGATATTTAATTCTATTTATATATTAGTTTCAGTATTGTATATGTGACATTCATGTTTCATAGGCATATCACTTAAAATTTATAAGAGCTATGCTTTTAATCTTAGGATAAGTTTGTATTTATTTAATTTGTAATTTTATATTAATTTACATTCAACCAATTTATATTTAAGTATAATTTTATTAAATATTTTTACTTGATTAAAATTGATGTTTTTCATTATCATTTTTAAATTTAACCCTTAATACAAAAAAATATATAATAAAATCTTAACCCTAGACCATAAATTTGTCCAAAAAAATAAATCATAAAACCTAAAAACAAAATCCTTAACCCTAAACCATGAAACCTTAAACCATCAATACTAAATTATTACAAAAACATATTATCCCTAAACCCATAAATCTTGAATAACTAACTATTTATTTAATGTGTTTCACAAATAAATGCATGGGTAGTGGTATCAGCATGAAGTGTACATGCAATTCTAGATTATATACATTGTCACATATTCATAAATCAATTTTTATGTATATATTTTTAGATTGTGAATAAATTTTGGATATCAATATTATGACTTAGATAATATGTTTAATATAATATTTCAAGAGAAGTTGACAAGTGATAAGTATTAATATAGTGATTAATAAATCTGAACACTAAAATTCATCTTTCACTTAACATATATTTTTTCTAATATGATTTACCTGTAAGTTAAAAATGCAATTTATTTTATATGTTTCTAATTTTATTTCTCTACATGTTAAAAATTTAATGTGTTCTCTTCATAAAATTGGGACTCATTTCCATCGATTGATAAAAGTGCAATTGAGGTAACATGATTTGTTATTTTTTAATTATTTAATAATTTATGTTTATTCCTATATGAAACATTCTTAAAAATAAAGTTTCAAATATGCATGTATTTATATCATTCTCATGGAGAAAATGTTAGTATATGATAAAATTATGAATGATAAAAATTTACCATTAATTCAATTTCATTGTATAAAAGAGTATAAACCCAAACTAATTCCTTCATTAAACACTAATTGAACATAAATATCACATAGACATGGATTACATATTTTTTGAATGACTTATTCAAATCTTCTTTTAAATGAGTAATTGAGTTGCATTATTTAGGTTTGGTGTAAATATTTGGTGACTAAATGATATTTTCAAAGTATTCATGGATCATTAAAATATACATCATTTGTGCAAACCATAAAAATAGAGAAGAATAAAATATAAGCATGGGGAATTTTAGTGGATAATATTTGTAATTAGGTTAATATTGGGGTTTATAAATTTGGGAAAGGTTATGTGTGTGTTTTCAAGAATGCATAATAATTCACCAAAAAACCATACAAGTTACTTTTACCCACTAAATAGACAAATAAATTATAATTTCAATGGGGTTTTGTTTTTAAATTTCCAAACAATCAATGTTATAACATTTAAAATAATTTTTGGATTGCCACACATTATATGGGCCCTAAGATCACATTCTCTAAAAACTTAAATCGAAAATTTAAAATTTAATAAAATTTGTAAATTATAGAAACCCAAATCTATTAAATTCATTAATATATACACTTTAAATCAAAATATATGATTCATATTAATGATATTTGACTTCATATTGTTCAATGATCTATTGATCTAATTAAAAAATCTTCTAGTGTTTTCGTTTATAGCCTAAAAGTAAATCTATTGATCTAATACAAATAATATTTTTGATTATTTGTAAAATTCCATACATTTATAAACTTTTATTTTGTATATCTATTTTATAATCCATGATTATTTTCCATCCACATGATGTTTTGCTATACTTGTAATTATTTTCTAGAAATTTATGAAGATTTAATATCCTATGATATGTTATAAACCTACAAGAATTTTACATCAACTTCATGTTTTTGAATCTTGTCATTTACTTATATCATTGCAATTTTTTTCTAATCTTGAAATATTTTTCCATCACCACAATGTTTGGTCATCACTACAATGATTTTCTAACCCTATGATTATTATCTAATTATTGATGATTATTTAAACTTTAAATTCTTTTCCATGGAAATCTATGCTTATCAAAGGAATCCAATACTTTTCCAAGGCATTTGATTATTTTAAAATGCATTGTAATGATTTTTTAGAAGAGAGATGATATTTTAGGCATGTGATGCTTTATAGGAAAGTAAGACTTTTACATTTAGTGAGTTTTTATAAAAATTAAAATATTTTACAAGTATGCAATGTTGCTTTAAAAATTTATCTCTAATATTAATAAAAAATATTTATTTACATAATCATGGAAAGTAATAGGGAAAACTTACGAAGATAACAAATGTATCACCTTCTAAGATACAAAATATTACATCTTATTTTGAGAAATCATATCTGTTAGCTAATTTGTCTATCACATTTTTAGAATATGATATTAACATATAAAATGAAACTCATAATAGATTAAATAATAATTTAAATACCATTACTATTAGTTATTATGGCAATGAAATGACTTAAATTGAAGAAATCAAATTGAATCATCTCAAATCTACATCACTAGAAAGATTAAAATAAAAATCCACTTTTGCGATGATAATATCTCACAAATTTAATGTTGAAAGTGGAAATTATCAAAATAAATTAAATTTACCCACTAAAAATATTTTAAGGACATTAAATTATATCTAAAGAGAAATAAAATAAAATATGACTTAGGAAGGAATTTTAAGTTAGAAGGGTGACCAAGTTTTCATTCTTTGAACTTGTTGAAAATAAAAATAAAAATTAATCTCCCAAGGAATTTAAACATGTAACTTATTGGAAGGGATAAGATAATGAAAATGAAATTACATGCCTAGGAAATATATACACAAATAAAACTAAAAAATGGAGTTGTGAATCTTATTTCCAAATTGAAACCTGTGGATGACTAATTTTTTTTAATATGAATGTAAAATAATATTAGGACATGAGAACTCAAATTATACTTTTTTTAAATGTAGGAAATATTAATATAAATTTTAAAATATAATTTAATATAATTATTTAGGTAAAATAATTCAAATAATTATTAATTTCAAATATAGGAGTTCTACAAAATTGAATTGCCCCTCTAAGGGGTGTATGAAGCTAAATTTTGATGGAATATCTAAATGTAATCTTGGTAAGTCGGGGGTGGTGGAGTCATTAGTGATGAGTTAGGGTCTACTATTTATACCTATGTAAGACCAATGATAATTCACTCCATCTATGTTGTTGAGGTAAAAGCTATCTTTTAGGGCATTTAGCTAGTTGTCCAACTAAGCATTTCCAAAATAGCTATAAAATGGGACTTGCTAAACATCTTAAATAACTTGTTGATAAATGTTAATCCATCCCAAAAAATCAATCAAATCATAACCAACACCAAATGTATCCTTTAATCAACCAAGTGTACGATATCACACATCTTATGATAGGGAAACATGGTGGTAGACACCATAGAAAATATGAGCATACTCAAATCAAAACTCTCCTTATGGATCAGACCCCAAAACATCCCATCACGTATCTATGCCTTGATCAATAATTATTTAAATCTTAAATCCTCCCAAGTATACAATAGGGATGCACATGAGAAAAGTAATCATGATTAATCAAAGGATAAAATGAATTTTATGTCATAATAATGACACCAAATTAGAATCCAATAGTGAAACTTGTCATGTGAAAAAGGCTCCTAGCAATAGTTATAGAATAAAAAATATATTAAAATTTAAAACTTTTACTTGGCCCACTACAAATTTAATAATATAAGTATAAATAAGATAAACAACATGGGAGGAGATCAGGACTAATGTAAACCATTTTCATGTGAAAGCAAACCAAAAAGTGTAGAGAAAGTTGTGAAAGGGTACACTCATAAATTTTATGTTTAGGATTGAAGGGCATAATCAAATATTGGTTATGGATTCTACGATGGGATAGAAATAGTTCCATGTTATCTTTAAGGGATTCTATGTGGAAGTAATTAAATACATCATTAGGGAAGTAACTAGCATGTCTTATCAATGCACTAAGGCTTTAAAAGATAAGAGGTAGAAATAGGAGCTCATGCAGGCCTTTTTCAAGATTAATATCATCTTCAAAATGGAAAAGAAGGGATTTCCCAAAGCTAATATTTTTTATAGATGGTTGAATATCTACTTAAAGGTAATGTGATACTTTACTTTGGAATGAAAATTCACTCATATCTTCTCACACAATTTCTTGTTTTTGAACCATTTAAATGATATATGATTTGTTTGCCATATATCCCCTCATATCACTAGAATCCAAATTACTATCCTTATAGGAAAACCCTACTATAGACATAATCCATAAACTAATAATTCTCTTGCTCACTGAAAGAGTGATCCCCATGATGATCTAATAAATACATAATGCGAGAAGCTATAAATAGAACATTGATAAGGATAAATCAGCTAAGGGAAGAAAGGTTGAGGAATCTCCTTCCACCTATTTGGATCACCCATATAATGGAGGGGAGAAGAAGAAAAAAAGGAAATATATGTATCCTTCTCCCATAGAGAAGATCTTGGTGAAGAAGATCATTATAAGTTTCTAGTTCCCTTAGGGCATAAAAAACCCTAACTTATAAATACATAAATTAAAAGTGGTAAAGGTATGGAAGAGTAATGATGATTTGTATCATCTTCTAGATAAATATAAGGAATGTTTGGTAGATTTCCATGATAATATATAGAAATTGGGTAGGCATCTAGTGTCACTCATAGAATAATGGAATAATTTTAAGCAAGAAGTTGATGGGCTAAGGGAAGGGATGGGTAACCCAAAAATGGTGGAAAGAATAAAGATGGATGGAACCCCTAAAGGAAAATAAATTATCACCATCAACCTAAGGAGATAAAACACCAAGAAAGGAAAAAATATGATATATAAGGACAAAGGCTCAGCATAACATATAATAAAAATGGTAGAAGACCATGAAACATAAACTAAATGGATGAGAAGTAGTAATGAGAAGAAGAAGATAGGTGGTAGTGTTATCACTTAGATTTTCACCATTTGAGGAGATGGAAACTCTATCCTCACCCAAGTGGCACAATGAAATCACCTCTAGGATTATGGGTAGCCTAAGGATGAGTTCAATCTTTAGATAGGGCTATCTCCCTTGATGTACCACTTTGGATTGCAACTAAAACTAGATTTGGGAAGTGAAAAGGGAGATAGATAATTGAAATAAAACTAGACTAAGTGAGGTGATACACCAAATTAATTGATGACATCCAACCATATGCATATTACACTTGAATTCAAAGGATAAACTAAACATACACTTCTCCAACCTTCATCTTCTCATATCAATGTTATATTATAGGGTTATATATGAATGTGTAAAGCTAGGAGGACTAGAAAAGAGGCCTTAAATAACACTGATGAAAATAATAAATCACTTAAAATTTTAAATCTCATAAAACACTTCACATTCCCTATAATAAGAAGATTTTCTAACTACCAATAAGGTGAAATAATGAGACCACATGTTAGGAATCCATAGTCTTCACGAAACAAGATTCATCATCCCAGTATAAAACACTTATGAATAGTCATGGAAGAGGTAAAAAATATTATTATTATTGATCAAAAGGTATAAATTTGAGTAGGTCTTTTCCATACTCAAGTGTAGCATCCAATTCAATGCCAAAATGACTAGCTCTTATAAAACTTGAAAGAGAAATAAGAGAAGAGAAGTATAAGGGTCACAAAGACACTTTTAAAGTTGATATAAAGAGTTACTTGTCCATGTAAATATGATATGGGATTAACCATGTAATTTTTTTAAGTACAAGTGTCAATTCAAGGCACAAACTTCATGAAAAGTGTCATAAAACTCTCTATTTTACACAAAAAAATTGCCTTCATGATTTCCTCTATTTGAACAACCCATAACTAATTAAGAATAGGTATGATTATTGTAATGTAGGATAGGGACATCAAAAATTACTATACATGAATTAGTTTCATTTTATAGTCTTTTGAAAACCTTTGAAAGCGAACCATCATCATCTATTGTCTAGAAAAAAAACTCCTTTCACGTACCCTGCATACTTGGCATGAAAATTTGCATTAGTTACTCATGAAAATCCATGTAATGAAGTGTATTCAACCTTTAAATACCCTCAATGACCTTTTAAGAATTATGGGAACCTTAAATTCAGTTCACTTTAAGTTTTCCATCTTCTTCACTAGCTTGTCTACTAGGCTAATTTTGATTGGTTGAGTTGAAGGAGCTAGTTAGGCAATTAGAGGTTATTACTAGTCATGAGAGTTATATGGGGAGTTAAACTAATTATTAATATTTTCATCTATGTGATTTAATTTTTTTCAAACCACTTAAAAACTAAAAACACATAAAATAGTGAGAAAAAACTATGTTTTTTCTTCCATCTGCACATCTAGTTACCATGGGAGGGAGATTGAGTGATTCCTATGAAACCTAAAATAGGTTTAATGTTCCAAATATGTCATTTTATTTCATATCCAACTCCATTTTCTCAAATTGGTCCTAGTTGAGGGTTTAGTAGGGTTTTAGGCATGTTTTTGGTCTTAATTTTGGTTCATAAAGTTTGGATGCCCAAACTTTTAAAAAAATTTAAAAAAATGGTGTTTAGGTACCCTAATAACATCTCCAAATTCCTTTTACTCCCATGCAAAACATCATGAAAGATATGAGTTCTTGAAGCTATTTATTCAAGTTTGATTATGTATTTCCATAGGCTTGATGTTTGTTTTCATATTATAAATGGAATAGTTGAAACCTCTTTACTCTATAAAATACTTAACACCTCTATAGTGACTCCTTAGACATGATATAAGTAATTATAAAGCTCTCCTAGATTTGGAAATGAAATTGACCCTTTGTTTGGTCGTTAGGCAGTAGGGTTGATTTTTCCATACTCCTATGAGGTTTTATTAATGTTTTATTATATATTAATCAGATTATCACAACCTTTGGAAATATTCAAGCAACTTATTAATCACCTTTTTATCATTTCTTCCCAAAATTGCCAAGGTTTGCACAAGGGGAAGTACCCTCTGTCTGAGACAAAATAGAGGGTATTTATCCTAATTTTATAGAAAAAATGGATATTTTATATGGTTACCAAAGTTTTTAGGATAATTTACACCAAATTTTATCCCCTGATGACACCATTTACCTTTTCAAAACATCAAAACTCAAGATGGGCTCCTTGAATGACAAATTATGCAGGATTTTATCCATGTGGACTGTGTGCTAAGGTTTTTTAGAACCCTTATATTTTTTTTCTCCATAATTAAAGTTCCATTATGTTTCTCTATATTTTGGTGAACGTAATTTAAAATTCCTTTGTCATTCCAAATCTCCATGTTCCTTTTCCATACCACTATCTAGTCAAGACTGAGTGCCACTACCCTAACTGTGCTTTCTCCTTTTCCTCACTTAAATGGTGATTATTGTATGTTTAGGCCTTGAGTATATTTATAAAAAAAAATTAATTATTACATGTTCATTTATAAACAAATTTTATTCATTCATCTCACTTCAAGGTCAAGGCCATCTCTTAGAATTTTAACTTATTCACTACCTAATTGAGACAATAATCTACAATCAACTGTAGGTCAAAACTCCTTGAGACTTAGTCATAATGTGGATAGGATCTCCATGGAAAATTATAAAAATTTGATAACCTCTCCTTAATTTAACTTTCCATACATTTTATTTGGGTTTACAACTGAGTTCTCTTTGGACTAACCGAGAAAGACTCCCCTTAAACCCTATTGCAGGTTACTCTCATCTTATTTGGACCCGGTTCATGATGTTAAAAAACTTTACATGAGATATTCTAAGGTTACACAACCTTATTATATTATAAAAACACATTTAGTATATTAAAAAAAAAGCCTAAAACTCATGGTAGCTCGCTACCTATATATCTTTTTGATCTGAGCCATGCCTAAAGATGCTTTATAGGAATTAGATTTTCAATACAATGCTCTAAACCTTCACTCAAGTATACATAGTTGTATAACCATAAAGAGACTAATTTATATTTTTGAACTTAATCCATTATTATAAACATCACCTCATGCTAAATTCTAACACAATGATACACAATTGGCTCTAAGTCCATCTTCTCAATCCATTTATACAGAGAGTAGGTGTATATAGGTACTAGACACAATGAATGAGACATATTTGGAGACCTTCAGGTCATGAAAGATTTCCTAAGCCATATAATACTTATCTAATCATAAAATATGAGTTGTTTGAAAACTTTGGGTCTAAAAATCTCTTTGGAACTCCAACTATATATGTTATTGCTTGATTTCAATACTTTTGAGGGTACTTTTAGGGCTTTTGACAACCATCCTTCCTTGAATGTATTGACTTGATATTTGGCATGTATTATCTATAATAGAGGAAATAAATTAATTCATTATAAATTATTTGGAACCTTATACAAACATTTTGTGGGATATCCACAAAACCTATTGGATCTCTATTTTGTACTTTTAGGGAAACCTTCCCTGAAATCATTCATTTGTCTCCTAAATATAGTTTCCAAACTTTAAATTGTCAATTTATTCTATAAAAAATTATACCATGTATTATATATCATATCAAGGCTTCAAGTAAAACTTAAAATCATGTTTCAACAATTCTATATGGTCCATATACTCTGATAAACTGCCTATAGATGAACATTTTCCTATCTATAGGCATTGAATGCAAACTTATACAATCAACAAAATATGTGTTATTATGATAAATTTAGGCATTTTATAATTTTTATAATTCAATTATAATACTATAAAATATTTTAATCAACTATCAAATCTCCTTTTCCATCATGGTGTTGCCAAAGAGAGACCTTTATAGGTAGACAATATCTTGCATACATGAAGTAATATGGGATAATAAGCAATGAGTGTTATTTTGGATTTCATATGAATTTAAATCTTATAAAAATGCCTTAAAATACCACTCTCATATCCTAAAATATATTAAAAATGTGTCACTACCTTAATTTCAGCATGGATTCCTCCATGAAAACACTTGAACATGCTCATTAATGTCTACCAGACTTTGAATATTGCATATGATAGAAAATTCATGAAGACTACCTTAAATAATGAATATTATAAAGTGAATGTAATAATAAAATTTTTAAAACATGATTAAAAAAATCTATTTTCATCTCCTAGAACCATTTCCAAATCATAAAACAATACAAATGATGAGAACTCCCTATTGCACTCAAAAGAGACTAGTCTAAAAATTTGATGTGAATTTCTCATAAAAAAAACTTAACACATGAAAAAAATAATGGTATACATAAGGGAACATATTTAAAATCCTCTAGAATTCACCTTAGCAACTGGTTTATATGAAATTGCTCAAACAAGAGCAAAAATTGTAGGGTGCACTAAATAGCTAGTAGATTTACACAATCAACATCATGAGGATGGTTCATGAATAAAAAGACACCATTATTAAAAATTATTATATTTAAATTAAGGTATATTATTTCAATTCAACCTACCCAAATCATTCTCCTTGAAACATCCTGAGTTGTCTGTACCAAGCAAAAACATGCAAGTCACTTTTACTTGCGAAGAAAGGCTAAGAAAGAGATGAATAGTTTTGAGAAATAAATGAAACTTAAAAATAAATTAAGCCATGTATATTAGTTTTTTGAATATTAATATTAACCCCAATATCTTTTTCCATGTGAAACACTTCCTAAGAAAGCTGTACCAGTGCCATTTTCTCTCTTTTTTAGTTATTTCTATAATTTCAGTAAGGAAACCTACCATTTTTTTATGTTAATAGCATAAATTACATGTAATATGACCTATTTTACATTATTTAGTATAAAATTAAATTTTTACACCTTTGGAAATGTGCCATTTGCATTTATGACCTTTAAAAGCCCACTAAATGACATAAATTGATAAATAGATTAAGATGACTAAGACTAAAGCTATTATAACATTAAATATAATAAAGTGAACTATAATAAACCACATAACACTCATATTACACTCTATATATACCTATAAACTATTTTTTTTACCTATAGGTGCCCCAATTTGACTAAAAAGTCAAATTTTGTCAATAGGTAGTAGGAAAGAGATCCACTCTGAGAAAATATAACATGTTATTTTATGTTTTGGTATAGATTTTGGTCCTTATTTATATGAAACTTCAGTTAATTTTTATGTTTGATATGTTAGGTTAGCCTTGTTTATTTTTGTCTTATCCATAATTTTCATGATGAGCTATGGTTTTGAGGTCCCTGTAAAACCTAAGATTAACCTATCAATTAAAAAATTATTAATTTTTAGACTCTAAAAGTAGATTTTTTTATAAGATATTTTATTTAATATAATACCATGTTAATTTTTATTAGTAACCAACACTTCCATCATTCTTATTAGTTTAAAAGCACTAGTTGGGGTTTGGTGAAATGCCTAGCTATGGTTGACAAAGAATACTTGAAATGGAAATTAAGTGCATATGATATGTGTCACTATCCTTTTTACTTTAGTAAAATAGTTTTATGGATTTTCTCACATACTTCATTCATAAATTCAAAACTATTTTACATAAAATTTTGTACAACATCCATAATTCTTCCAAAGAGAAAGTAGAAAAAGCTAAAAAGTAGGGAAAAAAGGAAGAATTATACCTAGAAGAGTAATATTTGAATATAAGAGAAATTTATATTAAAAATTTACTCATTATAATTAAAAATATACTATAGGTTGACTTAAATATAGTCCTATAAGTCTTACCAAAAGTATAATAGAATTTAAAAAAAAGCTTTCTTTGCTTCATTGAAAGTTGAAAGTGATCTTTTACCATTTTTGAGGACATGAGTTTGATAAATTCACATAGATAAAAAAGTTACAAAAGTTAAATAACCCAAATCAACATAATATATTTTCATTGGTACAATAATATATAAATATGAGAAGAACATCGCATGAAAGTAAAATATCCTAATTTTTCAAACCATTCATATGGTTTAGTATAAATAGTAAATATAATTATTTTCATATCTTCCTCATACATATTTATAAATTCCATTATTTAGACATTAGGAATGTCATATTGATCATAAAAGACATAATTCAAATCTATTACTTTCCAATTTTGAGCCTCAATTTCATCATTAAATCTAAAAGTGGAAACCAGAGTAATGATGGTTTAAATTTGAAGCTAATCCAAGCCTCCCCTATATTAATAAATGAATTATAATATAATATCATTCTTTAAATAACATGGGAAAAGAGTGGAAGGAAACTAACGTTCCCTTATCTTTAACATTGCGAGAAAAAAAATGCCATATTTCAAAGAAAATACTATATAGTTTGACTAATAAATCATTTCCCAAACACATAAATTCTTCTACGACCTTTCTTCTAGTTTTGAAATAAAAATAGATAAATGTTGTATTGTACATATTATTTTGTAAATACATTATCAATTCCTAGGGATAAGGATGTTTTCCTTGAATCATGAGTTGGCACACCCTCTGCAATTTAGAGTAAATTTGTCTCTCCTTAGCACATAGAATTCTATTATGGATATAGTACATGAAGGTATGAACATTAATATACCCAAATAAAACATTTATATTCCTTGAATAATAAGAGGAAAATATAAAATTCTAGATATGTTCTTCACATAATAAATTGTGATCATGGTTAGAAACTATCTACTATGGTTCATAGAAAGGATTTGGGGATGTGATGCGATGATATTTGCTCAGCAATATTGTCCATCAAATTTATCATATCCATATTTCATTAAAAACAAGGTAATATATATTAAGAGGTGGTAAATAGATAAATCTTTGAATTCAGAATCCCACCTATGCTTAAATAAAATTTTAAATAGATCTAAGTTTATCTTTGGCTTTGGTAGCATTAGAATCCTCTTGTCTCACCTTTAAAAATACATTATGAAATTATTTAGAATGTGTCTTAAATTCCTATTTTTAAACCCATTATGAATAACTAAAATCAATATAACTTGTAAACCATTATTCTAAATATTAACTCCATTTATGATCTATAATGAGTAATGATTATGCTAGAAACAAGGGTGAAGAGGTTGAAAGTAGAGCCTCTAATTGGATCCATCCAACACATCACTTTTTTCCTCAAAAATAGGTTACCATTTTTTGTTTCCATCTACCATTAAATATATAATTTTTAGGTATTTGAATCCCAAAGGCTCTTGACCCTCAATAGTGTCACTATTAGAATCTCTTTTTTTTTTATGTTATGCCTAATGGTGTTTTATCAAATTTGGGATTTGTAGAAAACCCTAAATCACAACAATACTATGAAAAATTAGGATAATAATATCAAAATAATATAATTCACTTATTTTAAACTAATAAATTATAAAAACTTACATAATATATAAAAATGTAATGAAAAATAAAGGCTTAGAAGGAAGCCATAAATGCAAGAGGGATTAAATGCTAAAACTTACTCTATAGGGTGGTTTGGTGACTAGAATCAGGAACTAGATTTGGCCTATATAATAGTGTTTTGAAGATGATACTAGAGATTTGGTGATATTTTATAATATTGGGTATTCTTGTCTACTTGATTTTAGGAATCAAGATTTTGAAATTATTTGTATCTCCATTTGAGGATCTTGTTTTTGGAGTGGGAGCTTACGATACCTTGTACAGACCACTGTGTGATTGATTTTCCTTCAATATACTATCTCATTAATATGTGAATATCAATTTAAATTGATGTGGAAAAAGGGTTCAACTTTTAAATTTGGGTGAGACGTTAAGAACCCATGTGATGAGCACTACCTACATATCCACACTCTAAAGAGGGATCAAACTTCATGTAGTTTTCCCATGTTATGGTGGTGTGTGAATAGATGGTGAAATATGGTAGATTTTAATGAAATACTAATGTGATTATGTTTATTAACTATAGATTGTCAACTATAAAATGTATTCAAACTTGAGATCTAGTCTACTAGGGTTGTATGTAATAAGAATTGAGAGAAATAGGTGCTTTGGTCTCAATATGTAATTATGATTCTGGTGATTTTTGTTATGGAAGCCTATTGTGTGAAAATGGTTTGAAAGTCATTTATATATTCAAATATTTTAAATTAATCTTAATGGGGTTCATTATGGACATAGGTCGACCTTCCTATAGCTTTTTATTTTATAATTTAAGCATTATTTGGTAGGAAGACATGAGAGACGGAAAGGATACTAGAGTGGTGTGTTATATTCCCCTAGCGCACTCTTGTCCAACGGGTGAATTTATCATGTTTATTGTTAATAAGTGATTCAAATATTTTTATGTTTTATAATAATGGATATGAGTACATTTTAGGGTCATTTATCAACTTAGCAGAGTGTGCAAGGTGGTCAAAAATGATCATAAAGGCCCTAAGATAGGTTTAGAGCTAAGTGTGTAAGAGAGTGGTCACAAGACAATTTTATCTTAAATGTTAATTTTTGTGTCTAAATTTTCACCCCTTTTACTAGAGTAGAATAAAAAAAAAGTGCATACTTGAAATTACCTATGAATAGGAATCATAGATGTAGGCCATAATGTTGAACTATGATCTAAGAGGAAACCTATAATGTACCATATGTAATATAAATATTTACTTAATATTAATATAAAAATTTGAAATAAAAATAACTATAGAGTGATAAGGAATGAATACACCTAGTTTGGTACATGAACCATTGCATTTTTATGGTGTAAAAACTAGTGTAAAATTAATGACTGTGATGGGTTGAAAACTTATAGTTTCATTAAAATTGAATAACATGGATTGGATTATGCATGCCCCAATCCTCATCAATAAGTGGGTGTGCTTAATAATTAGAATATTACTTGATTCCCTCATCACCTACCTATACTAGTGAAGTAATTTGGAATTCCTATATGAATCACAATTGGTGTTATTCGTACAAACATTATGTAAATACTAGTGCAAATAGTGAACCAAAAATTATAGATGGAATAATGTTAAATTATGGTGCAAAAATGGTGAAAAACTAATGAAAATATTGGTATAATTTGGGTCTCATATGTACATCATGGATAATTACATGAATTTTCATTCTATCTATAAGACTGATGCAAAATCTAGTAGTGAGAAAACAATGTGTTATGCACATGCCCCCAACTGATATCTAGTGCATACAGATTTTGAAAATAGTTAAGACATCTTTGATTCTAATGAAACTCTTGATTTTTGTTATGAGTAAATTGAGGTTAAGATAAATTCTATAAATGCATGTTTTTTTAGGAATTTAGACAAAAATACTTAGGACACTAGAGTAGTGCTCTCTTTTCCAATGTGATGCTCCTATCCAAAGTGACTTTATGTGTTTTTTTTTTAATCTAAAAATGGGTCAAATGTGAAATCATTATTAAATCATATATGTGTTATAATATAGCAAGTCTATTCTCCAAGATAAACCTCTATTAAATCCCCCTCTTTTAATGTGAGATGTTAATATTACACAAGAAATTAGCTCAAAATAATAAATTATGTAGTAGGCCATTGTGATGTAAAATGGAAAGCTGAATAATATTTATGAAATGGGAAAAATATGGCATAATTATGTACATAAACTAAGCATAGTAATAATGTAGAATTTTTGAGGAAACAAGCATTCATAATAAGTGTGTATAGATAAATGTGACATTGAAGCACATAGATAATTGATCAAATAAGTATGTAACATTAGACATATATACTTAAGGAGTAATGCTTGATATCCATCATATCCTTGAAATGGCTAAGTGGATGCATGATATCCATCATGGCATCAAAAATCTAAGAAAATAAATAAGCAAGGTGTCATGTTCATGATGCACACAAGAAACAACTCTGTGCAAAATGCACAAACCAAAAAATATAAGTACATATAAGGGACATGTTCAAATGTCATTCAGTAAAATAGAAATCACATACAAAGATGTGTTCAAATTCCATCACACACATAGATGAAAAAAAAGAAGGCTTAGAGCCACATAGAAGGACATGTTAGAATGTCCACACCCACAAATAGAAGATATACAAGGAAATTTTCAAATGCCCTCACATTCATACAATCAAAAATGTTATGGCTTGGATCCAATTGGTAATGACATATTCAATTGTCCTTAGAGAAAACAAAAAATGCATAAAATATGCGAAGATAGAAAAGGTAATATGAAATCATATAGGATTATCTAATTTGATTAATAAGAGTTAAGTCATAACCTATGTATATTAAATAAATGAGATAAATAGTAGTATATCACAATGTTAATAAGTGAGAAATATTAAAATATGTAATTTTGTGTAAATATATGAGCTATGAGTAAGATAATCTAGGAAAAGAAGGATAAAACCTATGATTATCATGCCCCTAGTGAGCTAACTAATGAATCTATATTTTTTAATAGACTTGTGTGGATTTTGGAACTAAGTGGTGATAGTATGAGCTCATAGGGATAATATTAGGGTGAGTGACATTATATTATTTCACTCTTATCCTCCAAAATGTTCTTGTCTAAATGCATTTTTTGAGTGTGTAATAGTGAAAGCACCTACAACTCAGTCTTGGAAAAATATTTTATGTAATCTATAACTACTCATGTACACTTGTGAATCATGTATGATATAAAAATGGTTAAAATAGGTATCTAATATTATGTACAACCAAACTAATGTATGACAAAGTACATAAAAGCTTACATAAGTCCTGATTTTGGTATTTTTAGGAATATTTTACTATTTTGTAATTTTAACATATATGTAAACTCAGAAATATAGAAAAAATATATTAACCAATGAATCCCTTAATATTCTTACAATCAATTGATTTTGTATTGAACAAAATAATGGTGATATATTGAAATTAAAGATTGTCATGAAACCATGTAGACTATGTAGCATTACCATTTTCATATTCTATATAATCAGTATCATCAAGATCATACCAACCTAGATTGTTATGATTATGATCTATATTTTGAAATTATGAAATGACACTCTTGGTTTTTATTATTTCTTATTATGAATAAATAATTACCACATATGGTGGTATTGACCTTTTTCTATTTCTCCTTTGTAATGTGTATTGTGTCATGTATCTTTAGTGATATTCCATTACATGTATTTGTTTGTATGGTATCTAAAAGTATGCATTTTTTTGTTTTTATTTCTTTCAAGAAACTCTATCTTATCTTGAAATTGTGATCATTTAAATTTCATGTATAAATTTGACATGGTTGGCATATTTAACCATTATTTCCCCATTGCTACCATCCATTATCTTCCTAATTCAGTTTTATTGTGTCAAACTAGGACATACATGAAATACCATCAAACATGTCTTTCACCCAACTATTCAAGGTAAATAAGTGGGTAAAATAAATTATTTATATAAAGTAATATTATCCCAATTTTCCTTATCATATCCAATAAATTATTAGAGTGCCATTATAAGAACATTCATTTCAATAGTGTTATTGATCACCATATTGGTACATTAGTTTACATATATGATAGGATTAAAATTAAATGTTTTTGAATATATGAATTATTTTTAGTCAACAAATTTTGAAACACACTTTAAACTGTATCTTTTGAAAGTATTTCATGCTTTGGAGACTCTTTTATGAGAAAACCTCTTTTAAGAATATTTTTTTGCTTATATTGAATTTGATTTGACAACTTTTGTGCTTGTTCTTTTTGTAAAATTGCCTTCATGATATATTATTTGTGTAATTGTTCCTTTTGAAAATTTTATTGCTATGACTTATTATTTGGTAACCACTTTTGTACTACTTATAATTTTTCCATTTTTTGTACTTGTTTTTATTCAACTATAGGTTGTTCCATTTTTTGTACTACTTCTATTTTTTCAAATGCCCTCACATTCATACAATAAAAAAAATTATGGCTTAGATCCACTTGGTAATGAAATATTCAAGTGTCTTTAGTGAAAACAAAGAATGCATAAAATATGCAAAGATGGAAAATGTAATATGAAAGGATGTAGGATTATCTAATTTGATCAATAAGAGTTAAGTCATAACTTATGTATATTAAATAAATGAGATAAATAGTACTATATCACAATGTTAATGAGTGAGCAATATAAAAATATGAAATATTGTGTAAATATATAATCTATGAGTAAGATAATGTGGGAAAAGAAGGATAAAACCTATGTATATCGTGCCCCTAATGAGCTAACTAATGAATCTATATGTTTTAATACAGTTGTGTGGATTTTGTAACTACGTGGTGATAGTATGAACTCATAGGGATAATATTAGGGTGAGTGAAATTATATTATTTCACTCTTATCCTCCAAAATGTTCTTATCTAAATGCATTTTTTGAGTGTGTAATAGTGAAAGCACCTATAACTAAGTCTTGGAAAATTTTTATGTAATCTATAACTACTCATGTACACTCGTGAATCATGTATGATATAAAAATGGATAAAATATGTATCTAATATTATGTACAACCAAACTGATGTATGCCAAAGTATAAATAAGCTTACATAATTCCTGATTTTGGTATTTTTAGGAGTATTTTACTATTTTGTATTTTTAACATATATGTAAACTCAGAAATATAGAAAAAATATATTAACCAATTAATCCCTTAATATTCTTACCATCAAATTATTTTGTATTAAACAAAAGAATTGTGATATATTTAAATTTAAGAGTGTCATAAAACCATGTAGACTATGTAGCATTACCATATTCATATTCTATATAATCACTATGATCAAGATCATACCAACCTAGATTGTTATAATCTTCATCTAGATTTTGAAATTATGAAATGACACTCTTGGTTTTTATTATTTCTTATTATGAATAAATAATTACCACATTTGGTGGTATTGACCTTTTTTATTTCTCTTTTGTATTGTGTACTATGTCATGTACCTTTAGTGATATTCCATTACATGTATTTGTTTGTATGGTATCTAAAAGTATGCATTTTTTTTTAATTTCAAGAAACTCTATCTTATCTTGAAATTGTGATCATTTAAGTTTCATGTATAAATTTGACATGGTTGGAACCTTTAACCAATATTTCCCCATTGCTACCATCCATTATCTTCTTAATTCAGTTTTATTGTGTCAAACTAAGACATACATGAACTACCACCGAACATGTCTTTCACCCAACTATTAAAGGTAACTAAATGGGTACAATAAATGATTTAGATAAAGTAATATTATCCCAATTTTCCTTATCATATCCAATAAATTGTTAGAGTGTCATTATAAGAACATTCATTTCAATAGTGTTATTGATCACCATATTGGTACATTATTTTCCATATATGAGGGGATTAAAATTAAATGTTTTTGAATAGATGAATTATTTTTAGTCATCACATTTTGAAACACACTTTAAACTGTATATTTTGAAGGTAATTCATGATTTAGAGACTCTTTTATGAGAAAATATCTTTTAAGAATATTTTTTTGCTTATATTGAATTTGTTTTGACAACTTTTATGCTTGTTCTTTTTGTAAAATTGCCTTTGTGATATATTATTTGTGTAATTTTTCCTTTTGAACATTTTCTTGCTATGACTTATCCTTTGGTAACCACTTTTGTACTACTTCTATTTTTTTCCATTTTTTGTACTTGTTTTTATTCCACTATAGTTTGTTTGATTAATTTATCACTTATAGGATAACAACTATCAACTAAAATTCATATTTTATTTTTAAAATACATATGATGATTTGTATGATACCCATGCATTCTGTAATATGCACAATAGTATTTTGATCTCATTTGAGGATGTATAAGAGGTAGAAAATCATTATCCTTATAATCTCACTTGAACTCTTATCATACATTTCCATACTTTTTAATCACTTATTTTATATTTATTTTGTTTTATTTTCTAATTTTTATATGAAATATTATTAGGTATAACATTGGTAGATGGAAATGCACATACAGGATTAATACTAACATATTGTGGATTTTTTTCACATGTAATTTTATGTTCCAATAATGTGACCTTTACACTAAAAATGTGATATTTATTTATAGACTATGATAATAACTTTCCCATATCGATAATTTGATCATTTGGAGCCTCATAAACACAAACCTTGGGTGATTCAAATTGAACATTCATACATACATCTCGAAGAACAGATGTGAGAGGTGGAGGGATTTGATTGAGTATATGCTGGTTAGATTAATTTTTAACTATAGGATGGGATAACTTACCTCTTTGTAGAGTGGTAACATGGACCTAGTTAGACGGAAATTGGATATCACAACTTTTAGAATTAGGAGGAACAAGTTTTTTTGTATCTATAGAATATGACAATAAAACCTAGAAAATTAATGTTATAACATAATATATAAAATATAAAAATAAAAAATCAATAAGTGTAAATATGAAAAACAAGGATAAAAACCTTATAAATAATTTTGTTTAGGTTTTGGAAATATTCAAATAATAAATGGGTTCACTAATATGTTTTATCAAATTTAGGATTTATAGAAAACCCTAGATGAAAACAATATTGTGAAAAATCAAAATAATAATATAAAAATAACATCATTCACTAATGTGGAACTATTTAATTCTATAAACTTACTAAAAATATCAAATTTTACTGAGAAACAAAAACTTATCTAGAAATTGTATATGTGGGAAAGATCATAAGTTGAAACTTGTTGTGCAGGGGAGGTCTAGTGATTGAAATCAAGGATTAAGAACTATATCTAGGATTGGATAATAGTGTTAATAATAGGAAACTATAGTGGTGTCACTTCTCTATAATATGGGTCAATCTTATCCACTTATAGTGAGAGAATTAGGGTTTTTAGGTTCTCTATATCTTCATCTGAAGAGCTTGTATATGGTGCCAGAGCTTACAATAATTTATACAGACCATTATCTGACTGACTTTACTTAGTGATTAAATTTGGGTGAGACCTCAACACCCCATATTATAATTTTTATCTACATATTAATACTCTAAATAAGTATCAAACTTCATGTATTTCTCCCATGCTATAGTGGTGTGTGAATAATTGATGAAATATGCTAGATGTTGGTGTAGTGATTAAGTGTCTTCACCATGACTTGTGACCTATAAAATGTATTAATAATTTATATATATGATATTATGGTTTTATTAAATAATAATTATTATAAATAGGTGTTTATCTCTCAATGTGCAATTATGATAATGGTGTTTTTTGATGTGGAAGCATCTTGTGTAAAAAATGGTTTTAAAAGTGTCTATATAGTCATATATTTGAAATTAATTTGATTGGGAATCATTAAGGACATAGGAATAACTTCCTCTATCTTTTGATTTTGTGAATTATCCATTATTTGATGGAAACATAGGATAGGGGGAAAAGACACTAGAGCAGTGTGTTATAGTCTCATAGGGTGCTCTTTTCCAATTAGTGATTTCATCATGTTGAGTGTTAGGTAGCACCAAAAATATGTATAAGGTTTATAATTATAGATATGAGTACATTTGGGTGTCTTTTATCAAATTATAAGAGTGTTCAAGGTGGTTTAAAGTGATCAAAAAGTTCCTTAAGATAGGTCTGGAGCTAAGTGTGTATGAGAGTGGTCACAAGTGCCTGATTTTGTATTAAATGTTAATTTATGTGTCTACAAATGGGTGGAAACTTTGATAAATTTAAAATTTAAACCCAAATAAAAAATTTATAATTCACCTTCAATGCATATACCACATTGAGTTTTAAGATGCCACGCTGAGGCAAGGGATTGAAATTGCCTCTTTAAACCACATATGTATATTTTTCCAACTTTTTAGCATAAAAAATAGGATATTCAATAACATGTGATGGCACAAGTGTCAAAAAAATATAAACTGATATAAAAATATAATATAATACCTTAATTTACATGTAAGATATTTCTAAATGAGATATATAATTGGGGGTGGGGGGTTTATGTAAGAGAGTTCTTTAAGAAACCCTTACCTATGCCAACACAGTTTCTCCTTTCTATAAAAAATAATATTTTTATTGACCTCATTTTTACTTTATAAAAAACCATATCTCACCTCTCATGGGTAATCCCTTTACTATATAAATATGTATTTTAGTGATTCCATTTTATTAAATGTTACCACTACAACACCATTCTTAATATTTTCAGTGAACTCTAATGCTATAGAAGCATCAAAGCCACAAAGTCTCTTGAAGGATGTTTCCCACCCATTATATCTAAATATATTATTAAATTATTCATTAATTATCCTTATAAAGTGGTAATTAGTGTCAAATAATATAATTCTTCCCCCTACATATTTATCTAGATAATTAAAATTAAAAAATTAGAGATTAGGTGTACTAAAATATGTAGCAGACAAATAGAGGTGTTAATAAATATGAAATAGATATAAAAATAAAAATGTTTGAATAAAACAAGTGACCATAATTATTATCATGGTAGTATTAAATTAAATAAAACTAAAATATTTAAGTGAGAATAAGTTATAGGTTGAATAACACGTTTGAGGTGACACAAGGAGAGACATGTGTAATGATTGTTGAGATCTACATCTTGTCGAAAATATGATTGTTATATTTATCAAAATTACCTAATAATACATTAATAAAATATTTTTTTTGATGACATGAATTTATATTTCAAAAATAATAATTTAAAATTATTAAGGCATTTTGTTATTCCAACCACATGGAAGCTTTAGGTGATTTTTTTAATAATTTGACCCTTATGATACTATGAACAACTCACCCTTCTAATTTTAACAATAATGATAATAATAAGGTGTTTCATGTTTAATTTTAAAATAAACCCATCCACACACAATAATATCCTTATGGATACCAACTAGGGGGAATCCCCCTTAAACAATAATTAGTAAAAAAATATGCGAGGAACTTCCTCCTTGTGGTGGAAAACATTTACACCACTATCATCTAAGATTTTAGTACCTCAAGTAAATCTTGTAAATTTATTTACATAAAATATTTTATTCCCCTTTTATTATTTAACTTTTCTTATTAAAAAAATAAAGGTTTGTCATTTTTTATCTGAGAAATCACAAAAATTAAATCTTCTTCACATTTATCTTTGTGGAGATGTATATATTCCCAATATGGTCCTTGGCTACCATATTTATCTTGTAATAAAATGTGTGGCTACTAATCCTTAAAAATAGCTCATTTGTTTCTTAAAACTTAAATAACCCTTGAATTTAGGACAAATAGGTGTCTAAATCTTCCTTCCATAACATAAGTCGTATCTATGGAGAGGATGAATCTGATGTAACACTGGGTAAACTTTACCTCTCTTTCCTAAAATTTATATTCGTTTTTTACTTATGAAAAATATTTCTCCTACTAGATAAATTATACATATTAAGTTATTTTAACCCAAGTTGAGAAGTACTAATAGAAGAAAAACTATGATTATCACAAAATCTAGAAGTATGACCTAATTATATATAATATAACAAGTATTATCCTAATCTATAAATTCCACAATCTAAATAATATCCTTCCAAAATTCATAATAAGGAATGTAGTTTTAAAAAAAGTGTTTGACTTGAACCTTAATACTATAAATACATAATCTTTACCTATAGACCATTGATCTTATTCATAGAATTTACCTAAGGCATCCCCAATAAGTTGGAAAACATCTATCTTAAAATATTATAGAGGAAATAAATATATATAATCCTATATATCATTTATATTTTTATTGAAAACATTTTATTCCCATGAAAAAAGATCCAATTTTCAC
>JARHVA010004651.1:692500-700000 GCA_037957365.1 Torreya grandis
TTTTTATTTTGAATTTAAAATATACTATTAAGTCTCAAAATTAACTTTTTTACTCAATAACCCAAAATGCATAACTCTTTAGGTGTTATCCCTTTTTATGTTATTTTCTAAATTTAATTAAAATTATTTAATTCTAAAAAGAATTAATAATTTAATTAACTTAATTTTTATCTCCAGCCCATTAATGTCAAAATAAAAAAAATTCCATGTGATTCGACCTATAATATTACCTTTTCTATTGGACTATGGAGTCATTAAAAATATTAGAAAGAGTAAAATTAATTATAATAACTCAAATGGGTCATGAAATCTAGATGGATAAATTTTAATACAACATTTTTCTATGTTTAATGTTGTTTTTAATCTAACAATTAAATGTTAATAAAAAATAAAATATTGAAAACTGATTTATATATACATAAATATATAGATTTGAATGTAAAATATATAATTGGAAATGATCTTTAAATAGTAAATTGACAAAATATATACAAACCTATCTTGGATGTGATTTATTTCTAACTGTGTACGTTGATTATGGATGAAACCCACTTGAAAAGACTTGCAACCTATGTCACATCTTAAAAAATAAAAATAAAATTTGTTGGTATAAGGCTGCACAAGGAGGATAAGGATGTACTTTAACCATGTTTATTGATTGTGTGAATAATTATATGATCTGGGTGCATTCACCCAGCTTTGATAATTTACTATTTAATTTTGTGTGATAATTTGATGCATGTAAGACCTTAAAAATAAAAACCCTAGCTCTCTCACATAAACACAATAGAGATAAAATACCAAAATGGAGGAATAAGGTTAGGAGCATAATTGAATTATCCTTAGAAAACCCTACATAAGGGTAAGTGTAAAAAGTTTGGGCATAAAAATGGGCCTACTCATGGACATGTTTTTCCTAAAAATTGAGAAATTTAAACTTATATAGATAATTTTAGATGGCTACAATCAAAATTTAAAGATGGTGTATGAACATCAATTATAGAATTTTGAGTCTAGTTTATAAAACACTATTCTAAAAAAAATGGTTAAGTATAACAAGATCAAACTAATAAAAATTGAATATGAACTCCTATTTTTATAAGAAAACAAAGTAGATATCTAGTCATGTGACCCCTCACTTATTGAGCATCATTTAATATTGTTTAAAATATTTGGTGATACTTTAGATAATATCGTCTAGTTTTTAACCTATATTTATTAATAATTTTTCAATTAATATTGTTTAAATTTAATTTTAAAAATAAATAGACCCTAAAAATTCACAAAAAAATGGACAACCAACCATTCATCCTCCCCCCCCCCCCGCTTCACTACATAAAAGAAAATAGTTTTTTTTGAATGTGTGTATACTTAGGTCTAGTTTGTAACCATATTTTTTTGTATTTGGATCATCTAAAGAAAGATAAACAAATAGATATAGGAATGTATATTTATGGCATGTAGTGGCCTAAAAATGTTATAGATAAAAATCGACATAGATTGAAACCTTAAAATAGTCCAAAATTTATTAAAAACACATATTTAGAAAGAGGAGAATTTTTTCATCATTGTGTTAACAATTTTATAAATTTGTCCATTGAAATTCATAGTTTATTTGGAGATGGAAGCTTAATTTTTTCATTTATGTCAAAAATCTCAAATTTGGCTGTGTTGACAGGTCGAAGCCTTTAGCTTAGGAATCCAAGCCATTTATTAGCCAAAAGTCTTATTTTTTGAATTCAAACAAAGCATAACATATATGTGCTATAACACACACATTATAAAACGTACATGTTGTGTTTAAATAGATTCAAGAAAAAAATTTACTCTACCCATACATGTTTATACTTATCTATGTATCATGATATGCACTTATTTATTTCATGTTTATGCTTATTTAGTTCACATTTTTACATGTTTATACTTATTTGGTTTGCATTTATAATATTTGTATTTGTATTTTAAAGTGGAGTGTGTCATTATATACACTACCACAAAATGACAGCATGGATAAAGTGATACAATTTTGGTGAATTTTCACCCATAACCATAATTTTAATCATATAGAACATGATTTATGATTAAACTAGACCCAATTTCATTAAAAAATGAATGAATGAGTCAATTATTCTAATGATGGAGGATATTATGATCAATTTTAACCCCATAAACATAATTATGTGTATAAGATGTGATTTAAGGATAAATTAGCTTATATTGTGTGAATTGGTGCAATCAATGATACAATTTGAGTGAAATTTAACATCTTGAACCTAATTTTGACTATAAGGGATTTAATTTAGGCCTTCTAACCCCAAATCCTTAATTAAAAAATAAAAATAATCCAATGTTTTAATATATAGGTAATTGGAGATAATTTTATCCTCTTTAACCTAATGCATGACTATAAAATGTGATTTAGTGTTTAATCAGATCTAGTTCATCAAAGAATGAAGTAAAGATCCATTTAGTTTAATGACATATGCATGTTTGACATATATAACATGTGATTTTGGGCTCAATAAACTTGAATGTCATCATATAATGAATGAAATAGTTGATTGGTTAAATTTTGGAGGTAATTAGGGTGAATATGCGGTGCCCTTAAACCTAATTATAACTATTGATGCTAATTGGATTTAATTTCATCATACATTGAATTAATTAGTTAAATGGTGTAATTAGTGACATTATTTTTAAAAATTTGAGCCATATGAACCTATTTTCAATTGTATATGATGTGATTTAGAGTGAAATTAACACTAATGTCATCAGATAATGAACCAAATAGTTGATTCATTCAATCAAAGAGGAATTTGAGTCTAATTCGAGCCCATTCAGTCTAACCAGAAGAGTAAGATTTGATTTGGGGCTGGATTATCTCTAATTCCATCATGGAATAATCCAATTAGTCAATAGATGAAATTAGAGATGTGATTTAGGTCAAATTGAGCCTAGTAAACCTAATTTATGGCTTAATTAACCATTAATTTATCACATATATAAATGTGAAGGTAATTTAGGCCAATATAACCCTATTAAAGCTATTTAAAAGTTTAGGATGTCATTCAAGGGGAAAAATTAGTTCATGTTTCCTAACACGTTGACCCTTAACCCTAAACCCTAATTTTAGCATAAATACAAACTCTAAACCCTAAACTCTAATTTTATAACAAAGGCATTTAAATAAAGGTAATTATGGCCAATTTGAACCTATTAAACATAATTTTGAGTCTTAAATTTTTTTTGGGGGTTAAATTAGCTCATATTTATTGGCATATTAAGCTAATTAGTTGATTTTGACAACGCTAAACCCTAAACCCTAAACCTTAATTTTATCATAAATGTAAATATGAAGATAATTGGGGCCAATCTAAACCAATTTAACCTAAATAAGAGTTTATGATGTGATTTAGGCCTAAATTATCCCATATTTCATAAGATATTGAACCAATTTGACAATTATTAGAATTAGTGATGCAAATTTGATGAAATTGAACCCCTTCAACCTAATTTTTCTTATATTAGATGTAGTTTGAGTGTTTAATCAACCCTAATATCAAAAAAAAATAAATCAAATAGTCCACCAACTCAATCACAAAGGATGTTGGCAAAAATTTGAGTGCCTTCAACTTTACTAAAGTAACATGATGTGATTTGGGCCTAAATTAGGTTTGATTCTATAAGGAATTGATTGAATTAGTCAATTAGTGTAATTACAAATGTGATTTAGGTAAAATTGAGCCTTATGAACCTAATTTATGGGTCATCTGATCATATAGGATATAACATATGACTTAATTAACCCTGATTTTATTACAAATGAAAATATGAGTGTAATTGGGGCTAATCTAATCCCAAAAAATGTATCTACGAGTCTATGATATGATTCAAGAGGATAAATTAGCTCATGTTTCTGTTATTTTTTTAAATTACTCCATTTTTATAGTTATTGATGAAATTTGGACAAAATTGAACCCCATAAACCTAATTTTGACTATATATTAGTAATTTTGGGGTCAATTGACCCAAATATCATTATAAATTGAAGCATTAATTCCACTAATTTAATAAAAAAGGAGATTGAGGTCAATTCAAGCCCCTTAAACCTAACTAGATAAGAATAAGATATAATATAAGGATAAATTAGTCAATAATTGATCCAATTAGTCTATTGGTATAATTAAATATGTCATTCAAAATTATTCATGAATTAATCCAAGTAGCCAATTGGTGCACTAAGACATGTAATTTAGGCCAAATTGAGCCATGTGAACCTAAATTATGGATAATTCAATTATATAAGATGTAAAATATGGTTAAATTTACCTTATAATTGCATCATAAATGAAAATATGGAGTTAATTGGATATATTTTCTTGACATAATAACGTTTCATAGTTTTGATTGCATCACATAATAATATAACATAGGTTTGAATCTTGTAATATAATCGTATATCATAACAATATGATATATGATCACATAGACACAATATATATAATGTGTACATGTTATTATCTCAATAGACAAGTCTTTGTCCAAAATTTATTTTTAATTTATTCTAAGAATTATGAGCCCCCATACATTCTTTACATCATTTTACATTTTCCATGGTGAATATAATAGGAATAAAAATTTTATTTGGTTTACCCACCATTAATAGGAATAAAATTATTCTTTGGGTCCCCATCATCAAAAATAATCAAATTGTTATTTGTCTAGTCATGGGTGACATAGCTCATTAAAAGAAGCAGAAGAAGTTAAAATAATAACCACCAGATCAATTAGAATATTTGAGATAAAATAAAGGTATGAATGAAAGAATTTAACTTAATATAAGGTACATACACTATCATTATTTAGCCAAATGTCATAAATAATGATGAAATTAACAATAATCAATTGAATAGTAATGATGAATGTTTACCTAGAAGTCTAAATTTTGTTTCAAATCTACATTCAATGTATAATTTCTTTTTTGTTGATTATGAGTCTATGTATGATGATTTACCTATTATCAATGAAGATAATTTCATAGAAATACATAATGATGAAAGTAACAATGAATAAAATTCCATCCTACAACTAAACAATAAAACTAACAATGAAGAAACTAGTAGTAAACATAATGATTTTGAAACACCCTCTCAACAAATTCCACCATTATCAACACCTCCAATAATTGTGTGTAGAAAAGGAAATTACTTTATTTAATTTTATTAAAACATTTTGAAACCAATGCATAACAAAATGTATGATTACCTATCAAGAAGACTCACTTAAAAGAATTGGAATAATTTATTTGATAAATTATATTTTGATAGTAAAAAATGTCAATTGTTTATTTTTTGGATGAAATTGATTAAGATGAGATCTATAATGTACACGATAATAATAAGAACATATAACATTGATGATGAAAATAATAAAAAATGTTTATAATATATATGATGCATATTATATTATAGGCTAAGAATCATGCAACAAAGATTGTAATGTTGCCCAATATTTAATTATAACTTGAGTAGTAAGTGGTAAAATAGGGAAAACATGATTGATTTTAAAAACTATATGAGCATTAGACATAAATAGAAAAACATTAATAAAATTAGTTAGAAGTAGCAGAAACTTAGTGATGCCAATACCATTAAGCTCTAAGAATTTTTTGGTATACTTCCATAAAAGGACAAGGCTATGGTTGGTGTTCTCAAATATTTACTTGAACAATTTTGTAAAGACAATACAAGAGTTTCACTCAATATAAGAGATGTAGTGAAAATAATATTTGGTTCTCATAACCATGAACTATATCTAAAATATTTATTAGTTATGACCCAAACACAATTTTACTCTAAGTTTTTGAAAAAAATATCCATAAATTTATATTATTCAAATGTATTTGATATATCCAAACCATTTTATCTAGAAAAAAAATCACACACACACCACTTGTTATTATAGGAAGCACATTTAATTTTTAGTGTAGTATGATTAATTTCACCATATATGTTATAATTTGCATACTGAAAAATATTTTTTGGAGTGTGGCATAAAATTTCTACCAAAATTAGCTAGGTAATTTATTCCAATCATTTTTTTGAAAGACCAAATGGACAATTCTTTTATAATAAGGCATTTTTAGATAGAAATTGTATCATTTATTGTGGATTGCCAAAATTATAAAAAAATGTATCCATGAGGAGAGTATAAGTGAAATTGGATAGGAATTAATTGGATTGAGCAAATACAAATATGGGACTTGTCAAGTAAAATATGAAAAAGAATCTAAAAGCTATGAGATTGTTACAAAATAGATACATGTTTAAGAATTTATGGTCAAATTCAAGGAGTAAATTATTTATGAGTATGTAAAGAACATACATGGATATATGGTTGGATGAACATAAAAATATAGGAAATAACACATTCATACATGGTTCTATTATTATAATAGTTTAATCTTCTAATATTTACACACTCAAACCAAAAATGGAAGTTCAATCACAATATTACAACTCAATATAGGTTACCATATTTGTGAAAAAAAACATTTGTGCATGCACTTGATAGTACAAAATAAGATCAAAAATATTAATAGATTACCATTTATATGTTATTTTGAGATGTTCTATGGATATTTGACTACAAGGGACATTACTTTAAATTAGCATTACATTTATTTGTACAATTAAAAATCAAAATTCAAGAATGCAAAAATGTTTTATTAGTTGAGTAGGATGCAAGTTACCACTTGTGTAGAACATATTTAGAGTTTCATTGAGGTTGGACATAGAAAAGGGGAGCATGATGGTGTTGAATCACATGTAAAAAGAGTCATTTCAAGAAGGGAGTTAAATTTTAAGATGGTTTTGTTTTAATTGATATAAAAATCATTATTGAATGGTGTAATGAGAACATGTTCCATGGTGATCAATAAAATTATACTATTCATAGACATTTTTTGTTGATGGAGGAAAAACACTTGCCAAAGTATGAGGATTATATGACTATAATGGGACCAAGTGAAATCTACTCATTTTATAGCTCAAATTCCATTTATTGGGATATTCATATGAGACACTTGGTATGTTTATGTTCTACATGTATGAACTATAGTTGGAATGAGTCTAAGTCACAAGAGTGGGTGGATGAATAAAGTTGAAGACCTCTAATTCTAATCACCACATATCAAGTTTCACTAACATTATAACTTATACATATGACATAGTCATTTATCTTTGACCATGTATTTGATCTAGTGAAACTTGGTATAAGATTAATAATTATGTACTATTTATTTTCATTATCTATCTTGATAGTGTCATTAAAAAAATGTGATTTAGGGCATGTTTTTGTAGTTATTGTAGACAAGGATAATAAAGAGGGAATATATTACTTCTTATGCTAGTGTGTAGAGAAAAATAAAAATTTGACTTCCCCAGCCATATGTGGTGAAAATATTGACTATCCCACTAGGTATGTGGTAGTCACTATAAC
>JARHVA010004651.1:707500-805000 GCA_037957365.1 Torreya grandis
TATATATATATATATGTATATGTATATGTATATATATATGTATGTATATATATATACATACATATATATATATACATATACATATATACATACATACATATATATATATATATATACATATATATACATACATACATATATATACATATATATACATACATATATATATACACATATATATACATACATATATATACATACATATATATATAAATATATATAAATATATACATACATACATATATATATATATATATATATATATATATATTGATGTATTTACAACTAGAAGTCCTGAAGGCATAAATGTTAGTTAGAGCTCAAGAACATATATCTTCACTAGAAAATTGTTGCATTTTAGGACCTATTACTATAACTTATGCCACATATTAGTCTCAAGGGTTCCATCAATGTGATCATCATGAAATATTTGACATTCATTTGAGGGTTATTCTAATTCATCCAAATGACTTATTATTTATATTTAATTCACATCTAAAATTAGACTAAAAATTTTCATTTTTATTTTATTGAGAAGGGCATTCTTGAGTTTGTAATGGGTAGTGAGTTTCTTAGCAAGTTATTAGTGGAGGATAATAACCTGGTCATGTATTTTATCCACCACGCTAGACATTTTGGATGCACCAATTTCTAGACATGAAGCACCAAAAGTGGATATCTCCAACTACTACTTCAACTTTGACAACATTTATTATTAGTGTATCCATGCTCCTAAACAGTAGTGAAAGCACACTTTTGGGTGTATTTTTATGTCAAGGTCATTGGAATATATGTAATTTTCACTTGGAGGTCTTGGAGGCATAAATTATAGTTGGAGCTCAAGAACTTGTATCTTTAGTGTAAAAATATTACATTTTAGGGTTTGTTGCTTTAACTTATCCCATGGATTGGTCTTGAAGGTTTCATCAAAATGATATGGATTAGAATTAGAGGGATTTGACATGAAAATTTGGTTTCTTATGGTTCATATAAATGACTTATAGTTTTTATTTTATGCACATATAAAGTGAGGCAAAAAATTACATTATTTTTATATTAGAAAAGGCATTCTTAGGGCCAAAATGGGTGGTGGGTATCTCGACTGGGCATGATCAAAGGAAAAAACCTGGTCCTAGATGTTATTATACAATCTATACATATTTTAATTACCAATTTACATCTATGAAGCACTAAAAGCAGAGTTATCCAATCACCACTTCAACTTTAATAACATTTGTTGTCAACGTTTTTGGTCTCCTAGATAGTAGTGAAAACATGCTTCCAAGTGGATTTGGAAATTAAGGTAATGCAAGAACATGTAATTTGAATATTTATACATGCTATAATCAATGTATTTTTAATTAAATGTCCCATGGTATTAATACTAGTTAGAGATCAATAACTTATCTCTTCACTATAAAAAGTTACATTTTGGGACTTGTTACTGCAACTTGTGCTACAAATTAGTCTCAAAGGTTCCATTGATGTGATCTAGGGTGAAATTATATATATTCATTTTATATATGGAGATAATATAATAAACTAAAAATTTGAGTGTAGTGGAGAGGGAGAGTATACATTTTATGAAGCAAAACAAAAGAGATATGTCCACCAAAACATTCCAATGCCTCACAAGACATGAAAATTACAATCTTTCACTACTTCAAAGTTCCAGATAGGAGTATTTAAAATAAGGGAAGTAATTATATGATGAATTAAATAGAAAATCACTTTATAGTTACATAGATGAATTCAATTTGACCCCAATAAGAGGACAATGTTTCAATAAAGGTGGAAACATCAAACAAGAATGCAAACATCTCCAAAGAGAGAACATCCAGAAGGAGAAGGTAAAACATAACCACTTAATCAAAGCTTTCACAATTAAAATATATAAGGGCATCTAAATAAGGTATGCAAGATATGATTATTCCATTATTTTTTTGAATTTTACTTATAATAAAAATGATGTATGCCTATAAATTCAATGGATACAAAACATGAATATCAAGTCCCAAATGATATTATACCAATGTAGTAAGGGTATCCAAATTATAATAGTGGTATCCCAAATGATGTATACCAATCATGAGAGGCACTTCTTAGTAATATATGACTCTATCTCAAAAACTATACTATTTTTTACCATGTAGTTGTAATTGAAATTCATATTGAAAGTTTGTAAGTTAGTTTTAATAAATTACACTAATGAAATATTAAAGATGGTAATTTATAAATATGGGAATACAACCATTAAATTTAGTTTTACAATAATAATATGAGCCAAATTATATGAATAAATATTATCAACACAAAATGTGAATACACACACATAGACACACACAGACACACACACACACACACACACACACACACACACACACACACACACACACACACACACACACACACACACACACACACACACACACACACACACACACACACAATCCATAAAGGCATAAAAAATAAAAACATAATATATAGTTATAGGTGAACTCCATATAGGTATACAATGCAAAATAACATATACATTCACATATAAGCATACAAAAAAATACATCATCTAAAAACATAATAAAATGTAGAGTGAATTTAATATATGCATATAGTGCCAAAAATGTTACATTGACATATAAGCATACAAAAAAGTACATGATCTAAGGCATCCTACACATTAAATAGTCTCCCTCTCTTTTCGTTCCTTGAATAAGACTCTTACTATGATGACTTACTCATAAATGGAGATCCCTCAAATGCCTTGGATTCTTCCACGGTTTGACTATGATTCTTTATACAATCATAGCTTGCTTATAGATATATATGTTTAAAAAGAAATATTATTACAAATTGATATACTATACATGAAACCATGTTCAAAAATTAATTTTAAACTAGAATACAAAAATAATTTAAATATGCACTTACTACACTCACATATTCATGCTCAATCTATATCTGATACTAAATAGGGTTAGTGATAGGTTGAAGTGAACAAAAAATTATATGAAATGGGGATAAAAAACTAGAATTTTACATGATAATAATTTAAATGAGACTATCATATGTCATCAGACAACCTTGAATACATAATACATTCACATAAATTATATTTGCTCAACTATCTAGTAAAATTATTAAAATAAACCTAAATTTACAATTCAAAATTATAAGTTTACATGTACCTCAGTGAGTTCTTATAAATATAACATTAAAATAATAATGTGTATGTATATCTTATCTTTTATATATGTAATAGTATCCATTATGTTCATACTCTAATAAATAACCTCGCTTACTTTTCTAGAAAATTATTTAAGATATACAAAAAAATAATCTCCTTTATCAAACCCATAATTAGTCAAAATAAATTTAAAACCCATTTTTTCTCTATGAAAATTGGAAACCAAAAAGCAATTTAGCTATAAAAAATTCATGGCGATGTAAGACCTAATCCTTATAATATTTTTCACTTTCACAATCAAATGGAAATGATGTAATTTGAGGAATCAAGATAATTATTTTCCCTAACCACTTCAATTTAGGTCTTATATTTAAAATTTTATCACTTTTAACCTATAAAACTCTATTTATTTTATTTATTTATTACTTATAATATATACATTAACTCTTCATTTGTGTTTATAAACTTCTCTATCTCACTTTATGACCCTATTATCATAGATGTAGACACACGAGGAGAAAAAAATATGAAAAAGAGAAACCCAAAATTAGGGGGGAAATGGTTAAAGGGAATAAAATAGACCAAGAGTGTACTATTTAATAGTAGTGTAATTAAATTTTGAGATACTTGATAGATAAATTTAAGTTAAGGTATTTCATAACATGCATGATTCACAAAAGGGAAGTAACTTAAGGTTTTGGAAGATAACTGGTGGTACTATAGGTAGCAATGAAAATATTGAGTACTTAAGAAAAAATATGAAGAGATGATAATAAAGAAACTTGTGAAGCATTACAATAAGTTTGAGAAGATAAAGGAACACCAATAATATGAAATTAGAAGAAATAGGAGGAAGAATATATATAATTTTTAAACGGAAGAAAGACATCATTAGACATTGAAGAGGAATCTCTATAAGGTTGATCATTATTTAAAGGATTCAAATATCCATTATTCACCATATAAGGTATATATTAAATTAGGGGTTCTTAATTAGGTATTTTATATGTATATATTTCAACATATCTCACACACATAATTTTCATTCACATCACTATAATTCAAATTATTATTTTAACATGTATGATTGTTAGTCAAGAACATAGATCTATATAAATAAAAACATGTACAAATAGTATAATATTAACTCAAAATTGCCTTTGCATATATGAAAATTGGCCTAATAACATCAAAAAATGTAATAGCATATGGCCCAAAAATTGGTTATGCATATGTAAACATTAGTTGGCCCAAAAATTTAATAGTGGATAATGAAGATGATGGGACCATCTCCTCCTATAACATAAAAAAGTAGACATTTTATTCAATTTATATGTTTATTAATTGTTAGATTTTAAATACAAATATAACTAATATTTATCATGTCAAATATAAAATATAACTTCATATGTGTAGTGACTAATGTGTTCACACCATATGTACATGCCAAAAACTCATCACTCAAAACTATATCATCTTGGCCTTAGAATCACCACCATCATCATCCAAAGATCTAGTCGGTATAGCACCACAACATCTATAATGGTGATGTCAGGTATGCACATTGGGTGGAGTATCTCTAGTATCAATCTCAAAAATCCTACTCATATACTAAATTAGTATGTTATTAAGTGCACTAACATCATGGAAAGTGTTAATCTCCTTGAAATCCTTCACCATAGATGGGATCTCTAGCTAAAGTAGCTTTTGGGTAGGGACACTTGCTAACTAATTATGTGTTTGATATGCACCTAGTCTATCATACATAGATATTTTACCTCAGACCTAAAACTCTTAGAAGTCAAAATAATTAAGAATCTCATTGAGGAAAAAATCACATTAGAGTTTCCTTTAAAAAAAAATGGGACCTCCTGGTTATTACACAATGGGTAATCAAACACCATCCACCATTGGCCAAAAAAATTATTTATGATCAATTTTTTCTAGAATCATTGGATCAAGAAGCATTTTGTGGATAATGTAGAGGATGAATTGGTTTTTAGGTAAATCAATAAGGTGAAAATTAGGTTTTTTGATATTTTTTATCCTTCACCTCATATGATGACAATTTATCATCATAGTAAACCATAAATTTATCCTTATATGATTACTATTTATCAATTTGACTCATTATCAAGTCAACTTAACCTAATATTGACTCTCAGGTATTGGCCAAATAGGTGTGGTGGGTATTGGTTGAAGTGGGGTCCCTCATTATCCTAATTGTTTATTTGATTTCAATTTTGTTTTCTACGATGTGTAGTTAAATCCTCCTGATTGCCTAAGGAATCTTGAGGAACTATAGGAGGGATAAGAGGGTTAGGAGGAGGGTTATCATGTTTCTCTTTTATAGTTTAATAGGCTCTAAAACGTGTTTTAATAATAAAATAATGTAAATAAAAAATTTAATAAAATATTATGTTAATAGGTCTAATTTTTAATTTCTTACCTCCCCTATGTGGTGACATTATTTATTCCTTGAGTTAATAAGTGATCTATCCTATTTTATTTTCCTCCATGAATAATGCAAATGAAGTTTGGTGTAGTGAAGGGTAAAACAAAGATATACATTTGTGACAATGGTTTGATGCCTATGGATTTGGATATTTTTATGTTTTATTTCATGTAATTATAATGTATACATGTTATAAAGTGTATGAATTATGTTCGCTAAAAAATGTGTATGTGTTATGTTTACTAAATAAAATGCATACACGCTATAACATTTACGTGTTTAGGTTAATTAATACTAATCCTAGTTAAAAGTATTATGTAAGAATTATGGATATTACATGTATTTATAATGTCTATAAGTTATGGTAAATTTACATGAAATTATTCTCCAACTCCATGCACTTACCCATAATTTGAGTATTACCTACATATCCCAAAATGACCCAAACCAATTTAGTTCTCCCTCCTAGAGTGAGTTTGTGAATATTTAATTTTATATATGAATGCAACTAGATAGATTGCTTTGAATGATTGAAATTATTACTCTTGACCTATAATAAAATGAATTCAAACTTGGCCTATGACTATTATATTTTTCTAGAATTATAATTGGAATAATTAGTGCTATTTTTTCAACATGTAATAAAATATCCAAGTGATTATTATGTATGGTTTGATAGGCCTTGATGTGCTTATATAGAAGAAACTTTTGAATATTTATATTAACCTTGATGAAAGTGGAGGAGTAAAATTTAATGACTCAAATTTAAAAATTTACGTTTGGGACATGGGGGATAAGGTTACACTAATGGGTAAGGCCACAAAGTGACCTTGTCTAACCTAATGTAATCATGTCCAAAAATGACAAAGACTACTAGAACTAGTCTAACATGAGTTTTTAAGCAAAATGGGGATCTATGAGTGATGTTATAAGTATTTTCAAAATAGTTTTTATAATATTGAAGGCTCCCATATATATTATAAGTTGAAGAAATGGAGAATAATCCAAGGATAAATATGTCAATATTAAACATTGTTAAGAACTTAATGATTAATTTTAAATGTTTACATTTTATCTCACTTTATTATAGTAATTCAATGAAGTGAAATTATTAGAGTAAATGAGATGTGAACCTAAGTGCACGTACACACAATTTGTATTTTGATGTGAATATTGATCATACAGGATGAATTCATGCAAAATATGTAGAATTTTTATTGAAATTGGTAATTATCCACATCTAAAAATCAAAAACTTGAAACTTACAATTTGAAATTTTAAAAATAGATCAAATAAACTATACACTGGAAATAGTATGAAATGTAGTTGCTCTATAACTTTTGAAAATGAAGAAGTATGTACCCCCTTGTTGAGACATTTTGAGAAATATTGAAATTATGTTAAATTGAGAGTGATAAAATCTAAATTTTAAAACCTTTGAAAGATATTGAGTTATAAATATTATATACTCCAACTCTCATTCCACTATGTAGAATAATTTTTAAAATAATTTAAAGGTGGAACCACCAATGTGGCTTGCTACAATGGAACAATCAAATATAGATCACTACAATGGAAAAGTGAAACCATAGATGTTGAGTGTCATTATAATCTAACATGTCCTACGTTCAACATGAAGAGAATCACACTATTGTAGAAAGATCTAGATTATATTTTAAACTTTGTACTTTGGAACTTTTGAACATCAAAAATTTTGAAATTTGAAATTTACATGTAGAAACATGAACTTGAATTAATATCATGTATCATGTATATAAATTTAAATTATATTAAATTCCAGATAAATTTGTAACATTTGAAATTTGTAACTTGTAACTATTTTAAAGCTATAACTTAATTATTATATTAATGAGTGAACATGCTTTACATGTCCCTCCATAATCTTAAAATTTTGAATCATGTTATATTACAAAATATTTATAGTTCTATAAATATAAAATTTTCTCATAAAGATTTGGATTTTTTATAGAATCTGATTATAATTCCCCCCTTTTGAGATGAGAGACATAGCCTATAAGTCACTTATCTTAAAATAAAGCATATGTGAAATATATAACCATATAGTATAAATTTAAACCTTTTACTTTTATTGCATCATAGTATTAAATGTAACATTTAATTTTCTTATGAAACATGTGTTAAATAGATATATCATTTAATTACATAATTAACATTTGCATGATATACATCATGGCATAAGAGGAAAAATAGAAATAATGCATGATGTGAATAATGGCACCATAGTAACACACAAGGATTAGGACCACACACAATATGAAAACCAGTCATATCTTGGCATGTACTAAATTAATAAATAACTATAGATAAAATGAGAATAGTCTACATCAACCATTTTTATGAGTGGCATGTTTAGAAAATAGCATTTTCATGTAACACAATGTAAAGTATGAATGATTAAAAAAAAAATTATAAAAAATATATAATCATGGTATAAATGCTGAAAATAGATACAACATGTTGAACTATTTACATATAATGAAAATATGCCCCCAACTTAGCAAGGTTGTTGGGTAATAAAGGAAAGCTCGACCTTAAAAAACCATGTGAAAGTATCATGTCTTGTATCACACTCACATACCTCATGAAAATAAGTGTTTATTTAAAATTGAAATATATTATTTATTTTATATTAAATACATAACATGTGTAAATAAGTAAAATAACACCATTTGAAAAATTATTTTAGGTTTTGATTTTGAAAATTTTAAAATATTTTGATTTTTTGTAATTTTTGACATATATATTCAAATATTTGATTTTTCTTTTAAATTTTGATATATTTGAATTTAATAAATTTTAAATTAATAATTACTAGGCTTCAAGAATATAAAAATGGGAGGGATTAAAAAAATCCGAAATAACATAGTAAATTATTTTAAGGCAAGCAATACACCCCTAATGTATGTATAAAAGAGTCATAACTCTATAGTAGAAATGATTGATATAGGTAAGTATGACAATGACCCAAATGGGATTGAAACTATATGTTTTCATGATGTGAACATGTAAGTGTGATGAAATACATAGCATGATAAGTATGCAATAGTAAGCAAGTGTAGTGCCTAGAGAATGTGTAATTAAAGCATTATAAGATAGGTTTTTAGATTATTTGAATTAGTTTTCAAATAAGGGGATGCACCCAAAGTCAAAATAAACATAAGGGACATAATATTTTTCAGATAAGGTATATAATAATTATCAATGAGATAAATTAAAAACATCTATGTATAAAGTAAAAGGTAAGTAACTAATCATGAGATTTATCTCAATCATAGATTAGGATGAAGTAGGAGTTTCTATCCAACTAAGAATCTCATTGAGATGATGCACATATGTATATCCAATTGTATTATATGATGGATTGACTTCCTATGAAGAATAATTGTAAACTCTAGATGCATTTAAATTTAAATTAAAATCATATATTGTAATATAACCCTCTGAATCACTGCTCATAAGCCCATGCAAACCTATATCGTCAAGTGTAATAAGAAAATATGTAACTAAGTATACCTAAATTTAATATATTTGAGTAAAATGTGGTTCATTAAGAGAAAAGGACCTCTTTTTAAGTTCCACTTTATACTTAGGATAATGTACAATGCTCTTTAAAACTACCTAATTATGTCCATGTGTAAATGTATCATGTTCATAAGTATATGTGGAAACTAATTATGTAATATGCTCCAATTATAACTAGATGATTCTCATAGATAGATAGATAAATTTATTATGTAATATTCTCTTCAATAGTTATATAGGAAATTTCATTAACATATTACTCAATGTATGTGCCTTCCAACTATTTTGTAGGAGTAAATAGTATTAGATTCAAAGGATATTTATATTAGATTCCTAAAATTTTGACCACTTGATTACCATGAATACCATTGAGATATTTATGTATTGTATAATGTATTACTATAATATTTTGTATCTAAGGACATCCTAATAACATAAATAATACCCATATGCTTAATAGGAATAAAAATGGAGTTGGAACTATTATTGATCTAAATTTCACCCTTGAGGAGGTTGTTCAAGACTTATTAATTTATATGATACAAAGGGAACACTCAAAGGTTGTGTGTCACCTACAGTTGGAGTGAACCTCTAGAGAAGGCTAACTTCTTCTAATGGATCACCTAAACTAACACTAAACTACTACACTTGCAAGAAAATGGAGAAAGGGAATAGAAAAAAACCTAAAACTTAAGAAAGCTGATTCAACAATGATAAATGATCTATATACTAACTTATTCACAACATGAGATGACTTAAACTTTGAATGGAATGTTATTACACTCTCCTCAAAAAAGGTTATTCATATATTAGTATTTCATATGAAGGTTATGAGTATACACATAGGAAATTGAAGGAATAAATAAAAGGTCTTAAATCAAACATAATAAATTGGTTTCCAAAACAAATTACTAGCCTATAAAAAATCATCACAACATAAAACCTATATAGAACTCATCTTACTGATAACAAGGCAAAAATAAATGTCATAAAAGAGGAATAATAACTTATATCACAATGTTAGATCAACTAAACATGATAATCACACAAGCATATCATCATGAGGATGGTAAATTCAAGTCTTATATTGATCAAAATGATGAAAGAGCCAACACTATAGAAAGGTAAAGTTTTGTTATACCCAAAATAGAGATCCTAGATAGAGAAAATATTGTAGAATTTTTGTGCTAAAATAGATTCCTTTTGTAATTACAATTTTACTTGATTAAATAGGTAAAAAAGGAGTGCTTAGGATCTTAACTTGTTATATCCACTAATGGGTTAGTTAAAAATTCAAATCATGAGTCAGGAAAGGGGGAGGAAGTGAGAATATCTTCTCAAGATTGCCATGGCCATACCTAAATAACTAACATGTCACATCATTTTTAACTTACATATTTTCTTCTACATTCTTATGTATGCATTCATTTTCATGATGAATAGGGGCAGATTCCATTTCCTTCTCATAACTTCTCCATTTGGGCTCTTGATGTTCCATGATTTTCATGTTGACCTACTTTGATTCTATAAATTTATTTAGTTACACAACTGACCCTCGGCCTTTAATGGTTTTGATCGCCAAATAGGGTATCAAATTTAAGCTAGTTCATTAATGACATTATCATTACCATGTGATTTCATCTTAGTTTTTCTTAATTTGGACCATGGATTTAACTTTTTGATCAAGGGATCTCATAAATCATGATGTGGTAGCTTCTCATACACTCAGGAGATTCGAGATCTTGAACTATATGAATGGCTCTATGATGTTATGTTGCAAGGATTTAACCATGTGGTGTCATCCTAAGGACTCAAGACCTTGTATGTTTTGTATTTAATGAAATATTTAAAGTTTTAAATATTTCATACTCCATTATTTACAAATGATCCATGTTCTGCATGATTGAAAAAATGGCTAGGTGTTAGAAACATTTCCCTTTGGTGAAAATGAAGCTGCTAGTTTTTTTTGCTAAATAATGATGAAATTATTCCCCATGGAATCATCCCATTACCTTACTTACCTAGGGGCCTTTGAGTTTTCACAATTATCTCCAGGTGTTAGGTTGCTAAGATATTTCCACATGGTATCATCCTAATATCCTACTTACATAAAAGATGTTACACTTGTATGGATGGTTCCAAGGCTCTAGGTTATCAGGATTATGACATGTGGAAGCATCCTACTAACCCAAATATTTAAATTTATGATGATGTGTAAATTAACTTGATAAATTTTAAATAAAAATGACTAAGTCTCCTTGGAATTTTTACATAGGCCCAATGATAAAGAATGTTGACATTTTCTCTAACTCATCTTCTTGTAAAACTATGATTCATCTTCTTGGTATTTAGATTTTTTGCTTGGAGTTAAAGCTTGGACTCCTAATTTTTAGCCTTTTCTAAATGTTTTATTTGAGAATTTTCTTTGAAGACCAAAAGAGTTTAAAAAATCTTCATTGGTTTTATCATAACAATTATTCGAAAGACCTAAGCCTTTAGAATTTTTTTCCAAAAAAATGTTCTAATTAACTTTAAAAACTTTTTTTAAATAGTGAAATACTTGGGAAAAACATATGAATCCTTTATAAAAATTGACATAACAAGATATTCGACTCTTATTTTCAAAATACCTAAAGACCAAATTCTAAAAAAAGTATGAAATCAAATATTTTGAAAATATTCTAAGTCCCTTGCATTCATCTTTCCAAACTTAAACTAGGACTTTGAAAAGCCTTCATGCATACCATGAAGCGTTGTATTGAGAAATAAAATTTAATTCTCTAATTCTGACCAAAATGGTTAGCATTCTTGGTGACCTATGTGGGTATGCTTACCTACTAAGAATGAATATAATAGATTTCAAGAAATCCATTAGGCATAGAGTCATAAAATCCTTCAAAAACTCTACATTATGAAAACATAACCCTGCTACAACTTGCTTGGACTAAATGTTGAACAACTATGATGAACTAATATTTACCTTCAAATGGAAAACAAAATAAAAGGATAGAAACAAAAAAATGTGCCAAAGTACTTAGAGGAAAGATAACTAAAATAATGTATTGAAAAAACCCTTGAAAATAAGGTTTCAAATGAATCCCATTAGCTGGGATTGGAAGCCCTTCCCTACTCAACTTGGAGATATAAAATGCATTGGATGATTTTTAGCTAGTGATGATGTAAGTTCCACTCCATAAGGAATCAAACTTGGTGTGTTTCCTAGGTTTGGCTCTATCTTCATCCCACTTTAATAACAAGTCTCCCTCAAGTAGGAATCTGCATGCTACTCTTTTGTAAAAATACTTCTTCACTTGATCTTGATGAAGATACATTATACAAATATATTGGTCTATTTCTTATTTTAATTCCTATAGTTCCATAAATATGACTACCATGGCATCATCTTCTATCATTTCTAGCTGATTGACAAGTTCTAGAGATGGAAGTTTAGGAGATATAGGCAATCTTGCCTCTATGCCATAAACAAGCATGTAAGTATAATTAATATGAACCATTTTATGGGTGATTATATCATCCCAAAAATTTATCTTCAACTTGTTATGCTAGGATCTATGATGTTCCTCTATAGTCCTCTTGATTTATTTGATCAATTTTTTGTTTGTGGACTCTGCTAGGTCATTTCCTTAGGGATAGTAGTTGGTTGAGGTGCTCAATTAAATGCCATGTTTAACTTCCAAATTAGCTATTTAGTACCAATAAATTAAATTTAATTATCATAAATGATTGTATAAGGCACCCCAAACATAATGATTATACTTTTGTAGAAGTTTAATATATTGGTCTTATTAGCTTCCTTCAAAGCCACTACTTTTATCCACCTTGTAAAGTAGTCAGTGGATTTCAAGACCCATTTATGGCCTAAATTGTAATGAGGGTTAATCATCCCAATTAAATCCAAAACCCACTACATGAAGGGTTTCTATACCTAGAGATGATGGAGGGAGAGAAATACTAACCTTTATTTACTAGTGAATGAGTCACATTTTTATAATTCTTAACCTATGCATGCACATCTCTAAATAGATTAGGATAGTAATATCCAACTCTCATTATGTTCATGGATATAGTACGTAGAGAAAAGTTTCCACCAGGTGGTCCATCATAAAATTCATTTGGAACCTATCAATTTGGCTTGTCTTTATACATCTCAACAAAATACTTTTTACATCTTTCCTAAATAGGATATCATCTATCAAAACATAAGTTATTGATTGTAATATAAAATACATTATTTTATCCTTATTCAATCCTTGAGGAAACTCACTAATCTAGAGGAATTTCACCATATCTTGGGTCTAACTAGTGAGAAATGAAGGTACAACTAGATGTTATCCATATTGGATCACTAAGACAACATTCTTATCATTTTGTATATCTAAAACCAACTACTAACACAAACCTCTAGCTCTTACCATTTTTTTTACTTTAATGTCCACATCATACTCCATCGCCTTTTTAATTCACCTGACCCTCTTTTCATTAAAATATTCGCTTATTAGGAACTCCTTGACACTCGATCAAGAGACAAGTAAATGTACCATATTATTAGATAACAAATTTCTAAACTTATTCAAACTTATTATATACATAAAATATTATTTTTGGACAAAGTAATAATCTACCTCATAACCTTATAAGCCATAGAAAAAATAAATCTATTGGTTGTTCCATGTCTTCATTTTCTTGCACTAGTATACCTGAAACATTGTACATACATAAAAAAGGCACAAAGAGTAATGTTTTTGGATAAATATAGATTAATAAGGGTATGAACATATGATATGGATTTCTTAATTTATTTGAAGATATATTTCCTTTATGTGGACTAATGCAAGGTCTGATTCTTTTTTAGCATAATAGTTAGATGCTTTATAAGATTGACAAAATTAAGAATAAACCTTCTAATGAAATTGATACTTCCTAAGAATATTTTTATCCATTTATTGTGATTAGTTAGAGATAAAGATATAATGGCACTTAACCTTTCAAGATAAATTGTAAGCCCATTCTTAGAGACAATGTGGTCTAAAAGCTTACCTTTATGGACTATCTTTGGGTTGAGTGAGACCCCAAATTAACTACATATCTCAAAGACTTGCTTGAGATGAGTTATATGATCATAAAAATGTTTATAAAATATTATAATATCATCAAGATAAATAAGTATGATATCATTAATTAGTCCCTATGATGCCATGTCCTTAGCCCTCTAAAAATTTTCCCATGCATTAGATAAACCAAATGGATTTTTTTTGTAGGTATAAGTTCCCCATATGATGGTGAAGGTTATCTTGAACTAATCCTACTATTTCACTAGAATTTTGTTATATCCATAATAGTCATCTTAGAGGGAAAAACGTTTTGCACCTACCACCATTTGTAATATCTACTCCATGGAGGGTAATGGGTAGTTATCCTTCAATGAAGCTCATTTTAGGTCCTTGAAATAAACACACAACCTTATTTATCCTTTTTTGTTCCTTATAAAGACCAATTTGGTATCCTAAGATGAATGCTTAATTGGAAATATGATACTAGCTTCTATCAACTTGGTCAACTATTTCCTCTTGAGAAGCTTTATCTTGGGGTTTATTGGCCTCTATTTCTACTTAACTAGTTTTTCATCATAAATAAACTCTATAGTGCATTTTTTAAAACTAACATCAAACCCTTTGATATCACATATTCCCATGCAAATATGTCCTCAAACTCTTGGCAGAGTTTTACAAATGCATGCTTTTCTTATTCATTACATACTATTATCACATAGATTTTACACTTGTTAGTTGGTGTAATAGCTCATTTTGAAAAAAATAATGATATAATGGGAAAAATACAAGTTTTAGGACCTTGGTAAATTGAGATTAAACTCTAGATAAGGTTGGCTTCCTTTCACTAAATCTAGTGTAACTAATAAAATATCTGTTTTAAAAATTTTGCTCTTTTATTTTTCTTGCTCCTAAACTAGGGTTTGATTGGGGGAAAAGAGTTTGAGAATGAAATTTTAAGAAATAAAAATGGTGATTTCACCAAATATTTTTATAGTAGATTTTAATTCTTGATCGAATGAATACAACAAAACAAAAAATAGATTGAAATTTGTTTGAGCACAAACTCATGCAAATGGGAAATTGGAGGCAATATTCTATTATTTTTCATAGAAGATAAAATATTATTTTATTTTAATAAAAAATAATTCAAAATGGTAGAAAATACCTTGAATGAAATTTTTTGACTAAAATAAAAATTAAAACTTCTATAAATATTCAAATAGCTATCATACACAGGGATTTCTTAGACAAGAAAGAAAAATATTCAATTATTTTTCATTCTCCAAGTTAAAGCTTTTAGAAAATACATTTAAAATTCAAAATAATATTACTAAAAATAAAAATATAGATTAGGCTATGGGTTCTTCACCATTTTTATACAAAATTTCTGATAAATGAGATGCAGTTATCAAAAACTTCAATTCCTAGTAGAAGAATCATGAAAATATGTAACTTCATACAAAAAGAGGCATGATATTATATTTGTGGAATAATTTGACTTGGTAAAATATTTTATAAAATAGCATGCAAGATCTGGTAATGATCCTCAGCTTGGTGTGGTTTAGATAGACTTTATAGAACATCATGCAATGCCTTTCTTTCTCTTCATGCAGTTGCAAATGGATCTTCATGCAAATGGGGTGCCAAAGTGGAACTCATATTTTGAACAATTGATAACTAAGAAATAACTCAAGTTACCTTTTTTCAAAACCCTAATTTGTAATTTAAAATTGAGACCTTTTCAACTTGCATGTCATACCACTTTATGAAAACTAGAATTATAATTTTCAATATGTGCTTTAACAACTTAAGCAAAAACTTATCAAAATTAAAAGTGTAACTTGTAATTTTGATCTCTACAATTTGCAACCTATCAAAGTAGAAAGTTTAAAATACACATGGTCCTTTCTAAAAAAGAGATATAAAATATAGTTTTAATTTAAAAGATGTGTTTTTTAAATTTTACAAAGCTAAAAATACAATATATGAGAATGTTTTTGACAAAAATAATTAATCAATTTACAATACTTCCTCTACCTCTTTATATTTTTTGCCTTGTAATTTATAAGTATATGTATCAAAAGAATTTAAAATCTCATATATTCTCTCTTCATCTATTCTAAAATAATAGAGGTTGGTAATATCATAATTTGCTAATATGTCAAAATGTTCCCTTCTCAAAGTCCTAATTTCTTGCATATTTTTACCCATCTTATCTAGCATGTCATGATACCTGATGCAGCAGTGGATAGAGCTCAAGGTAAATATTTTATCTATGGTATAATCTATTAGCCTACATGACAATTTATTCAATAAATCTTCTATGTCATACAACATGTCAATGGCCTTGTCATTGGAAACCTTGGACTTATGTGCAACCTATGTAGCAATTTTATACTGAATTGTTTAGCTCTATCTAATTCTTATTGATCCCCATCATTTTTTATTATCATTTTTTCAAGGAGGATGTCTATGTTGATCAAGTATACAACTATCAATTTAGGATAGTAGAGATTTAAATTTGGTACTTCTCCTTCATATATGTTAACTAGTTATCTCAATCTGATCCTTATTTCCCTCAAAACTATATAGTGTTGTATTATCATATCAATAATTTTATTACCTTTGGAGATGACCTCCTCTAACCATTATTTAGTATCCCTTCCCATGCTAACAAATTTTATCACTACATCAAGTGTTACCTGATTTATGATCTATGTAATTGGCTCTACTAGTTCAGGTTATGTTGATGGAATAGTGGGATCTATGAATTAATTTAGTGTAGCCTTAAGTTGTTTAATATTACTTTTCAAGTCATCTTTAGTGACCTTATCACTATATTTTTCATCAAAGAGGGAGCTGATACCAGATTGAACATCATGTTTCAACCCCACCCTCATAAGATATCCAAGGTCAATATTTAACACCTGGTAGTACCCCACCACTAGATCTTATTTCTATTTTTTTGGTGGGGGAATTTAAAACTCCACATATATTTCCCCTTTATCATTTCATAGTATTCTTGAAAAGGTTTGGGGGTTAGTCTTGGATTTCATTCATGTGTCTAAAAGACCAAAATCTAGTATACTTGGGGAAGTCTTTTTTTTGAATTTCTTTCCCACTATTTATGCTAGTGAAGTAAGTGTAGCATCCTACTATGTATACACTATTAATTGGGAAACTACAATTGAATTTGTTGCACTAGTAGGCATGGTGACAAGTGTTGAATCTTATATTGATGCTACCACTAATTACTTGATAAATGTCTTAGTAATTACATCTCCATTTATAGGTTAAAAATTCAAATCTTCATCAAGTACCTATCTTTCATTTATATCCACTAAAGGGGTTGGAAAAATTATGGAAGTGGAAGACATGCGGACAATGGGAATATATGTGTCTCCTAGGGTGTAGGATATAAAAGTGATACTAATGGGGGAGTAGGCATAGGGACTTAAAATTTTGGGACTAGTGGAAGTGTGGAAGCCAAAGAATCAAATGAGTAAATTAAATGGGTTGGGTAACTCAAGGGTGGTAAGGTAGGAAATATGAAAAGGTATGAAGATGAAGTAGTAATTATCCTAAAAGTTGGGATGGCCAACGTAACTGAAGCTAGGATTATTGGAAGCACAATCACTAAGATGGGGGGTGAATCAATAATTCAAGTAAATCAAATTTAATTATAATTAATCAAACTCTTAACCATTAAACCATAAGCAATCATGAAAAATGTATACTATTCATTCCAATGAACAAAGAGATAATTTAAGATCAAAGCACATAACACATGAATTATATGGGAAACCCTCATAGGGTATATAACCCATTCTCAAGCCTAAAAACACATGGAATACTTGTCTTATAATATGATAACAAACATGATACTTTATTAAATTACCCACTTTACAAGGATCACTAAATCCTAAAGATGACAAGAACCAACTTGCCTTTTAGCTAGCACAAACTAGCAAGGAGGATATAACCCTCTAGGTGATCAAACACCAATTCAAACACCTCCAAACTGATATCCACCTATTATATGATGTATTAAACACTTGAATATGGTATTATCTAATATTATAAACCCTATATCACTTTTACATATGGATAAAAACCCTTATTTTAAACCTTGCATCCAAAACAAGAAAATCAAACCCTCAAATGTATTTTGCTTGCTTTCACAAAAACACCTCCAAATATTACACAAACACTTGAAGTCACATCAAAAAAATATGATAATATGATTTTAAACTATCTTATCTCTAAGAACTATACACAAATCTCTCACCAAATCCTCTTCTACTTATCCCATTTCTGTAGTTAATTACTCATGCATCTCTACACAAACAATTGTCATACACAACACATCTAAGCTTGAATCCATTCAAAATATGTCCATTACCTTTAGTGTGGATTTAGAACCTAAAACAACATATTTATTCTCTAATTTTTATCCCTTTCATCCCCTATTTTATATCTAAAAATCACTTTATGATTCGTTCCACTCTTCCATTTTCACAACCACACTCACACACTTACTTGCATATCTCACTTCATACAAAAAAAGTGCATAAACCTTTTTATATATATACCACACACTTTCATGGTTGGCCAATATATATTTTAAAAACATGGATAGAATAAAAATATCATTATATATATGAATCATACATTCTAGATTCATCAATTGGGTTGGTTATGCTTCAAAGGGCTCAAACCCCACACACAATCTAACCTTCACCTTTGAATTTGCTCTTTTGAAGAATCTATAAGATCGCCATCTTCTTGGTCAGCCAAGAGAAATTTATTAACCCTTTAAGGATTTGAACTAACTTATAAATAACATGAATATCACCTCCATATGTCATCCTAACATTTGATAGCTCAGCCTTAAGTAACCATGCCTTTCTATTAGGCCTAAGTGGCCCTTTTAGGTCTCATGAAGACCTATTCATCTTTTCAACAATACAATGAGCCAAGTAGAAACACAAGACAAATTAAAATCACATGTATCCATTTCATATGAAACTTAATACACCATCAAGTGATAATATCCATCACTACACACTTATGAAACATTCACTCACCTTAGGAACCTCCATTAGGTCTTAAAGACCTATTAGGCTTAACTAGCCCAAAAACATTATCTTCACTAAAAAGGCTGAAAATAACTAAATATAGACTCTACATGTAAAATAAATATATTTATTTAAATATTAATACCTCAGTAACATCATAAAATCAATGAAATACCTTCATTCAGCCTCCTAAGGCTCATAAACACCTTTACAAAAAGCTCACTCAAACCTATAATAAATATAGTCAATAACATTAAACTTTGATCTAAAATAACATCACTTTTACTAAATTTAAAAACCACAAATAAATTTTATAGTGATATATTTTTATTATAATTAATATTTTATTTTTATACAAGCAATATATGATCAATACATAATATTCTAAAATCACTTCTTTGCACTCTGGTTTATTTGGAAAAAAGAACATAGTCAACAATAGTCAACTTTAGTCAATTATATATAAAGATGTAAAAACATTAAATACCTTAAATTTAAATTTATATAACCCCCTTAGAGTCCTCTACCAATTTTTATTTTACTTCATCCTAAAATTCTACCTTCATAAAAAGATATGATCAAAATGATGATGACTAGTTCACTAGATCATGCAAATTTGGCTAAGTATAAAAATAGTAAAATTTGCCAATTTTTCACTATCATAATTTTTTATTAAAAAATCATTAATAATTTAAAAATTTACCATATAAACTATGTAAGAGTTTTAAAACATCCATATAATCATATTCCTCTAAATCATCCATATACACAAATTTTGATGCAATCAATCTACCTACTCAACACAAATCTGTCACAAGACCACATATGCCTAGATGAACACAATAAAGCACCATATGAATTTAAATAGTTAAAATTATGATATAAATATTTTAATACATATTATATTACCCATAACACATTATCAATACATCAGAGTCATCCCTACCCACTGATTAGGCCTTCCAATTCCACTTCTCACTCTGACTAGTTTCTCTCACACGTGGCATCCTTTCCTTCATATCGACTAGGAAAAATTGAGGGCCTATATATTTGAAACATATAAATTAATATTCATACAATAATTATAAATGTTTTATTAAGTTAATTAAATTAATCTCACACCCATTTTTTTCCTTCGTCACTTTTACAAATTTCTCTTAAAAGCAAAAATACCGTTAAAAAGCACTTTTCAGTTGGATCCACATATAATCAAGTCTAACCAAAAAAATCCTTATAATCCTAGATTATTACTATAAAAAATAATAATAATCTTATCCATATACCACCTTATTTGTCAACTCCAATAAATATCTTTCATATCAGGGCCAAGACTAGCCCTTTTGCACATAAAAACCTACTTACCTTCTTAGAAATTGTTCATAAAGGATATAGAATTAATAAATTAAATAATTATTGTAAAAAATTCTTATAAAAATTCCTAAAAATATAAAAAATTATCATCTCCCCATTCAAATTAGATATGAGCTGATGAACATAATAACTTTCTTCTCAGGCTCATAATGTACCATTCGAGCACCCTATAAAGCACATGAAGACACGTCTAACTTTCTCACTCATCCTCTGACCTGATAGAAAAAATTGTAATTTATAATTAATATTAAACATAAATTTAAAAATTACCATATATATCCCAATAATATCCCCCTTTCTCATTGATGGCAATAAACCAAAAACCTTTTCCCCTTTGTCACAATGACAAAGTGGGCACTAATTGATCTTGAGGACTTGAAAAAATTGATCATAGAGCTTATAAATATCCCCCTAAAAAAATTATAATCTCTGATATGAACCTATACTCAAACATACCTGATATTTTGAGAAAATATTTCATATATTCTCCACCTCACTCTATGCATACCTTGTATTTCAACAAAGTAAGGAACATACCTCTATCTGAATTGCTCCTTGATTATTAGCATATACAAAACATGAAAAGAATTCACATATACCTCAATATACATAATTTATCTCCCCATAACTCCATATTCCTTCTGATCAAAGACAAAATATTTCAAACATATGCCAGCAACACACTTACAACAACATACCCTGAATGGAGCCACCTTCATGCACACATAGGCTCACCACAACTATCCAACAATTATTCCTGATACAACTGAATAAAATTATGATATTTTTGACCCAAAATACCTCCAAAAAATTTCTACAACCTTTATTATATTGATAAAACAACAACAACTCATTTTGATAAAAAGGAACATGCTCAAAGCAATAAGCTTGCCTCAAAACAAGCATATTTGACATCTTATTTTAATTTGCTTATATTAAATAAACAAACCCTAAAAACTAATATAAAAAAATAAAATAAATATCCATAATATCATTATATAATTCCTTACACATTTATTCTCTTTCACACTACCACCAATCATGCTCAAAGATCACCTATGCTTTGTTCAACTTTCCAATATTCTCATATACCTAAAATTGATAATTATGCACAAAAAAAGAACAAGATGAATTATTATACCACCTTATGGATTAAATATGATTCATTAATATATTAATTATTCTAAAAATTTAAATTAAATTCACATATTTAGCCCTTAAATAATCTCACTCTTGCACAAGAAAAGATACTCCACTCCTAGTTCACTTCAAAGAGAAACTTTGCAAACCAAGATACACAACTTTGATAGATTCATACCTTTGCACCAAACGGCTGACCAAAGGATATAATAAAATTATATAATAATTTAAAAACATAATATAAACATTCTCACTAATAATTATTACCCAACTAATATCTCAACCCAAGATACTTCATGCCAAATCTTCTTTCACTAGGACCCTTAATGCAAACCAAAGATTCTCAAAGATAGAATTACTTGCACAAAAAACTATAAGAATTCAAATAAATTTCCATAGTTTTATATATATTATATAAATATTTTATAATCTTTAAATCAAATTAAATAATCCATAATCAAAGATATGCATCTCAAAATAAAGAAGATACCTTGATCTAAAAACTAGTCTTCACTTCTCAACCTTGTAATACCAAACTAAGATGCTTCAAAATCATGATAAATGCATCTATAAAGCCTAATATAGACACTTCACATTCAATTAAACTAAACACCCCAAAAATTATGATATTACTAAATCTCCATACTATGACTAGATTGCTTTTCTTTCCTAAGCTTCCCCATAGGCTTGATTGGCTCATCTATCTTCTCTTCTATGAAACTGGTTAACATGAACTCTTCCCAAACATGATTCTCATTATTAATTGAAACCTATTCAACAAAAAAAAACATATTATCCTAAATGATAATATTATCAATCAAAATATCCTTGGCCTAAATTTTATCTCTCTTAATAGGCTTAGGTCTCCATATCCATGTATGACTTTTTCTTTGTACACTAGAAGCTCGATACACCTTGTGATGTCTTGAGAACTCATTCAACCTATTTTTACAATATTTTGAAATGTGACAAACTTGATGAAATCAAAAAAAAAACAATATAATTCATACCTCTTACTTGATTATGGTGATTATCTCCTTTTCACAAGTTAATTCTCCTCTTGCAATCCCTTGCCATGTGACCAAAAAGATGACACACATAACAATGACCATGAAATAAAATAACATACCTTGAAGAATTTGGTTTTATAAATTATTTTATCTTTTAAATATCCTATTTAAATATTTATAATTTCTTTTGTCCTTCTTCAAGCTTACCCATCTTGATTAAGACCTTTTCTTGATCAGCCTTGCTCATTTTGACTATAGATTCTCATTCTCAACTTTTAAGGAATCTAGTTTGGTTTTCAATTGATCACACCATCCTCCTTTCTCCTCAAACTTGAATTTTTAGCCTTTACCTAATTTCTAAAATTATGAACCAAAACATCATATTCTTCAATAACCATGGATTCACATTCTTCTAACATAGACTTATACATATTTCACTCTTCTTGTATAACCTTTTGTTTTTACTTACAACTCCTAGCTTATCCTTAAGATATTGAATTACCATGTTTTCTTCCTTTACTTCATTATCTACCTCAAGATTTAAATCACATACCTTATTCTTAAGATATTTGACCATAACCTTCAAATCTTGATTCTCTCTCTTTTTGTTTAGCTCTTAGGACCACTTTCAAGCTATTAAGCCTTCCCCAAAAGAACGTACTCTGATATCAAATGTTGGAAGCACAATCACTAAGAGAGGGGTAAATTATTTATTTAAGTAAATAAATTTTAATTATAATTAATAAAACTCTTAATAATTCAACCATAATAAATTATTAATCATGTATACCATTAATTATAATGAATAAAGAGACAATGTAAGATCAAATCACATAACACATGAATTATGTGGGAAACCCTAATGGGAGATAAAATGCACTCTCAAGCATGAAAAAAATGGAATAATTGTCTTATAAGATGATTAGAAACATGAGACTTAGTGAAGTACCCAATTCATAAGTACCACTAACTCCTACGTATGACAAGCACCAACTTGCCTTTTATCTAGCACCAACTAGCAAGGAGGCTACAACACCCTAGGTGATCAAGCACCAACTCAAACACCTCCAAACCGATCTCCAGCTCCGATATGATGTCTTAAACAATTGAATATGGTCTTGTTAAATATTATAAACCCTATTTTACTTCTACATAATCATACAAACCATCATTCCAAACCTTCCATCCAAAACATGCAAATTAAACCCTCAAATGTCTTTTTCTTGCTTTCACAAACACACCTCCAAAAATTACACAAACACTTTCAATCGCATCAAAAAAATATTCTAAGATGATTGGAACCTCTTTAAAATCCAAAAATTCTACATGAATCTCTCACCAAGTCCTCTTCTACTTCTCCCATTTTTACAATTAATTACTCATTCATCTCTACACAAATAATTCTCATACACAACACATATGAGCTTGAATCCACTCAAAATATGCTTATTACCTTTAGTATGGATGTAGGACCTAAAATATCATATTTTTTATAAAATTATTATCCCTTTAATACCATATTTCATCTTTGAAAATAACTATATGATTCACTCCAATCTTCCATTTTCATAACCACTCAACCACACTGACACACTTGCATGTCTCACTTCATACACAAAAAGGGCATAAAAATTCTTGTATATATACCACACACTTTCATGGTTAGAAAATATTTATTTTTAAAACATGTATCAAATAAATATCATTATATACATGAATAATACATTCCATATTCATCCATTAGGTTGGTCATGCTTCAAAGGGCTCAAACCCCACACAGAATCTAACCTTCACCTTTGAATTTGCTCTTTTGAAGACTCTACAAGATCACCATCTTCTTAGTCAGCCAAGAGACATTTATTAACCATTTAATTATTATAAACCAGTTATAAAAAACATCAAAATCACCTCCATATTTCATCCAAAACATTTGATAGCTCACCCTTAAATAACCATACCTTTCTATTAGGCTTAAGTGGCCCTTTTAGGTCTCATGAAGACCTATTCATCTTTTCAATAGTACAACAAGCCAAGAAGAAACACAAGAAAAATTAAAATAAAATATATCCATGACATATGAAACTTAAAACACCATCAAGTGATAATATAAATCACTACACACTTCTAAAACATTCACTCATCTTAGGAAACTTCATTAGGTCTTAAAGACCTATTAGGCTTAACTAGCCCAGAAACATAGTCTTCATAAAAAATGCTCAAAATAACTAAATATATAATTTAAATTTAAAATAAATATATTTATGTAAATATTAATACATCAAAAAAATCATAAAATCAATGATACACCTTCATTTAGCTTCCTAAGGCTCATAAACGCCTCTGCAAAAAGCTCACTCAAATCTATAATAAATACAATCAACAATAATAAACTTTGATCTGCAATAACATCACTTGTATTGACTATAAAAACACAAAATTAATTTTATATTGATATATATGGATTATAATTCATATTTTAATTTTATACCAATAATATATGATCAATAAATTGTCTTATACAATAACTTCTTTGCACTCTGGTTTATTAAGAAAAACCCCAATCAGCAAAAGTCAAATTTGGTCAACCATATATGAATATTTTACTAAATTTAAAGACATTATATTTATGTTAATATAACCTCATAATATTATTATACCACTTTGTTTTTTACTTCATCCTAAAATTATGCCTTCATAAAAAGATATGATCAAAATACTGATGACTAGTTCACTAGATCATGCAAATTTGGCTTAGTATAAAAACAACAAAATAGGCCAACTTTTCACTATCATAACTTTTGAATCAACCATAATTAATAATTTAAAATTTTACCATATAAACTATTAAATTTTTTTAACACACCCATATAACCATATTACTCTGACCCATCCATAATACAAATTCTGATGTAATCAATCTGCCTACTCAACACAAATCTGTCACAAGACCACATATGCCTAGATGAACAAAATCAATTACCATATGAATTTAAATCATGAAAATTATGATATAAATAATTTAACATATACAATGTTATGCATAACACATTATAAATACCTCATAGTAATCCTTACTCATTGATTAGGCCTTCCAATTCCACTTCTCACTCTGACTGGTTTTTCTCACTCATGGCATCCTTTCCTTCATATCAACTAGGAAAATTTGAGGGAATAGATATTTGACATATATAAATTAATATTCCCAAAAAAAAATCACAAATTTTTTATTCAATTCATTAAATTCATCTCACACCCATTTTTTTCCCTAGTCACTTTTACAAATTTCTCTCAAAAGCAAAAACATTATTAAGAAACACTTTTTTATGGGACCCAAAAATAGTAAAATCTAAAAAAACACATACTCATAAGCCTTTATGATTCATATACAACCTAAAATAATAATAATATCCATCCACCACCTTATTTATCATCTAAAATAAATATCTTTCATATCAAATCTAAGACTACCCTTTTTGCACATAAAAACATGCTTACCTTCTTAACAATTGTTCATAAAGGATAGAGACTTAATCCATGAAATAATTCTTGTAAAAAATTATTATAAAACTTACTAAACATCTCCAAAAATATTATCTCCCCATGAAAATTCTACATGATATGATGAACATAAGAACTTTCCTCTTAGGCTCATAATGCACCATTCGAGCATCCTCTAAAGCACATGAAGACATGTCTAGATTTATCACTCATCCTCTGACCTAATAGACCAAGTTTTCATTTATAGTTCCTCTTATACATAATTTAAACACTTACCATAAATATTCCAATAAGGATCACTTAGTCCACTGGTATATATTGTTGAGTGGTGTTAGAAATCAACTGAGATGGAATGGAAGGAATTATAAATAGAATGAAAGGAGGGAGTTAAATTTTTGGAAGGGAAACTAGAGTGAAAACTTGATTATCCACTAAATGGTGACTCTGAGTGTCCACTTGACTTGATTTCACTAGTTTCAATGGGTTTATTTTTATAGGTAAATTGGTAGAAATGAAGGGTGGAGTCACTTGAGATGCATGGGGAGTGGAGATAAGAGGTGGAGGTGTTAGAGCTATAGGAAAAATGTAAATAGGTGGGGGGTGAACTAAAAAGATAAGGGTTATGAATATCACTGATATGGGGGTTAAATATGGTTATGATCTAACTACAGTTATCTCCTCATAAGAAATTATGATTGATTGATCTATTTCTACCCCATCATTATTAGATTTCCTCTTGGCCTTACAATTCTTCTTTTTATTATGAGAGATCACTATCCTCTCTAATTATTCTCTTTCTCTACCATTGGGGCCATATACAAATGAAGGAGTTACTTCTTCCTTAATGTTTAATAGCTTTTATGTCATACTCTATGTATCTTTGGTCACTTAGACCCTTTACTTCTAAGCTAATTGATCATTTTTTTAATCACATGTGTTTTTATATATATTAAAGAGAAAGATTTAGGGACTGACCACCTTACTGGTGGAAGGGGTTGAGTGATGATCTATTTTTAGTAGTTTGTTTCCACTAGAGACTTATCATCCAACAAGTCATTAGGGAATGGTGCCAAATCAAATGATTTGACCTAATACAAGGTCATTCTAGAATGGTCCTTCACTCTAATTTTATCTTCATCTTCTAAATCCTCCCAATAATCTTCAAAATATGGAACATGAGAATACATATATATTCCTAGTGTCCTAGTGATGTTACCATAAAAATCATATTATGGCCTTACCTCCATGGACCTTAGTTTCATCTATGTCATTTCTACCTCAGCACACATGGCTTTGAATAAGGAGGGGTATGTGTATCTACATATACCGATTGGGAAATGAATTCCTCACTTTTTCTTGCTAGAAAAAAGATTATGGGTTTTCACAAGTTATCTTGCTAGATCCATTAATTCCCACTTATCACTATCATATCTTAGAAGTGTGTAAGGGAAACCATTAAATCTACTTACCCTAATATAGGAAAAAGTGGTGAACTAAATGAAGTAGGAACCCCACTAGGTGATTTCTATAGTAGTTTCATATGAGAATCTCATTCTCCCAAGATATTTGTCAAACATTATTATGATTCAATATGTGAACACATAATTTAACCTTCTAAAGTTTTGCCTGATGGCCTCCAAAGTGAGGTCAAAATAGTAGTTATACACTCTACATGCCTCACTAGGTATTGTGTTGAGCCCTGGAAATGATATCCCTTTTGACAATATGTATACAAGGTAGGAAGTCATATAAAACTTTCTTATTATTTGTATCTCCATTAATTGTTTATGGAGGGAGTCACTAATGAGCTAGGCCTAGTGGATGTATTTTATATTGTAATGAATTACCCATATGTACTAATACATCTACTCCTAGAAATTATTTTCATCAAGACTACCAATGAGCTTATCTACTAATATTATTATGTTTCTAACCTCATCTTTGAAATAAATACTAGTTTCTTTGAAAATCTAGTGGAGGAAACCTAGGGAGACTTAATCCATTGTTTATTTATCATTATTTAACATACCTATCCATTGTCTTGATATAATTGTTGGTATGTTTTTGAAGTTATGTCAAATAACTCTAAAAATATTGGATCACAAACACTAAGTCAATGAAATTTATGTCTAGATTAAAAATCCTTTCTCATTTTTCTATCAAGACCTCTATTTTATCAGCATCATAGTGTTCTTATAGTATTAACACTAGCTCAGGGATTTACACTATTAGTGAAAAATTTGCTCCTTGTGGAAATCTAAAGTCATAAATACTCTAGATCTAGTCATTCTTAAATTCTACATTTATCCAAGTTTAGAAGTCCCCTAGGTCAATGTGACCTAGGTCTATATCTGTGATCTAAGAAGAGTTGGATTTTAGGTTGAGAGTCACCCTAAGGCCTTTTTATTTGAAATTCATCTCCTTCCAAGACATGAATTCTTAAGAGAATGCTTAGTGAAAACCAAATACAAGAGCTGGAGGGATTTATAGGTGATTAAAGTAGGTAGAATATATGATAGAGATTGGAGGTGCTTTGTGCAAGTCTAAATTCTGATCTAATTTAGAGTTATTATAAGAAAGTGAAAACTCTATGCAATTGGGAAGTTTTTTTAGCAATAAGAATGTCTAGTAGAGCTTAGAACTATTATGATTACGTTGAAATCTCATGGGGATGGGAGGTGCTTGAAATAATGTAGAATCTTGTGGAGATAGGAGGTATTTAAAACAAGCTAAAATCCTACATAAATAGGAGGTGTTCCTAGCAATTCCAAAGTCTTTAGGGACTTGGAGGAATCTTTCAAGGAATATTCTCTAGTTATTGGGAATATACGATGGTATATTCACCTAGATTTTAGAGAAACCCTATATTTAACTACAAATTCTTGGGAGAAAATATTAGGATTTTAGTGATGAAACTTGGAAAATAACTCTTTGGATCTCTACTAAGAAAATCTTGGAAAATAATAAATACAAAATGACAACAATAAAAACCCTAAAACTAAATGTTGCAATGAAAAACCATAGATAATCGGAAACAAACTCACAAGAAAGAAAATAACTTGAAAAGATTTAATTTACACGAAAATGGATTCTAGGAATATAAGAGGGTTTCAAAAGAATACTATGCAATTTGTAATGGCAACATTTTACTTATAGACATGGCTCAAGGTTTGTATGGGCATAGCTTCATGTATGTCTTGAGTTTGATGACATGGTGAAAGGTCATTATTAAAGATCCAAAACATGATTAGAAATTTAATAATTAATTAAAAAGTCCTAAATTATATGTTTATATAGACCCTTCTCTATAATTAATGCTCTAATGGTGGTTGATAGTAAATTCAAAATCCATAAGCAATTTTAAAAAATTTCAATTTTACAAATTGCCATTTGACCTCCAGATTCCATGGGTAAGTGTAGGTTGACTTCTTTTAAAATGAGAAAGTGAAAATTAGAATCCAATTTGAAATTTTGAAAAATTACAAATTTCATTTAAAATTTTATATTTTGTAGTCTTAGTTGTTGCTAGGATCTAGAATTGGGATTACAATTTATAATTTTTAAAATTGAATATTTTTCTTTGAGTTCTAGATTTTGGGTAGAGTGGTTTACATGAAGTGTAAATTTGCCTACAATTTGAAAATTTTCAAATTGAAAATTATAGTTCCAATTTTGTATTCTATAGGTCATTTGGTTTATAGGATCCAAAAATCTACTTGTAATTTGTAATTTTGCAAAATTGAAAATAGGTATCTAGATTCTACCAATTATTGATATGTGAGATTCAGATCTTGGGTTATAATTTAAAATTTTAAAAATGACAAAGTTTAGTTAGAACTCTAGATTATATTAGTTAATACATTGTGGGATCTATATCTCCAAAAGCAATTTACAATTTTACAAATTCCAAATTACAAACAATGTTTTGGGTCCCACAATACAAAGGAAAAGTGTGATTGATGTCATTTCATGGATTTTTTCCAAAATAATAATTGGTATCCCTTAGGGTCCTTGATGTTTTGATATTTTTGGGACAAAAATATCAACATTTTTGGTGACCTCTATGGGATGATTGCCTATTAATTAGTTTCTATCTAGTAGCCTTCTAATTCATTGGTCATGGGGTAATTTTAAGCTTAACACACTTCAACCTAGTGAAGAACAAAGTGGGATTTAACTAAACAAGAAAAAAATAGGTAAACACTCCTAATGAGTGACTTGTATGAAAGCACTTATTTTAGAAAACACAACCAGCCCTATTATATATAAAAAACATTATTTATGGAATGAATTCCTACCTTAAAATCAAGCTTTAAGGTATATACCATTAACTAGGATAGACAGTTTTGATCCATCAAGCTTAGATAGATGGAATCAATTAGCTCCTTTATACTAAGTTATAATATATGGAGCTCTCCATATTACATCAAACTTGGTGTGTTTGCCTGGTTTAGCCTTGTTTGCATCCCATTTGAGAACCTTGTCTCCTTCATTGAAGCTCTTGTTAGATGCCTTTTTCTCAAAAAATTTCTTTGTTTGAGCCTAATTTGCTTCTAGGACTTTCATTAATTAGTTTCTAATTTCTTTTAATTTCATTAGTTTAGTCGATATTATTATCATTTCATTATTATCAATTAAATACAATTGGTGATTGAGCTCTAGAGATGGTAACTCAATTGATAGTGGGACTTGGGTTTCCCTTCCATATACCAACATGAATTAGGAGTTTCCAATGGCTATCTTATGGTTATCCTATCGGCCCATAGTACTGATTTCAACTTTATGTGCCATGTCATATGATTATCCTCCATTATTCTTTTGATAATTCTTATGAGGTTCTTGGTGGTAGACTCAGCCAAGCCATTACCCTAAGGGTAATAAATGGAATAATTAGTCATGTATACATTATGATTTATAGCCCATTCACTCACTTTAGTACCCATAAATTCTTTGGCATTATTTGACATTATGGTATGAGGAAACCAAACCTTTTATACCATGTATGAATTCTAGAATGGATGCCTCCATGGCATTTTTCATTATAATTAATTTATTCTATTGTTTGAAATAGTCCATTGCTATAAGGAGCCATTTATGTCCTATACTTGATGGTGGATTGATCATACTAATGGGGTAAATGGTTCATCTACTTAATTTGGTCTGAGAGGGAAAGATACTAATCTTTACTTACCTATAAATTAATCACACTTTTCATAGTTTTTTACCCATTGGTGGGAATATTTGAATAATAATGACCAATAATATCCCCCTCTCATTATCTTAATGGCTATGGTTATTTTAGATAAATGTCCTCCTGATGGACCAACATGAAATTATCTAATCACCTTGGGGACTTGATTGTGATTGATACATCTTAACATGAATCCATTCATATCTTTTCTAAACAATATTCCATCAAAAAGAACATAAATAATAAATTGGTTTCAGAAATACCTTTTTTTGGATAATTTAATGTCATATAGGTATTGGCTAGTCTACAAGAAAATGGTCATGACATGAATCTAGATATTGAAGAGAGGTGGATCAATTATCTAAGGTGTACTTTGAGCATATACTATTTTAGATACTACTTTAGTAGTCTTGATATCAAAATCTAGTTATTCATATAATCCCTTTCATCTTACAAGCTTTGTGATTTTTATGTCAATGTCATATTACATGACCTTTGTGATCCATCCTACTCTTTTTTCATGTATCTCCTAGCTCATCAGGAACTCTTTGACACTTTGATGACTCACCATCAGATGAATTTTATTGTTGGAAAGCATATGCCTATATTTCTTGAGAGCTTTAATTACAACATATACTTGCTTTTCCATAAAACTATATTTTTCTTCATAATCCTTCAAATATTTACTATATATATATAATATATTTCAATTATTCTTGATTATACTGAGTGAAAATAGATGAGATGTTTCCTCCCCCCCCAAAAAAAAAATAAAGCATAGAGAATGGAATTTTTCTCATAGTTTGGGTTGACTAGGGTAGGAGCCTGGGAAATAGTTTGTTTGATGGCTTCAAAGATATCTTTTCGCTTATGTGTCTATCTAAAAATTATACCCTTCTTTAGCATTGCAGTAAAGGTTTTTTTCCATAGATGAAAAATTTGGAAAAAATATTCTTACGAAGTTGATTTTTCTAAGAAAGCTCTATAATCTTTTCTTATGGCTTGGTATTGCTAATGCATATATAACACTTCTTATTTATAGTTCTATTACAAGACCCTCTTTTGAGATAATGTGTCCTAGTATCTTCCCTTTATGAAATGTGAAAATGTACTTCTTTGGATTAAGGGAAACCCTAAAATATTTACACCTTTCAAAAAAAATTATAAGGTGATCTAGGTGTGCATCAACATGCTTTGAGTAGATAATGATATCATATAAGTATACTAGGATCATTTCATTTATAAAAACTCTAAAATACATATCAATGGCTCTATAAACCATTACACTAGAATTATTTAGACCAAATGTCATATTTCTATATGCATTCATACCACATTTTGTGGTGAAATCAATCTTGAATTGGTCTAATTCTTGCAATAGTATTTGCTTATAGCTATAATAATCATCTAGAAGAGAAAAACTTTCAGATCCTAATATAGTTTGTAGAATCTGATCCATAGGAGGAAGGGTATAATTATCCTTTATAAATTCTTTGTTTAGATCCATGAAATCTACACAAAGCCTAATTTCACCATTTTTATTTTTTATAAGGACCAAATTTATAACCCAAGATGAGTGTTTGATAGGAAAAATAAAATTAGCCTCTATCAATTTAGATATCTCACTCTTCATCAAAGGTTCTATCTTTGGATTAATTGGTCTCTACTTCTATCAAACAAGCTTGATATTTTGATCAATCTCGATCATATGTTGAGCTAAGATCAAGTCAAACCACCTTAGATCATGATAACTCCAAGAGAAGTTATAAACAAACTCTTTACACAACTCAACAAAATCTTGATTTTCAGAATCATTTAATACCTTTCTTATCTTTAGTGATTTTCCTTTTGAGATGATTATTGGATCATAGTATTATTCATTCACCATGATGTTTTTCTTTTCATCTTTCACTTAATCATCAAAATTAAATATGTTTTCTAGTGTAACAAGACCCATAGATAGTTTCTTCATCTTCAATGGATGATCTAATCTCCATATTGATCCTAGAGTCTTTATTGGTTTCTATCTAAGAATTCAACCTCATCTCTCAAAAAGTTAATTTGTTAATCACTATCAAATACTTCACATTTAGTTGCATTATCAGGAACATATAGCCTTTGTTAAGGTGTGGAGCTAAAAGCTTCACTAAATGAGTGAGTTTGCAAAGTTGCAAGAATTACACAGTCATTGGTGTCGGTCAGGAGTGACCGACATCGGTCAGGAGTCGATTGGGAGATGCCGGCGTTGGTTATGTTCAGCCGACGTCGGTTAGGTGTAGACAAGTAGGGACCGATGTCGGTCACTTGTGCATCTAGAATGCTATTTTCGTGGACAGAACAAAATGTTTGCATGATAGGATTAAGTGTTAGTCTTAAGTCCACGTCTCTATTTTAAGTAAGACTATTTAGAGCCCTTGATTAGGAGGTGCATCTAATGGCTGTAGTTGTATGCTCATGTTTCCTAATTATTATATAATAGGATAGATCTTCATAGCTTGTAGTAGAGTGTTGAACAGTACAAGATTATATATGTGTATCAATCCAGGTTGTTGGATTTGATTGTAATTGAGAGAGAGAGCTCTTGAGGGAAAGAGATCTAGAAATAGATCTATACATCTAAGAGAGGTGTGGAAGAAAATAAGTTTCTTCAATTGTATTCCTTCTGTAAAGAGTTTAATACAAGTTTTTAGGGTGGTTTCTTGTATCTCTTATTGTTTGTTATTATCTGATTCTAATTACTTATCTTTCTAGTTTAATTCCATATTTAATTATTTTCATGTTGTAATCAACATTATTGGTTGATCCCCAACAAGTGGTATTAGATCTCAGGTTGACTAACAGGTGTTTAAGATCTAGTTAGTGTGTATTGATTACAAGTTACTCACAGGGATTTCTATTTGAGTAGGAGAAGCAATGGCAGAAGAAAGTAAACTACAATGGAGAAGTTTAATGCCAAGAATTATCAACATTGGAGAATGCAGATAGAGGATTATCTGTATCAGAAATATCTATACTTACCATTAGGTGGGATTTTAAAGAAGCCCAAAGACATGGATGATGAATAATGGGAATTTCTTGATAGAAAGGCTCTTGGATCTATAAGATTGAGTCTGGCATCTACTGTGATATCTAATTTATCATAGGCAAAGTCAACGGTAGAGTTAATGACTACTTTATTAAATTTATATGAAAAACCCTCAGCTTCAAATAAGGTATATCTTATGAAGCAGTTATTTAATTTGCAAATGCAAGAAGGTGGATCTATATCTAATCATCTAAATGATTTCCATGGAATTGTAAATCAATTAAATTCAGTCAAAATAGTGTTTGATGATGAAATTAAAGCTCTTTTAATATTATGTTTTTTGCCTAAAAGTTGGCATAGCTTGGTAATGGTAGTTAGTAATACTGCATCTGCTTCAAATATTTTAAAAGTAGAGGATGTTGTTAGTGTAATCTTGAATGAAGAAATTCATAGAAAAATCACAGAGGAAACATCAGCGAATGCTTTAAGTTTTGAGAGCAGGGGAAGGCAAAAAGAGAAGGGCAAGAAAGGGAGATCAAGGTCTAAGTCAAAGATGAGAGGTAGATCCAAATCTAGAAATGGCAGGAAGCCACAATGCTAGAATTGTGGAAAGATAGGGCACATAAGCAAATATTTTTGGTCAAAGCCTAAAGAAGACAATCAACATGAAGGTAAAGAAGAAGCAAAAGTTGTAGGTATTACACAAGATGCTCTTATATTCTCTTTGCATAATAATATAGAATCTTAGTTGTTAGATTTTGGTGCATCTTTTCATGCAACGCCCAATAAAGAATATTTTAGTGACTATGTCCATGGAGATTTTAGAATAGTTTATTTAGGGGATGATGAGCCTTGTAAAATTATTGGCAAAGGAAAAGTGCAGCTGAAAAAATAGAATGGCAACACATGGGTGTTGAGAGATGTCATGCATGTTCCCAGCTTGAAGAGGAATTTGATTTCTGCAAGAAAGTTAGGGGATGAGGGTTGTATAGTAACTCTCACAGCTGAATCTTGGAAGGTGACCAAGGGTGCACTTGTAATGGCTAGAGGTAAGAGAGTAGGTACTCTCTATTTATGTAATTGTGTTATTAATAATTCTCCTTCTATATTATCTACTTCAGATGTGGATGCAAAGTTGTGGCACTCTAGGCTTGCCCACATGAGTGAGAAGGGAATGTCCATTCTTAAGTCAAAAGGTAAGCTTTCAGATTTGAAAAGCATAGATCTGGATTTTTGTGAGCATTGTGTGTTTGAAAAATAGAAGAGGGTAAGTTTTCTCAAGACTGGGTCAACAAAGAAGAAGCATAAGTTACAGCTTGTTCACACAGACATGTGGGGACTAGCTCAGGTTGCTTCTATTGGAGGATCACAGTACTATTTCTCTTTCATAGATGATGCTACAAGAAAGGTATGGGTCTATTGTATTAAGAAGAAATCTGATTTTTTTGACATGTTTAAGATTTGGAAAGCTATGGTTGAGAATGAAATAGGTAGGAGATTGAAGTGCCTGAGATCTGACAATGGTGGTGAGTTCTACAAATTTAAGTTTATAAGTTATTGTTATATGAATGGAATACATAGGCAAAGGATGGTTCCAAGGACACCTCAATAAAATGGAGTTGCTGAAAGGATGAACAGAATAGTAATGGAGTGTGCAAGGTGTATGAGATTGCATGCTGGTTTGCCCTTAGAGTTTTGGGCAGAAGATGTGGATACTGCAGTGTACCTAATTAATAGAGGACCCTCTACAACTCTGGATGGTGGAATTCTAGAAGAGGCATGGATAGGTAAAAAGGTAGATCTCTCATTTCTCAAAGTTTTTGGTTGTGAAGCCTTTGTGCACGTTGATAAGGAAAATAGAAAGAAGCTGGATGCTAAGTCTATGAGGTGCACATTTATTGGCTATGGCTCTGATGATTGCGGATTCAGGTTTTGTAATCTAGGAACTAAAAAAATAATTAGGATCCATGATGTTGTTTTCAATGAAAATGTGATGTATAGTGATCAACTAAAGAAGCTAAATCAATTTGGGTAGAGCAATGGATAATTGGACGAGGTGACGGTCCAAAATGAGCTCGTGAGAAAAATTAATCACAGATAGGAAAACACAGAGATCGACGTCAGTTAGGCAGGAACCGATGTCAGCAATACAAGAACCAATGTCAGTCATATAGTGATCGACGTTGGTCAAGCAAGAACCGACATCAGTCAGACAAAACCGACGTCGGCCAGTTATAAGCCTAGAAGTGATCGAGGTCAGTCACTGTCAGAGAACTTGGGTGGACAGCGTGTTGTGAATGAGTCTCAAATGCCCATCAAGAGATTAGAAAGGGTAAGTAAACCTCCAATTCGATATTCCCCTTCATTATTCTATTTATTTCTAACTAATGGTGGAGAACCAGAGAGTTTTGATGAACCAATACAGGTGGAATCCAAGAATCAGTGGGAGCTAGGCATGAATGAGGAGATTGATTCCTTGAAGGAGAACTAAACATGGGATTTGGTTGAGTTACTAGCGGGTAAGAAGACACTGAAGAATAGATGGATCTATAGGTTGAAGGAAGGTGAGAATTGATAGATGAGATATAAGGCCAGAATGGTAGTGAAAGGATTTGCACAAAAACCAGGTATTGATTTTGGTGAGATTTTTTCTCCTGTTGTTAAAATGACTTATATACGGACTGTATTGTCTTTAGTTTCTATTGAGGATTTGCATCTGGAGCAGCTTGATGTTAAGATAAAATTTCTTCATGGAGAATTGGATGAAGAAATATATATGGAACAGCAGAAAGGACTTGAGGTCAAAGGTAAGGAGAAGCTATTGTACAGATTGAAGAAAATCTTGTATGGCCTCAAGCAAGCTCCTAGACAATGGTATCTGAGATTTGATAGGTTTATGACTAAGCATGGCTATAGTAGGTGTCAATCTAACCATTGTGTGTATTTTAAGAGATTGGATAATGGTAGATATATTATTCTATTGTTGTATGTAGATGATATGCTGGTTGCAGGATCAGACATGCAGGATATCTCTGAGCTTAAGGTGAAATTAGCTCACACATTTGCCATGAAGGATTTGGGAGTAGCAAAGAAAATCCTTGGCATGAGTATTAAGAGAGACAGGAAAAATCACAAGTTGATCTTGTCTCAAGAGGATTATGTGAACAAGGTGTTGAAATGGTTCAATATGCAGGATGCAAAACCGGTAAGCACACCTTTGGCTGCACATTTTAAATTGAGTAAAGAACAATGTCCTAATTCACATGATGAGGTAGAGTACATGAGTAGAGTTCCATATTCTTCTACAGTAGGGATTTTAATGTATGTAATGGTTTGTACTAGACCGGATATTGCCCAAGCAGTGGGAGTTGTAACTAAGTATATGGCCAATCCAGGGAAGGAGCACTGGAAAGCAGTTCAATGGATCCTTAGATATCTGAGAGGGACCAATAGTAGGCATTTGTGTTATGGAGGTTCAGATACTTCTCTACATGGTTATGTAGATATAGATATGGCAGGTGATTTGGATGGCAGAAGAAGCACCACAGGATATGTTTTCAACTATTGGTGAAACGACAACTAGATGGATATCAAAGTTGCAGAAGGTTATTGCCTTGTCAACTATAGAAGCAGAGTATATTGTAGTCATAGAGGCTAGCAAAGAGATGATATGGATGACACAGTTCATGGAAGAGATTGGAAAGGAGCAAGAGAGTTGAAGACTATACAGTGATAGTCAGAGTGCAATTCATTTGGCTAAGAATTCAGCCTTTCATTCAAGAACAAAGCATATACAACTTAGGTACCAATTCATTAGGTAGGTATTGGAGGATGGTGAGTTGAAGCTGGAGAAGATCCATACAGATAAGAACCCTACTGATATGTTAACCAAGCCAATAGCAAAGGAGAAGTTGAATCTTCATTCAAATTTTGTTGGTCTTCATGATTGAGTTTGAAGATGGAGGAGCTAGAAGATGATGTTGTACAGGTATTGGTGCAGATGTTTATCTCCAAGTGGGAGATTGTTAAGGTGTGGAGCTAAAAGCTTCACCAAATGAGTGAGTTTGCAAAGTTGTAGGAATTACATAGTCACCGGCATTGGTCAGGAGTGACCGACGTCGGTTAGGAGTCGACTGGGAGATGCTGGCATCGGTTATGTTCGGCCGACGTCGGACAGGTGCAGACAGGCAAGGACCGACATCGATCACCTGTGCATCCAGAATGCTATTTCCATGGATAGTACAGAATGTTTGCATGATAGGATTAAGTGTTAGTATTAAGTCCACATCTCTATTTTAAGTAAGACTATTTAGAGCCCTTGATTAGGAGGTACATCTAATGGCTGTAGTTGTATGCTCATGTTTCCTAATTATTATATAATAGGATAGATCTTCATAGCTTGTAGTAGAGTGTTGAACAGTACAAGATTGTATATGTGTATCAATCTAGGTTGTTGGATTTGATTGTAATTGAGAGAGAGAGCTCTCGAGGGAAAGAGATCTAGAAAGATATCTATACATCTGAGAGAGGTGTGGAAGAAAAGAAGTTTCTTCAATTGTATTCCTTCTGTAAAGAGTTTAATACAAGTTTTCAGGGTGGTTTCTTGTATCTCTTATTGTTTGCTGTTATCTGATTCTAGTTACTTATCTTTATAGTTTAATTCTTCATTTAATTGCTTTCATATTATAATCAACATTGTTGGTTAATCCCCAACAACCTTATTATCAACCTTACATACTGACTAGTTTTAATTTATATTCCTTCCAATAGGTTATATTTGGATCCTAGAGAGGTCATATGATTAGCATATTTGTTATGTGTTCTTGGTACTACTTGAACGTTCAAAGTGTTAAAGCCTTCTAACAAGTCCCAAACCTTATGTTTATAAGATCTAAGCAAATTATTCTTCATTATGCTTTTAGATCTCACTTGGTGAACAATCAGCTTACTATCACGAAATATTTGTAGGGATTTTATCCTTCTCTCTGGTTAATTATAGGCCTCAAATCAAATCCTCATATTCATCTACATTGTTTGTGTAACTAAACTAAAGTCTAAAAGAATAGAAATAACTCTCTTTTATGGAGAGATCAAGATAATACTTACACTAGAACCATTATTTCTTCTCAAACCATTGAAGAATAGTTTCCAGATACTTTAAAGACCTTTAGTTGGCTTTACTAGGTTTAATACAATTGCATAATTTTTATGAATGTAATATGTACCCAACCATGTTTCCTCTACATAATCATAAGGATCAAATTGAAGGGCTGATACCCATTCATCCAAATGAGTGTCTAGAATATCTTGTAAAGTTATTGTAACTTTGTGAGCCTCTTCTTCTTCCTGATCTTGTAATATATAGTTCATATCCATAGGGATAGGATTGTATATCTCAATATGATCTTTTATGATTGGATCAATTATTATTGTTAATATAGTTTCATATCTCATCCTAAGAAACATGTGAGACCAATAAGATAGATATCTTCCCATATATTGTTAGTTAAATCTTGTAAAGGACAAATGGTAAAGTAATGGGAAAGATCTATAACTAAGATATCTTAAGAGATTGACAAGATTGGACAAGTGTGAATAGTGAGATTTAGACTTTTTATCATTACTACTATCTAAACAATAGTCCCACCCAGTTGAACAACTCCTTTATTTACAAGTGTATAATTTTTACCAAGGGAATCAACTATTTTCTTGGGCATCACTAAATTGCTAGCCCCTGAATCTACCATACAATTATGAATGAGATCCTTCCCTATAATAAGTGAAAGATGGAAAGGGGTAGGCTTAACATTTTTTCTCATTTGAGTGTTAGTTTGTGTTTGACATAAATTAATTACACCATTAGGCCCCTTGGATGGAACCTTGTCTATTATCTATAAATTCTTTATAGCCTCTTACAAAAAATCCCTTTATGTAAGAATAGATAGTGCCTCCCACACAGTGACATTCAAATTGTTCTTCTTCATTTGCTTAATAATAATGAAAAGAATAATATGAACCTTTGATGGTGCCTTTGCAAGATCTATGTCCTCTTTTGCAAGATTTAGAGTTGGCACTTTTGATTTGGGTTATCCCATAGGTACAATAGGTGCCCTTTATACTATGTTATTATTTGTATGTTTTGATACAACTTTAGAAGTTGTAGCTTATTCCACCCTTACGGGCTAATATTTTTTATTACTCTTTTCTTTAAACATGTGTTATCTACCACCAGACCTCCACCATTGAATAATGTTTCCTCTTGGTTTTCACCATAAAATTCATCCTCTTACTGGCTTAGAAGAGTTTCCTCACCTTGAGTAGGTTATTATGTATTTTCTTGTTGGGAAGTGTATTATTCTTATTGTCCTTATATACTTGATATGCCTTGTACCATAAAATTTTAACTAATAACACCATTAGGATAGGTATTTTGGTTATGTGCCTAAGAGAAAGGATAACACCATTCATACTCCTAAACCAGATTCTTCTAAATAGGTACAATAGCTTTGGTAGCACTTGGTGTAGGTAGAACATTGATGTTTAGAGGTTTTTATTGCATACTTTGACTCTATAGCTATGAATTTCCTTGGTATGGATACAACCCACAATGGTATGGCTGCTTATTGGGTTGGTATGCTAGGTTCACCTACTGATAAAGCATATATTTATGGGAGTGTTGCTTCTTCATTTATAATAATTCATTAACAAAACTATTGATTAGTGAATTAACCTCATATAAATAATTTTTAGGTGCAAGAGTCAAAGTTGGTGCTTTACTTGTGGTGAGAATTAGATCAATTTTAGGTGGTATACTATGAGGTATATATGGAAATAGAGGCATTGGTGGCCTTGGGAAAAATTTCCCTTCTTGAATTAAATAATTTTCTGCACTTATTGTAATTTCATAGGCATTAAGAAGTGTGGTTCAACCCATTGAATGAATCATAATAGCTATATCACTATTTAGGGATCTTAAGTAATATAGGAAATCATTATTTGGAGTTGGCTTGACAAATATAAGAACTATATTCCATGTATTTGGGAAACAAAAATTGAAGTCACTCATATGCTCATGAGGATCCCAAAAAATAGCAATTAAATGTTCAACCAAGGAAAGGTGGTCACTCTTGTCTTCAAATTGGGTACATAGTGTAGTGCCTATCTCATTACAAACTTAGACGGAGTTGGAATCAAAACCTTTGTACCATTGTAAATATTTACTTTTGAAAGAGGAGACTAGGAGTCTAATTGCAACATTATATTGTACCATGTTGTGTACTAAACATATATTATCAATATCTTGTATGTATTCCACAAGAGTAGTGGAAGTTTCACCAGTAAAATATTGTAGGATTTTTAAAGCTAAACCTGATATATCATCATACTATGCCAACTAGAGTGGCCTACCTCCATTGAAAGCTATGAAATTAAGATTTCTAGCCATTATAAGAGGTATGAAATTGATGGGAGTACTTTAAGGAGATGAAAACAAAATTATAGGATATACTCTAGGGAAACGGAAAAATGATTTTGATCTCTTTTTAGAAGGAAATTATAACTCTAGAAACTCATCTCTCTTACCTTTAGTAGATGATCTTTTCTGTTTGCTTGACATACATAAACCTTGAAATTATGAGTCTGTATGCTAGTGGAGTCACTAGGTGCTTTCAAAATTTGTATGAATATCATACAATGATCATTGAGAATAACACCAATATTTTTATAACTTTTGGGTCCTATTGGGCATGCCAAAAACTATTCACATAGATTTTGCACCCATTCCTTAATGTAGTAGCTCATTATACAAAAACTAATGATACAATGGGAAAACCTCCAAGTTATAGGAACTTGGTGAATTGAGGTTAACCTTTGGAGAAGGTTGGCTTCCTTTCACTAAATCTAGTGCAATTGATAAAATATTAATTTTATAAATTCCACCCCTTTGGTGTTCTTTGTCCTAAACTAGGGTTTGACTAAGGAAAAGATTTTAAGAATGAAATTTGCAAAAATGAAAATGGTGATTTCACCAAATTTTTTTATAGTGTATTTTAATTCTTTCTTGATTGAACACAATAAATTAAAAAATATATTGAAATTTTTTTAAGCATAAACTCATGCAAATGGGAAATTAGAGGTAATATTTTTTTATTTTCATAGAAGGGAAAATAATATTTTATTTTAATAATCTTTCAGAAGGATAGGAAATACCAAAAATGAAATTTTGTGACAAAAATAAGAATTAAAACTTCCACAAATATTCAAATAACTTTCATACATAGGTATTTCTCAGATAAGAAAGGCAAATATTCAATTATTTTTCATTTCCTAAGTTACAGCTTGTAGAAAATACATTCAAAATATAGAATAATATCACTAATATCAATAAGATAGATTGGGATATGGAGTCCTACCCATATTTATACAAAAGATATCATAAATGAGATGTGGTTATCAGAAAAATAAACTCCCAAAAGAAGAATCATGTAAATCTATAAATTCATGATAAAAAAGAGGCATGATCTTCTATTTGTGGCATCTTTTGACTCAGTAAATGGTTTATAAAATAACATGCAAGAGTTGGGCATGATCCTTAGCTTGGTGTGGTGTAGATAGACTTGAGAAAACTTCCTACAATGCCTTTCTATCTCTTCATAAAGCTTCAAATGGCTCTTCATGTAAATGGGGTACCAAAGTGGAACTCATCATTTAAAAAAATGATAACTAAGAAATAACTCAAGTTACCTTTTTTCAAAACCCTAATTTGAAATTTTCAAGTGAGACTTTTACAAATTTCAATTCATACCACTTTATCAAAATTGGAATTGTAATTTTCAATATGTACTTTTACAACTTAAGCAAAAAATTGTCAAAATGAAAAGTGTAACTTGCAAGTCCACTTTTTACAATTTATAACCTGACAAAATAGAATGTGTAAAATACACATGGCCCTTTCTCAAAAGTAACTATAAAATATAGTTGTAATTTAAAAGATATATTTTTTCAATGTTACAAACTTTTTAAAATAATAAAAATACAATATATGACAATTTTTTTAATAGAAATAATTAATCAATTTCTAATACTTCCTCTACCACTTTGTCTTTCTTGGCCTACAGTTTCTGAACATATGCATCTAAATCCTTGAAAATATATTAGATTATTTCTTCATCTGAATGAAAAGAGTAGAGTTTGGTAATATAATAATCTATTGATGTGTTAAAAAGTTCCCTTCTCAAAGTCCTAACTTCTTGCATATCTTAACCCATCTTATCCAGCATGTTATGATATATGATATAGTGGTGGATAGAGCTCAAGGTAAAGACTGTATTTTTAGTAGATTCCTTTTCTACCACTTCTTTTAATTTTATTTTTACCTCCTCTAATTAAAGGAAGTTGTCTTCATAATCTATTGTCGGACATGACAATTTATTTAACAAATCTTCTATGTCATACAACATGTAAATGGCTTTGTCATGGGTAACCTTGGCCTTATGTGTAGCCTCTGTGAGCAAATATATCCTAAATTGTGTAGCTCTATCTAATTCCAATTTCTCCCCATAAATTTTTGGTATCATTTCATCAAGGTTGATTTTTATGTTAATCGATTCTATATGTTAATTTGGGATAATAAAGATTCAAACTTGTTATTTCTCCCTCATATTTGTTAACCAATTATCTCAATGTGATCCTTCTTTCCCTCATTTCTATATAGTGACCCATTATCATATCAATAATATTATTACCTTTGGAGATGATCTCTTTTGACCATTCTTTAGTATCCCTTACATTTATGTCACTGCATCAAGTGTTATCTGATCTGTGATCTAGGTGATTGGATGTGTTGGTTAAGGTTGTGTTGATGGACAAGTGCACTTTATGAATTTGTTTAGTGCAGCCATAATTTGTTCAAAATTATTTTTCATCTCATCCTTAGTTACCTTATCACTATCTATTTTCACAAAGAGGGTGTTCATATTGGATTGAACCTCACATTTCAACCCCTCCCTCATAGGACATCCAAGGTGAATTTTTGACACCTGGTCATCCCCCACCACTATATATTATTATTATTATCTATAAGGGGGACTATAATATCCACATATATTTCCCCTTTGTCATGACATAGTATTCTTGAGAAGGTCTGAAGGGTAGTCTTAGATTTCGTCTCTGTGTTTAAAAGACCAAAATCTAGTGTACTTGGGGAAATCATTTACTTGCATTTATTTCACACTATTGGTGATAACCAAGTAGGTCTAGCATCCTACTATGTAGACACTATCACTTGAGAATCTAGATTTGAAGCTACTATACTAGTATGCATGGTGACAAGTGATAAATCATGTAGTAATTCTTTGATGATTTCTTGATAGATGTCTTAGAAATTCAATCTCCATTTGTAGGTTGTAAATCCAAATTTACATCAAGGAACTATGTTTCACCTATCTCCACTAAAGGGGTTTGGGAAAATGTGGAAGTGGAAGAGATGGGGATAATGGGAAAAAATTTATTTACTAGGGGTGTAGGACACAAAAGTGATACTAGTGGGGGAGTACACAAAGGGACTTAGAATATAGGGAGTAGTGGAAGTGTGGAAGTCAAATCATCTAATGAGTAAATTAAATGTGTTGGGCCACTCAAGGGTTGTAAGATAGGAAATATGAAATGGGATGAAGATGAAGTAATACTTATCCTAGAAGTTGGGATGGCTAATAGAACTGAAGTCAAGATGACTGAGTCCATGGCTATATACTATTGAGTGGTGTTAGAAATCAATGGGGATGGAATGGAAGGATCTATAAATGGAATGGAAGGAGGGAGTAAAATTTTGGGAAAGGAAAGTGGAGTGGAAACCTAATTATCCATTGAAGGGAGACCCTATGTTTCCACTTGACTTGATTACACTGGTTGTAATGGACTCATTATTGCAGGTAAAGTGGTAGGAATGAAGGGTGGAGTCATTTGAGATGCAACAGGAGTGGAGATAGGGGGTGTAGGTGTTAGAGATATAAGAACAATGTAAATAGGTGGGGTTGAACTATAGAGATACGGTTTGTGACTATCACTGATATGGGGGTTAAAGCTAGTGATGTTCTAACTACATTTGTGTCCTCAAATGAGATGATGATAAATTGATATATTATTTCCCCATATTTGGTGGATTACCCCTTCTTGGCCTTAGATTTATTATTTTTCTTATGATAAATCACTAGCCTCTTTGATTATTCTTATGTTATGCCACTAAAATGCTCTGTTGATGAAGGAATTCCTTCTTCCTTAAGATTTAATGTATTATATGTGATACTCTATGTATCCTTGGCCACTTGAACCCTTTAATTTTGATTTAATTTATCATTTTTTTTATCACATGTGTTATGCTATCTATAAAATAGAAATATTAAAGGATTGACCACCTTACTAGTGGACATGGTTGAGTGATGTTCTATTTATAGTAGTTTATGTCCACTAGGGACTCATCATCCACCATGTCCTTGGGGATTGATAAAAAAATCAAATAATTTGACCTGATCTAAGTCCATTATAGAATGGCCTTTAAATATGACTTTCTCTTCATCTTATAAATCCTTCGAATAATATTCAAAATATAAAATGTGGGAATATGTAGATATTTCTAGTGTGTTGGTGATGTTACCATAAACATCATAGTATGGCCTTACTTCTAAGGCTCTCAGTGTCATCTATGTCATTTTTTCCTCAACACACTTGGCTTTGATTAAGGAGGAGCATTTGTATCTACCTATACTGATTAGGAATTTTTTTTGCAACTTGTGCTTACTAGCAAGAAGCTTATAGGTTTCCACAAGTTTTATTACTAGCTCCATTAATGCCCACTTATTACTAACATATCTTTGGAGAGTGTAAGGAAATACATTGAATTTTATCACCTTGATATAGGAATATGTTGGGAATTAAATGAAGTAAGAACCCCATCGAGTGATTTTTGTAGTATCTACATATGAGAATCTCATTCCCCCAAGCTCTTTATTAAACATTATTATGATGTAATAGATGAATGCATCATTGACCCTCCTAAAGTGTTGCATGATGGCCTCCAAAGTGAGGTCATGATAGTAGTTATACACTCTACTTGCCTCACCAGGTACTATGTTGAGCCCTGGGAAACATCTCTATTTATCTAATATGTATACAAGGTAGGAACTCATATAAAACATTCCTATTATTTGCACCTCCATGAATTATTTATGGAAGGAGTCACTAATGAGTTAGACCCATTGGATCTATTATGAATTTTGATGATTCATCCATATGTAATGATACATGCACTCCCAAAAACTCTTTGCATAAGTAGTACTAATGATCCTATGTAGTAATATTATTATGTCTCCAACCTCATCTTTGAAATCAATTCTTGCCATTATCTTTGGAAAACTAGTGGAGGAAACCTTAAGAGACTTAAGCCATTATTTATTTATCATTATTTGGTATCCCTTTGTATGGTATTCATATAAATTTTTAGGTGTTTTTAGAGTTATGTCGAGATAACTCTCAAACTCTATGATCACAAACACTGAGTCAATGAAATCTGGGTCCAGATTCAAAAACATTTCCCCTTTGTTGTTTAGGACCTCTCTTTTGTTTTCATCATAATGTTGTGATAATATTAAAAATAGTTTAGGGCCTTACACTATCTAGGTAGAATATGTTATTTATGGTAATCCAGAGTCATAAATAATCTATATCTAGTCATTCTTGAAAATTGCATTTATTCAGGTCTAGAAGTCCCCTAGATCAATATGACCTAGGTCTATATCTATGATCTTAGTAGTCTTAGATTCTAGGATGAGAGTCACCCTAGGGAATTTTTATTTGAACTTCATATCCTTCATAGACATTAATTCTAGAGATAATTCCTAGTGAAAACCAAATACAAGAGCAGGTGGGATTTGTAGGTGCTTGAAGTAGGTAGAATCTGTGATGGAGATTAGAGGTGATTTATGTAGGTCTAAAGTCTAAATAAACTTAGTTTTTTAATAAAAAAGTGAAAAATCCATGGAAATAGGAATTTTTTTGAGGAATAATAATGTTTGGTGGAACTTAGAACTATTTTGAGCATGTTGAAATCCTATAGGCATGTGAGGATATTGAAATAATGGAGAATCTTACATAGATAGGAGGTATTTGAAACAAGTTGAAATCCCATGGAAATGAGAGGTGTTCCTAGGAATTCCAATTTTTTTGAGACTTTAAAGAATATTTCAAGGAATATTCTATGGCTATTGGGAATATAAGATGGTATATTTGCTTGGATTTTAGAGAAACTATAGATTCAACTATGAATTCTTGGGAATAAAAATCAGGATTTAGTGATGAAAATTAGAAAATAATTCTTAGTATATATATTAAGAAAACATTAAAAAATAAAAAATAAAACATGAATGACATCTTTAACTACACAATGATAACAAAAATAACCCTAAAACCAAATGATGTAATGAAAAATCCTAGATAACTGGAAACAAACTTGTAGGAAAGAAAATAAATTTAAAAAAATTTAATATGTAAGAAAATGGAATCTAGGAATACACAATGGTTTCAAAATAATATCATGTAGTTTGTAATGTTAGAATACTAATTGCAAAAATGGCTTGAGGTTTTTATGGGCATGGCTTGGTGCATGGATCTAGGTCAATGGTGTGGTGCAAGGTCATTGTGAGAGCTCCAAAACTCAATTAGCAATCTAAACAATGAATTAAAATATCCCCAAATTACATGTTTATATAGAACCTTATCTACAATTAATGCTCTAATGGTGGTCAGTGTAGAAATTTATAATCTACAATAAATTTCTTCCATTTTGAAAATTATCCTTTAACCTCCAGATTTTATAGGTAAGTGTAGATTGACTTCTCTAGAAATGAGAAAATGTAACCTGGAGTACAATTTGCAATTTTTTAAAATTGTAAATTGCATTTGGAGTTTTGTATTCCATAGGATTAGTTGTTTGTGGGATCTAGAATTTTGATTACAATCTATAATTTTGTAAATTGAAAATTTCTCTCTAAGTTTTAAATTTTGGGTAGAGTGGCTCATGAGAAAAAAAACTCTACCTATAATTTGCAGTTTTTTAAATTGTAAATTGTAGTTTGGGTTCCAGATTTTATTGGGTATTTGTTTTATGAGATTTAAAAATTCACTTTCAATTTGAAATTTTGAAAAATTTTATATTTCAAATACGTTTCCAAATTTTTCTGGTTAGTGCATTATAAGATCTAGATCTCAGGCTGCAATTTACAATTTTTCAAATTGTAAATTGCAATCATAACTCTAGATTCCATTGGTTAATATTTTGTGGGATCTTGAGCTCGAGAAGTAATTTGTAATTTTACAAATTGTAAATCCTAGATAGATTTCTTAATTATGTAATACAAATGAAAAGTGTGGTTCAAGTCATTTTAGGGAATTTTTACAAAAAATATAGGGGGCTCTCCCTTGGGGTACATGATTTTTTGATATTTTTGGGATTAAAATATCAAAAAACACCTTACCTATGTGGAGGAGTCTATTGTTGGAGATGGCAACTCTTTCATAGTATTCTTTATTTATTTTTATGTTTACTTTATCACCTCTAACTTTATCATTAATGCTAAAAAAATTCAAGTGTGGTCATCCCCTTTGGAAGTCTATTTGACTTAAAATAAATAACTTATTCATTATGTTTCTATTGTATTTTATCTCAATTTCTTGTAGAAAATTTAGCTTCTTCTTGAAAGAAAAGTAAAATATGTTTATCACTATCAAACACCTACTAGTTGGTAGTGTTATTAGGTATGTAAGATCTCAGAACCACCTTTATATGTTATTTTATCTTTTTACTTTTTATGTCATCTGGAATGTCAAAATGAGCATGAATAGTAACTAGTCCATCATCTTATTTGTTTATTAATCTTGGTATGGATTGGATGTTAAATGATTTAAAGTCATTTATGAGCTCCCAAACTCTATGTTTATATGACTTCAATAACTTGTTTTTTGTCACATTTTTCCCTCTTACTTGGTCGACAAAAAACTCACTATCTTCAAATATTAGGAGATTTTTAATTCTCCTCTTCTTGGCCCGTAAGATACCATGAGTAATATCTTCATACATAGTTGATTTTTTGATGCAACTAAATTCAAATCTTAGGCTATAATAATATATCTCCTTTAATGGAGACACCAACATGACACCTCATACTACTCGATGTATATTATAGATATATCAAAGTGTATCTACCATACTCCATCATTATGTCCATCAATCTTCACAAGATCTAAAACGAAAGAATATTCTTCATATAAGCAATAGTTACCCAATCTAGCTTATTCAATGAGCATATAGGGTTAAACCCATGATGGTTAGTCCCTCATTCATCAAGTAGAAAATTAGGTGTGCCTTCAAAGGGTGTACTTAGTTCTATCTTGATAGGGTAGTATTCTAAGTCAAAGAGTATACAATTAAAATTTATGTCATTTGGAACATAAGGTTCAATTTGGTTCCTAGAAATTGGCTCAAACCTGATGGTGACTCTAGAGCCATACCTAGTCCTAAAGATCATGTGAGACCAATTATATGATAGGTATCCTCTAATATTGGTAGTAAAGTCCCTATAAAGACATAAGTCAAATTATGGAGGGAGATTAATTATGAAAACATCTTGGGGAATTGGAAAGTTAGGATAAGTATGGAAGGTGAGGTATAAACCTTTTGTAACACCAAAGATCTTAATGGTTTTTCCATCCAACTGAACTACTCCTTTAGAGGTTGGTTCATATTCCAAACCTAATTGGTTTGCTATCTACTTTGGCAATATCCCTTGAATATATCATGAAATTATGGGATAAATGAGTACCAATGATCAAAGGAATATATAATGGTGGAGGCTTCACACCTTTTTTGGTTGGCTTTCCTTTGGTTGAGGGGTATATGTGAGCACTACATTTTTTCATTCCCCTAATTATTACTCTAAAAGATTAAGGTTAGATAAAGCTACTTATAATAGGTCTTTTTATCCTAGAATAGACAAGGACTACCACATGGGTATATTCACATTTATTTTCTTCATATGTTTAATAATATTGAATGGGTAGGTGTAAATGCTCAAAAACCATGCAACACAATTCTAGTCATCGTTAAGTACCCCTTAACCCCCTTGGCCCTTGGGTTAGGATTAATTATTAAGAATATTCCAACACACCTATTTATCCACTTTAGTTAAAATTAATTAGTTGAATCAAAGCCTTACCTCAGAGTGGTTGAAAATTATCTTTTTGTATGAGACTCTTTTACTCTTAGGTGAATCAAAGCTCCTAGGCAAACTAGAAACTAGATCAAAGATATCCAAGTGTTTTATAAACTCACGAAAAAGATCCTAAGTATTTTTACTCTACCAACATTGCTCTAGGATCCTACACAACATGTACTCAAACTCGACACTCTTCCAAGATTAAAAAAACATAGAGATAAGTATCTTCACCTTTTATCAAGCTCAGTAAATAGTTTTAGAAGTTTCATTATTTATATCCATTTCATCTACTAAAATTTCATTCCTTGTATTGGAGTTATACTATTTTAGGCACTTCACCTCTACTAAAAACCACCCACAAACCATTTTAGATACCTAAATACCCATCCTATAAAATCAATATTTTTAAGAATTAATTTCTCTCTCATGACCAACATCCAACCTAGAAACCATATTTAAATCCCTTGTACAACTCACCCCAATAGACATCGTACCCAAATAAAAACTTATAGGAACTATCACTAGTTATCTCTAACCATCAATGGTCATAACTTCATTAGCGATGGTTCACCTAACCACCACTGGTTGCATAGTGATTTTCAATGATCACTGTGTGTTTTATTTCCCCCAAAATAACAAGCATTTTTCACATATTAGCCCATACCCAATTTCTAGTTTCTATTTTTTTTTTCATCACAAAGGTTTAAGTTATTTTATAAATCAATTTTGAACACTAGAATTTGTATTTATCAAATTATTGCTATTTTAAGTGAAATAACTTCATTCATATTGAAAAGCATTTCTTGCATTAAAGTTTCAATAATTTTTATTATTTTATTCAAACATCTATTTTATTTCATCAAAACTTAATTATCTTAAAGTGTATATTGATATCCTCCAAAGAAGCTTAGTGCTTCTTAGATCTATCTCACATTAGGTAGTCCACCTAACTATCTCACTAATCCACCATTTTCTAATTACTTTCTTATCTTTAGGTCAGCCTCCCTAGACAAATAAGAGTATCTACAATCAATTGGATTCATGTGTACACAACAAAATTAGGTTCTTCTACCATATTATTATTTAAAGTTTTTTCTTAATTTATAAAAATAAAAAAAATAAAAAAATATTGAAACATTCTAGCACACCCAGTGGGACCCTTAAGATTTTTATTTAGTTCTTATTTCTTAAGACATTTAGTTTCATCAGTAAAGATTTATCCATTTGTATTCTTTTCTAAAAATTAAAACATTCCTTACTTCATTTATTCTTTTCCAAAAAGCAAGTTTTAGTCTCTTTTACATTATTAGAAAAAGGTTAAAATTATCATTTTGTTTCATTTATAAAAGGCAAAAGCATTCATCCTAGGTTTAGGACTAGCATCAACATCATATCACATTTAGTTGCATCTAGTTATTCTTGTATTCATTTGAAAAAAAATCAAATTTTTTATTTGGGTCTAAAATTAACTTGCATCAATTATTTACCTTTGTTGTTTATCTCACATAGCTTAATTCAATCAAGTAAATCAATTGTAGTCTCACTTCTTATCACACACATAGTACTAAACCACATATTCAATCAAACATATAAACACTAACATAAGGCCTAACTAGGATTTCATCACCTAATGTCAAACCTTTCCCTTTGGCTATCCCACTTAGATTTTTCCACCATGGGGAGAAACTAAGAATAAGTTCACTAGCTAAGTATAATCTCTAGCAATTTGGTATATTTTATCTAAGTACCTAACACCCTTATCATTATGGCATGTGAAGTGAGGGGGTAGGCCCCAATACCAGCCATGTACCAAATCTTAGTATTGATTTTGAGATTTATTAACAACCTCAAACCATATTTAGAATACCTTTCTCATTTCCCATTCTACAAGCCCAAGTTGAGTCTTATAACTTCTTAAAAATTGAGGCAAAAGATTTAAGAGAGATAAAAATTATTCTAGGGCATAAACATACTCTTAGTGTATGCTTGTTTTCTTTGAATCTTTCAATTTATTTTCTTCTCTTTTGTGAGTATGAGATCACTTTCACATTTATTTCATCTTTATTTTCATGGTTTTGATAATAAAATAACTTAGAAACCAAGTAAACCAAGATCCACCTTCTAACCACCAATCTTCTTTTTCTTCATCCATGGAGTATATCTCAGATGTAAAAAATTCCCCCCATCCTTATGGAAGTCCTATTATACCTCATGTAATTTCCAAAGGAGATATGGATTTCACCACCGTTCTTGATAAAAATCATATATTTCTCCACTACTACCTTACCACTATGGCTCACTGTACCTCTACTTTCATTCCTAGCATTGAGCCTCCATATGACATACCACCTCACCTTATGGGTAGCACCTCTATTTCCACTATCTCCACCCAAACTTTGGTGACCCAATCCTCTTCCTCAACCAATAATACTTTTTATACCACGACCCAAAACTTATCCATGCCACCAACTAATACCCAAACCCCAACCAACAACCCTTCTAATGTAGGAGCAACCTAACCTATAATAACCCATACACCACTTACTATTGGAGTACCTTACACTAATGTTTATACCCTGCCACTTGTCATTTCTAACCCACTAACTTCTAACCCTTTGAAAAATTTGGTAGTTTCCATACCCCCTAACCTTCCACCTATTATCACCAATGTTACTACCCACCTTTAACCCATCAATCCAATCATGCCTCTTACCCAACCAATGCCAATTCCCTAATAAGTGTCCATTGCATAAACCCTAACTATATTTATAACATAGAATGATGTATTCCTCCACCTTCTTCTCAACCTTCCATGCCTACTTACCAATATGTGGCATCTTCCCAACCTTCCATGCTTGCTTACCAATATGTGGCATCCTCCTGACCTTCTATTATTTACCCATATGTTAGACATTCCCAACCCTAATATAATATGTCTTATAACTATGGGGGTACACAACCAAAAATTGATCTTATGAAGATGTTTAAGGATAACGTGGCCAATATATATTCATTTATTTTTGGTGCCCATAACATCTTGTCATATGACCGAATTTTCAATGAGCCAATTCTCCCATCTGTCTTAATTTTACCATACCCTCATTAATGAGAACTTCCAAAATTTTCTTAATTTCAAAGAAAATAAGATCCCCAAAAACATCTTAGAGAATTTATAAATTCATATTACTTATTTCTTGTGATTATTATCTTCTCCTCTATACTTTCCCCATGTCCTTAGCCAGTCTGGCATTAGATTGGTATAGTGTTATTACCAAGCACTCTCTCTTCTCTTTTCCCCAACTAGACCAAAATTTATTAGACCATTTATCCATAAATATTTCTAATAAATTTTATATCATTAATCTCTATTCCATCAACAAATTCATGGATGAGTAAACTACCAACTTTGTGGCTTATTGGAGAGATTTTATTAATCAATTCTTTTTCTCTTTGCCCCAACCCAAGTTGATTGAGATTTTCTCTCAGGATTGTGAAAAGCATATCTCATCAGCCTTACACGTTCAAACTTTTCAAAAATTTGATGAGGCATTTATCATGGCTCAAAATTTTGAGATTATAGATATTGATGAGGGAAAACTTAAATTGAGAAACAAAAATTATAGTTTCAAGTCAAATGAAGCTTCTTTGTCCAAAACCAACAACCACACCAATACCAAAACTAAGGATAAATGAACCATAAATGTAGTTTTTATTGAAAAGGATCCTCATCTAGTTGTCAACCAACAAAATTATTCCACATCCTCCAGCCAAAATTCTAAAATTCAAAACTTCTATGTCCAAAAATAGTATACTCCAGTAGGGGAGTCATATGATTTAGTTTTGGAAAATTTGTTGAAAGCATATGTCATAAAAATTCCTCCCATCAAACCATCCTAGTAATTTGATTCTTCCCATCCTATATATATTTTATATAAGGAAAATGAATTATGTGCCTTCCACTATGTCATTGGACATGATGGTAGTAGATGTAAGACATTCAAAAACATTGTCCAATATTTGATTGATAAGGGAGAACTTGTGATGGATAATAAAAAATGACCCCAAAATCAATCACTTAAAATTTTTAGACAAACATTCCCCAACCTTTCACCTTATATTAATAATTAAAATAAAAATGTGAAATCTTCTTACAATTATGAGTTTCACACTTAATGTTGTCCTTAGTGAACTCATAGTTAAGGAAACAATTGTCCAAACTGCCTCTTCATCTCCACGTATTGAGGTAGTGGAGTCACCTAATATTCCTTTGGAAAATGAAACAAAGGAAGACACTATCATCCCTTTTCCACATATTTAGGTAGTGGATACCACCATCCCTTCTCCTTTGGAAAGCATAGCAAAGGAGGAAATTATTACTCCCATCCCTTTTTCTTCAATGATAGAGCTATCCACCCTTCCTTTAGAAAACATTACTAAATAAAATATTGATTCACCCACTCCTTCTATGGTAGAATCATCCACTAATTCCTTAAAACCTTTAATAGAGGAAATAGAAGACAAGGACATATCCATTTCCCAACCACTTGGCTTATCCTTTAAGTCCAACACCAAGGGAACTAAGCCCATCTATAAGCCCTTTTCTAGGTTGGTCCAAAACTTGGAGTTTCTATCCCAACCAAACCTTGATCAGGCCACATTTTAGTATCACCTTGGACTCCCTTATCTAAATAATAAGGATTCATAAACGTCACCCTTGTCTACCTAACATTCTACTTCCACTAGTGAAGCCACCATCACTCCAACCAAACCAATGGAAGCCTCTACTTTCCAAAACTTAGATAAACCATCCAACCTAACTCCCTCCAAAGTAACCAATATACCTTCCATTATCACCATAAATCCCATTAAGAACCTAGGTATTATCCCCCCTTATAATCTTGACCATCCTTCATTAAACTAATATTTGACACCACCAAACCCTCTTAAAAAACCACAAGTCAAACCAACCAATATTATGGAACCATCTAAGAGCCCAAAATCCAAAAAATTTCTATCCATTTCTACTTTGCCTTACATTTTAAGACCACATCCTTTTTCCATCCTAGGACTTCACACTTACACCTCAATTAAGAAATAAGGTCTCATAAAGAAACCTCAACCTCCTCTTTCATCTATACCTATACCTATTCTTTCCATGCCTTCTACCTCTAAACCATCCACTACCCTAATTACCACTTCTAAGCCTTCTATCTCTAAACTATCCATTACCAAGACTTACATTTATAAACTTTTACTTATAAACCATATAATTCTAATACTTTAACTACCAAATTATCTACCCTAAAAACACTCACCAAGAACATTCTACCATCCAAAGCTCCTATTCATAAGCCTACCCCTAATAAGACTTCTACCCTAACTATCAAATCTAAAACCTCCACTCCCTTTCCACCTTTGTTAGATTCATATTATACTATATTATAAATGTTACTCAAATCATCCTACTTTGTCTTGCCTCATATCAAACCATTTTATCCCATTAGTACTAAGCCATCTTGATTTAATGATGATCTAATTTTTTCATATCATAAGACACTTGGGCATGATATGGAGAACTAAAGATATCTCCAAGTCATAATCCACAAACTCTATGATGATGATGATTTATTGTTAGAATAACCTCCCATGATTGCACCACCAAGACAAGAGATAAAAGAAGCTACCCCACACCTAACCACCCCCAAACTCTCATCTAATAGTGAGGAAGAGCTAAAGCAGTTAACTAATCCAACATCTTTTCAAATCCATACTATCCATATGGTCATATGATCACAATCCCAATAAAAGGATAAATGGAAAGTAAAGGCATCCATCCCATAGACATACCCTTATTCCACCACCACAACACCCAACTAAGCCCAACCACCTTCATCCACGTCTAAGATTTTTATCTTGGGTGTATTCAATCCAACCCTTCCAAGTCAATGTAAATGGTAGTTCTAAAATAACTTCACCAAACACTATTAAATATGACTTTATATGAGATAATAAAAACCTCACCTAATCACCATAAATCCATGATAAAGGCCTTGTAGTCTATATAGGTTTAACTTGAAGATTCACAACCTATAACAGCCTTCATCAGAGCCCTTTAGCTTTCCACCCTCATCACCTTAAAGGATTTGGAGATACCCCCTATTCATCTAGATGATCCAAATCCTCTCATTTTAATTACATCTAACATCAACCAAACCCACATCAATAGGTTTATGATTGATGGGGGAAACATCATTAACATTATTTCTTCCCATGCATATGACTAATTGAAATTGATAGAGAACATCATGTCAAAAACTATAGTAGTTCTCCAATCCTCAATGATATGAGGGATACAAATTTAGGGATAGTCATCCTTCATATTTTTTTAAGACCTCACACTCTTCCTAAGATCTTCTATGTGGTAGAAGGTGAGTTCTAATATAACATTTTACTTAGATGACCTTAAATCTATTCCATGGATTATGTACCATCCACCTTACATCAGTGCATCAAGTTTGATTATGAAGGTCAAGTCTATACCATACCATCTGACCCCAATCCTTTCACATCATGTAATATTACTTATTTACCTAATGATGTCTTCTCCTTTCATCAAAAAAACTTTCACCAACCAAGGATGAATCATCTTCTTATTCTACCAACCACACTTCAAATAAATCATCTATATCTTTTCCCTGAATCCCCATTAAAGACCCTTTGGAATCAACATTCAAACATATCTCACTTGGGGAGTATCTCCTTTTGACCTTAGATGCCTTTCCCACTCCCTAAAAGTATGGAAAACTTGACCAACAACCTAGCTATGATTCCAATATTATAACCATTATTCCCTTCATACCTCCCAATCACTAAACTAATCTTGTTTTTGGGGGACTTGATTGACTAGTTTCCACCTCTGTTACCTCCTCTTCTCCTAAAATGTTCACTTATGATTTCTCCTACTGGGATAAATCTAAGTTTACCAAGACATACCTCCATATGTGTGTTTGTAAGGGATTTAGTCTAAGATGCTATGAGCACAAACCACATGAGTTGCTACCATGTGAAACCTAAAAACCTCATGAATGATTTGGTCTAAAATTCTTTCCACTAGAAGAAACAACTAAGATACCCCCTTTCACCATCATTAAGGAAGAAATACCATCCTCACCACACCCTTCTATATCAAAATTTGAGGATCTTGATATCATTCCATCTAATTTTTTTTTGTCAACATGATTAGTTTGGGGTCCCTAACTTATAAAAATGATGGGGAGAGCATTACCATTCCTTTGACTCATCCTAATTATAGAAGATGATTCTTCTTTCATTAATAGTATCGAATGTTAGGATAATGATTCCCTTCTCACCTATCTTGGTGTAGAAGATTATTCTATTCATAAATCCCTCATTCTTGAGACTTAAACCAAGTTGAATTAATCCACTATGGATTTCAAATTAGGTACACAAGATAGCCCTCACATGATCAAAATCAGCCAATCCTTATATTCTTCAAAATGTCAACAATTTTATTATTTTTTATAAGACCATAGCATATCATTAACTTGATGTTATAGTGACATGCCAAGAATTGAATCTACCATTATCATCTATAACATTGTTACCACCCTTGATGCCAATCTTGTTAGGAAAAATATTTGTAGGATGAACCCTTGTATAACTCTTCTTGTGAAAGAAGAACTCCAAAACCTCTTATATGTACATTTCATCCAACCCATTGACTATCCCCAATTAGTCTTAAATGTCATCCTTATCACCAAATAAATAAGGGGACTTTGAATTTGAATGAAATTTCATGATCATAACCTTGATTTCCCAAAGGATGACTTATCTTTGCTAAGAATTAACCATCTTATCAATCTCATAGCTGGCCATGAGATGCTATCTCTTATAGATGGGTTCTCAAGCTATAATCAGATCTTGATTTCCCCTAAACATCAACATAAAATCACATTTATCACCCCATGGGGAAATTTATGCTATAGTATTATTCCTTTTGGTTTAAAAAACATTGGTGTAACTTGCTATAGTCATATAAAATGTGAAAATTGGTAACTTGAGTGTAGCTAATGATACCCAACCCATAGGTCCCTCTTGATTACTCTCATGAACCTTATAAGCATCATTTTCACTAACTCTTAGTCATATATAGCCTTCTAGACTTGATCCTAGTTGAGCTAGGCCCTTCTTTCCATGACAAATCAATCCCCTAGGTCCTATCTAATTAGGACAATAGTGGCACACTAAGACTAAAATGTCGGTGCCACTCTTATCCACTGTTAGCACTATTTTCTATGTCCTTTCTATCCCCAATGGTCAATTTATTCTAGTTTCCCATCCTTATATTTATTGGCCTAATGTGAGTGCATTCAACCCATGACTAATAGATCCCTATAAAATCCCATTCAAAGATCAATTTGGAAAGGGTTGATAATTATCACTAAGTAAAAAAGAATATAAGCAAGACTAATACAACAATCTTCCTTATTCTTTCCATACAACTAGCCAACACACTTACAAGCTTATTTAAATCCTTACACTAGTCCCTAACCACCTCAATCACATCCATTTTATCATTATACATCTTCATATACATAATTTCACAAAGCACATCAAGTAGGATAACTACATATGGTTTGATCCCTCTTTGAAGTATGTGTATGTAGGCAACATTCCCACATAAGGAGTGTCAATCCACATCCAATGAATATTACACACACTAACCCCTCCTCTTTTTAAAAATTTGTTAAATCATAATGAAATATAGGGTTTGAATAAATAATCTACTCTACAAGGAGCTCTACAGACTTCTAGCTACTAAAACTTCATAGACAGGGTCACACAGATAGTGAATAAGACCCGAAAAGCTTAGATCCTTAGGACAATAGTGAAAGAGGTAGACTATATTGCTGGTGCCACTACTATTTATTTATGATACTACTATCTAATCAATAAATGAAGTTTAAATCTTAGTTTTTGACACTGTCTTAGATTTGCATACTAAATTCTAGCCTCTATCTCAATCAGATCAATTAGTTTCTAGCTATGTTTTGTTTTCTTCTCCTTATTACTATTTTTAGAAAAAATTGATTTGTAATTAATTTACATAAACCAATATCTTAATTATTATCTCTTTATTAACTTATTTTACTACTTAGACGCTTTAACTAAATTAAGAATAATACACCAATATTCCCAAATTTGTTAAATCATTTGGTGAACCTGACTTACTTTGTTTGCACATAAAAACCCTAGAAACCCTAGGGTAAATTTTATTATATTTTAATGATTTTTTACTTGCATAATAAAATAAAAAATTACCATTAAATTTTAAAATCTCATATTAATTTTAAAATAATTTTATTTCAAACCCTAGTTGCTCATACTAAGTCCCATTATTTTTCCAATAATTTTTTGATTTTTTACTATCATATTTATATAATAAAATCCATTAAAATGTCAAAATTTAATATTAATTTTAAAAAACATTTATTTTTCAAAACCCTATGTTGATACACTAGGTCCTATTAAATCATAAATTTTCCAATAAATTTCTACTTTTTAACTTGCATATATAGCTCAAAAATTCACTTTAAATTTCAAAATTCCATAGTATATTTAAAAATTCCATAGTATTTTTCAAAAATATCATTTTTCCAACCCTAGTTGCATGTACTAGTTCCTATTTGTTTCTTGAGGTATTACCTTTCATTCTAAAATCAGATTTACAAAATGGATCTTACTTTTTTTAAAAAAAATCTTACATTTCTTGCAAATAATAAGGAGACCATCATTGGTCCTATCATGTACATGAATGATGAAGTTTATCATATGTTAGTACAAATCTTCATTCTTTGCATTTCATGTTTACTCTTTATAATCAAGGATGATATTAAAACATTTATTGCTAAAAATGCACAAGAATTCAATATTCCTTCTGCATATTCTTTTTCACTCATGTGGAATAATTTACAACTCCATTTTGCTAAACATATTAGCAATGTTATGTTAAAAGTCAAAATTTTCTATATATTCATGCACAATTTCATGTTCACTATCCTTTCCTTTCTATTACTCACGTGGAAAAATTTCAAAGCTTATCATGCTAAACACATTAGAAATGTCATAATACATGTCATATTTTTTTCATGAATTTATGCACAAATTCATGCTCTCTCTCTCTCTCTCCCTTACTTGTTATCTCTCCAGTGATGAATCCCTTCTATAACTTCTCAAAGCATATGAGGACATTCCATATTGATATCATAATAATAGATTTCCTCATCACACAAATGCCCATGCATACTTTGGAAAAAAGTCTATATTATCCACAAGACATGCCAATTAATTCAAGTGATATTATTCCTACCACTCCCTACACACTTGATCATTCCACATTAATCAATGAATAAATAGTTAATTTCAATTTTAGAACTGACTAGGATCCCCTCATTGTTTCATTAGCTATTACCCTACAAAAGGAAGAAGATATAGATATTCAACAAACCTTAATAGATTTTATAGAACTCTTTGCTTGGTATTACTCTAATATACCATGAATAGATACATCTATCATAGTCCATCAAATTCCCTTATACCTAAATGTTAAACTAGTTAAACAAAAAAATTGAAAAATACATCCTAAGGTGGCTCTCTTAGTCAAAGACAAGATCCAACACATCTTAGATGTTGGTTTCATTCAACCAATAACACACCTTGAATATATTTCCAACATAGTCCCTATATTAAAACCTAATAGGCAAATGTGGTGTTGTTCTAATTCTCAATATTTAAATAAATCATGCCCAAAATATAGTTTACCCTTACCTAATATCGACATGATCATCAATTCCATAACCAAGTATGAAATGTTATCTTTATGGAAGGGTTTATAGGATATAACCAAATCAAAATTGTTGAAGAAGATCAAGAGAAAACATCTTTTACAATACCTTGGCATACATTTTACTATATTGTTGTGCCTTTCAGAATAAAAAACACTAGAGCCACATATCAACATACCATGACACATTTATTTCATGATTTGATTCACCATACTATCAAGGATTATGGCAATGATATATTAGTTAAATCAAAACAATGAAAACATCACAATATTGATTTATGAAAGATCTTTCAAACATTCAAGCAATATAATGTTTCACTCAACCCAAAGAAATGTGTTTTTAAAGTTACATCAGGCAAACTCTTAGGTTTTATTATTTCTTAGAATGACAAAGAGGTTGACCCTAAGAAAGTTAAATCAATTATCGATATGCCACCTGCCACAAACCTAAAATAACTTTGATCCCTACAAATCAAGATCCAAACAATCCATCATTTTGTATATCAACTTATTGATAAAACTTAGGCATTCACATGATTATTAAAGAAAGAAACAAAGTTTGTCTATGACCAAGCTTGTCAAGACAACTTTGACACAATCAAGCAATATCTTCTTAATCTACCTATATTAGTACCACCCATCCCTAACAAGCCTTTCCTATTATATATCTTAGCAATAGACCATGCATTAGGATCACTCTTAACACAACATGATGATCAACACACTGAATGATCAATTTATTATATCAATCACACATTATTTGATTATGAAAAAAATTATTTTATAATAGAAAAGTTATGCTTAGCACTAGTTTTTGCCACACATAAACTATGGCATTAGATTGGTAAACAATGAGACTCAGGTTATGACAAAAGCATATCCATTAAAGATTCTCATGGAGAAACCACATCTCTCTGGTTGCATCATGAAATAGGTCATGCTATTAACAAATTTTGATTTAAAATAGTTCTCCAAAAATCAATAAAGGGCCAAATCATTGCATACTATTTGGTAGTCACACCACTCTTGGATACCAACCCTCTTAGTGACACATTAAAAGATGATATTATTACCTATTCTAATCATTCAAATACTTAAACCATGTTCTTTGATGGATCTTGATATGCATCTAGTGCAGGGGTAGGCATTGTCTTTATCGATCCTTCTAGTCACATGGTTCCTATAACATATCAATTAATCTTTTCCTACACCAACAACACCACAAAATATGAAGCACTTATCTTAGGTCTATTTTCCACATAGTCCCTCTAAATCAAATATATTCAAGTCTTTGATTATTCCCAACTCATATTCAACCAAGTCAATGATGTTTATTAGACAAAGGAAGAACATCTTATCCCATATCGTAACATGGTACAATGTTTATCATCACAATTCAATTACTTTTCCATAGAAATTATACCAAGAAAATATAACTAACATGTAGATGCAATGGAAAATGTTGCATCTTTGATTCTTATTGACATCAACGATGATCAATATATATTTCAAATTAAATAATTATAATCACCATTAATATCTAATGTGAATCTGATCACACTATCAATCTTAGCCACTACACGTAGTTTTACCACTCCAAAATGGTTCTCTAATATATATAAATTCCTAAACAAATCTATTACACTAGACACATTCTCATGAAATGACAAATGTAAGTTACACAAATAAGTACTCTATTATGTAATCATTGGTGGGGACCTTTTCAAATAATCATTTGATGGATAATTACTTAGATACCTAACCTTAGTAGAAGCTAATATTACTCTTATACAAGTACATTATAGTGAGTGTGGTGGTCACTTTAGTGGAAAGGACATGTCCCAAAAATTAATTTTACAAGGCTACTTCTATCCCATCATGGAAGAATAAGGTTTAAAATATGCAAAGTTATGTGATAAATGTCAATGACATAGTAACCTACAGCATGCACCTTTACAATAATTAAAAATTATCATCTCCCCATGTCTATTCATGTTATGGGTATTTGATCTTATTGGAAAGATTAACCCTAAATCTACCAATGGGCATAAGTTCATCATCACCACTGCAAAATTCTTTACCAAGTGGGTAGAAGCCATTCCACTTCAAACTGCTATAGGGGAGGACATTTATAGTTTCCTCATGACCCACATTATTTCAAGTTTTGGCCTACCCATATCTATCATATTTGATAATGGAACATCATTCAATAATAAAAAAATCATGAATTTTTTCACAAAGTATTAGATTAAACACACATTCTCCACTCTATACTACCCATAGAGAAATGGTCAAGTAGAGGCCACCAATAAAACCATCAACAATATTTTGAGAAAAATAGTGACGAAATTTGGTGATTATTGGCACAACCAACTATTTTTTACTTTATGAGATTATTGTACAAGTATTAATATACCCATAGGAGTGACTCCTTATTCACTCATTTATGGCACAGAAGTAGTTTTACCTTTAGAATTAGGAATCCCATCTCTTTGTGTCTTCCTTAAAAGTATTCTCACTAATGACTAGTATCATGAAAATCATCTACACTAGCTCAAGAAATTAGATAATACATTCATTCAAGAAGTATAACATCTCAAAATATACTAGCAACATATACAATGATCTTACAAAAAATGAGTTCACACTAGATAATTCAAAGTTAATGATCTCATTCTTGAATAAATTATTTGCAATATCAATGCTAAAAAAGAAACTAAAGGAAAATTCAAACCAAATTAGCTAGGTTCATATATCATTACGAAAAATCTTAGCCCTAAAGTGTATCGTCTAGCATCACTCAAAGGAAAGAAACTCAAAAATCTAATGAATTTTATCCATTTACATATATTTCATGTATAATATGTCATTTCACACATTTTTCTTACACATCATCTCTTATGATTGATTGTACTTAGTTCCTTTTCAAATACCTATACATAGTTTTTAATGCTTAATTATACATAGCTTATAACACTTTAAAAAACCCAAAAATAATTAAAATTTTCAAAATACAAACAAACATTCAAAAATAACAAAAATATATCAATTGTATGCATCATCCATTATTCACATTGCTATTAATATGCTAGACTTACATTTTTTGTTATATGCTTATTATTTGTCATTTCATCTACATTACCATGCTTCATTTGATCCTCTATGAGTGTGTGTAGTGAAATCTAGGTCCTTGATTGATTCACTCTACTCATTGAGGGGGCATCATACTTCTACATTAGAGACACACATTGATACATATACCCACTAGGGGCATCTTCTACATGACTACACTATCTAGGTTATGTCATTCCTATACCACACACTCTAGTTATCATGTTGATGTACATTACTTACTAGCTTATTTAGATTACTTTATCAACACTCACTAGTATATAACACTTTTTTATTTCTTAGCATATACCTATTCTTGTACTAACATGTCTAGCACACTTTCCCTCTTACCTTGATTAGTTAGATGTGATTGTACTTCTAGTTCTTACATGATTTCTTTTCTTGCTTAGCATTAGCTTGATGTGATTGTATTGTCCTATTCATGTTTCTCTCTTGTATGTGCCTTAGGAGATTTTCCAATGTCCTTTAGTTCTATTCATGTGTGTGCCTTTGGACATTTGCCAATTTCTCTTGTTTGTACTCTTATATGTGCTTATTTCAATTGTATGTGTATGTGGCATTTGAACATGCCTTGTATGCTTTGCTTTCCAATTTTAGTGACATGTGCCAATGTCACTTGTTTTCTTGGCCCCTTGGCCACCCTTGTATGTTTGATATACTTTCCTTGTGTGCTTGTTGCTTTTTTACTTCTCATTGTTTACAATTCCATGTTTCACATCGTGCATTTATCTTGCTTTCTTTGATGCCATGATAAACATCATGCTTCATCCCTCCAACTAACAACTAATCAAACTTTCATTTATAGTTCAATAAATTTCACATGTTATTACATTCTTATATTTATCTAGGCATACCCCTATTGATATAACAATCTCTCAATACAAATAATGTTATATCTTGAAATGTCTTATTGATTATCATTGTTATATCATGTATCTTTGCATCATAACATAATTGTAGGGATTTTTATTTTGAGGAAAGTCATTATAGGGTCTTTATTCCTACCCTTAGAAGAGGGGGTAACAAATAAGGGTTTTGTCTCAAAGATCAGAGCTCTTAATAGTTGAAATAGTAGTTTTCAAAACACTTAGAACAACAACCAGACACCAAACTAGTCAGAATAGACTAGACAAATAGTCAATAATCTATAATATTTACTAGATTTATACCTAGACAATAGAGCCCAACTTGGAAAATAGCACTGATGTCACTAGTGTCCACTTTCAATGTTATTATCCAAATAGTAGAAAAACAAGACATTCCAAAAGTAGGTAGAAAATTAGGTTCAGCTATAGATATTGCATAGATAGACCTGTTTAGAATTAGCAATTTTTAGTACACTTTCACTTAGAGAATCTAGATATGGGGGACATCATATGTAGCATGATGGATCTCACTTCTAGTTTTAGTTCTGATAATTGATATAAATTCTAGATTAGAATCCATATTTTAGACACTAATTATTATGGGTAATGTGCATGGCACATTTTTTTTATTTTCTTTTCAAGTTTAGTATTATCCAAGCATTCTTAGTATTTAAGTGCCTTATTCCATCTATAAATAGTTACCATCATTTTTTAATGGATTTTATATAAGTCTAATTTTTTTATTCTTGATTTCTTGAGTTCTAAAGTGGATTTCATACAAGCCTAGTGCACTAGTTCAAAGTGGCTTTCATACAAGCCTAATCTCCATCTTTTAGAGTGGCCAAGAGTGACCTATTTTCCAACATACATTTAACTATCTATGCCAACATTATTAGATCATAGTACATTCATAATATTTAAGAGACATCTCATATGACATACAATTCATACTAATATTAGTTCATAGCTTCAATTTATGGGGCAATCATGGAGCCAAAGGAATAGTTATTATTTATATTCTTTAGCCACCTATTCAAAGGTATTGGACACACAATCCAAATATCAATTAGTAAATGTGTGATCACATAGCTTCACTTAGTGGACAATGATAGATGTAAAGGGCTAACCTTTACATTCTTTAGCCACTTCTATGGAATTGATCACTCAACTCTATTCTATTGGAATATTTATTTAAGATGTGTTGTCATTGATGTTAAGTGTCTTTAATGATAACAAAGTGGTCTAACAAGTTAGAGTGATAGAACATAGTGGTCTAATATACTTGAAGCAATGTGATATTTGTAATGGTGTGCATAGGTGTCCTAGGTGGATGTTGTATGGCTAAATGGAGCTTGATATGATGATGTTTGACTTGTTCTTGATGTGTTATATGATCAAGGGTTGATTTCATGTGGTCTTCATGAGGTATGCAAATTAGGTTATGCCTTGTAGGCTTGATTATGCATGGCTACATATGGATTTTTAAGCACTATGGCTGTGTGTAACATGATATGGAGCTTAATATATTTGGAATATGCATGTTGGACATGTATAGGATGCTAAGAGGGTAGGTAAATGAATTCTAAGTGGTTGCAAGAGGTCTATAAGATTGTTTGGCCATTGGCCTAAATGGACTAGTGAAGTCCTTATGAACAGATATGATGACATTATAAGGTGGAATTGATTGTATGAGAATAATAGATGATTGACTAATTTTATTAAATGATGTTTACCATGTCTTAGATCTAGAGATGAAGAGGAAAGGTAGAAAATTGGTCTATGTGTTCTGGGACTAGCTTGTAAGGTGGTCTAGTGGCATCTATTGAGGGGTGTTGTAATATTTTTAGAGTATTTATGATATTAATATGGTTTTAAATGGTGTTTAAAATGTGTTTTCCAAGTTTCAATTTAATACGTGAAGGAAAAAGTTATTAAAGTGCTTCCAAGGCTTCAAGGGGTGCTAGAAAGGTGTCTAGTGAACTCGAGAGGAAGTTTCTCATGCTTTTTGGCACATGAAAGGTTTGGATGGGGACTTGAGTATTTTTGAGGTGGAAAAGGTTCTTAAGATTTTTTTATAAGCATTTTTTTAGGGGTTAAGGGGCATAGCTTTTTGAACATTTGCTAAGAAGGCAAGCAAGTTTTTATGTGTAAAAACCTTAGTCTTAGACCTGATTGAAAAGATATTGATCAAAGGTGATAAAAAATATGGTAGATGGATAGGATGATGTTTGGAGGTTTCATATGACTCCTTCAGGTTTCTGAGAAAGTGTGTTTAGTCTCTTGACAATATGTGGATCTCATATAAAATGGCTTTTTAATAGTATTCTTATTTTTAAGGAAGATTTATGAGAATGACTAGATGATATAATGGATTATTTTTGAATCTTATGACTTTTTCCAAAAATCCATGAAATTTTTTAGGATTATTCATCTTTCTATGTCAAAGTTCTACAAGGTTAAAGTTGACTAGTTGATATGAATGAAATGGTGCCATAAGTGAGAAAGAGTGATCAGAGTGAAAATAGGAATTGGAATGCCTAATCAATGAGTAAGAATGGGTCTAATATATTAAAGGTGATTTAGGGGATGTATTACCTCTATCCATGAGAGTATTATTGTTCCTAGTCACTAGGATATGATTTAATGGTTGACTCATATTTGACCATGATGGTTTTGCTAGCAAAAGGAACCTTTTTTGGATGATTGAGTTTGTTTATAGGGAAGATGGTTAGATCAAGTGTTTTTGATGGTTATAGAGTGTTGAGGACTCCTTAAATTACTTATTTAGATATTTTTAATATTTGAATAATCTTTATTTAGTCAAATATAGTCACATAATTGGTGTTATGCCTCATTTGTGAGGTATTTGTGACATGAGCTCATGGTATGGTATAGAAAGTTTATGTAGAAGATCATGGCCAACCTTAGGAGACATGACTAATTATTTATAAAATATTATAAACATATATGGTTCACCATGATTAATATTGGTATATATACAAGGTGATTTGTGCCTTTTGGGTGTGTGTACCAAGCTAGACAAGCAAGTGTGTGTGTTAGTATTTCAAGACCTTATGCAAAGGTTATTGGGGGTGTTGGTGACAAATTTTTGTGTGATATTGAGTTGAGGAATATTTCATTAGACTAATCATAATTTAATAATTCTATTGAATATTTTTTTAATATTTATAAGTGCATATTTGTATATGAGTGAAAGATTTAAGAAGGGGGTTATTACTTATGTTGAGGAGATAGCTTTGTGTTGGTGACTTGTGCAAATTTTCAGAATTGAATAAGAGTGTTCATGAAAGGTTTCTCATTAATATTGAGAAGTAATCAGAGTTCAATAATTTTTCATTGGGTATTTTTTGTGTTGGTGCTAAAGATCTTAGGCAAATTGGTGTTTGTCAACTTTAGGGGTTGGTGTTCCTTGTTAAGTGAGTGATTCACTAAAGCCTCATGTTCATAATATTCTTATAGGACTATAGTCAATTTTTTTGTATACTTAAGAGTGGGTTTTCTCCCCTGTGAGGGTTTCCTACATAAATATTATGTAATGGTTACATTCATGTTTGTTCTTTGATTCATCTATCTTGCATATTGATGTGATAGGTTAAGTAGCTTGAAGAATTAGGAATTGGATTGAATTATTGTTAACCATTGATTCACCCCCCTCTCAATCATGTGTAATTATATCAATTGGTATCATATTATGACCTTTAAAGGAGGCTTAACAGCCTATAAGTGATCCTAAGTAGCTTGGAGGTGATCTTGTGAGTAGTTTGGTGATTGGTGTGAGCCTAGTCAGCTTGTTGTTAAAATTGGTGATGATCAGTATGGTAGCCTAATTGATTTCATTATTCTTCATTGTACTTTCAATATTGATGAATTTTGAAGTTTTCTCTAAGATGGAGAATGATGTCAATGTAGGGATTGTTCTTCAATCATGCCAAGTTGAGTTTTTTTTTGTTACAAGTGGTTCTTCAAGCATGAGGGTTTACCAAAGAAGTCATATGGAAATGAAGAAGGATCATGTTGAAGCTAAGTCCAAGATCAAACCTATGTTGATATCAAAAGGAAGAGATTGGTTCCATGATTCTCAAATGATAGTGGTCTAAGAGGGAGTTTTTGTTTCTTTCCTAGTGGTTAGGTCCAAGGATATTATAGGCTTTTATGGAATTATGACCTTAGTTGGTTCTTGAAGGGAGCTAGGTCTAAGGGAGAGCACTATGGTTTCTTTGTGATCTAATGCTGATAATTGGTGCACTCTAAATTTCAATGAATAAGAGTATACATGGTATGTCCATGTGGTTGATTATGCAATTGAAGCCTAATATGGATCTTCAGGTGGAGACAAATGATATAGAGTATGGGTTTGAGGTCCTCATAAGGAATAATGGAGAAGATCAGACCTAAAGTTGTTGTGAGACTCTAAATAAGTTTTTGGTGAGTTATTGACAACCAAGAGTAAATTTTGGCCTATAGAAGTCATGAAAGTGATACGATAAAATTGGTATAAAAGAGAAAGTTAGAGTAAATTATGTGAGGATCATACTCAAAGTAGTCAAGAGTTATGAAAATCTGTATAGTTATAGTATATATGGGTCAAAATCAAATTTTATTGAGTATGTTTTAACAGTGAGCCTAAGAGAAGAAAAAGTGGATTAGAATTTGTCTAAAGAACTTGGTTTGATGTTATATGGATAGGATCATGCTGATAAATCATTATTGTCTTGTTTTATGAATTGAATAAGATTAGGGAGTGTGATTTTATGTGTGAAATTCATTCATAAAAGAGACTGTATGTAAAGGCTTGTGTTCTTGAAGACACGAGAGACTTGCAGTATTATGTGGAGTTTTTGAGAATGATTGTTAAAATTTATTGGTTATGATCTCAAGGTTTTATATTTATTATTATTTTTCTATGTATGTTTATTTTTGATCCCTGAAAGGAAGAGCTAGATCAAGAGGTGAAAAATAGAGGATTGAGTGTTTCAAGGTTCTTTGTCTCTTCAAATCCTAGGTATGTGTTTGCAAGGTAAATGAACTAATTCATATTATTTATATATCTATGCATATTTGGTGAATTAAGTGAAATTATTCCTTCAATGGTTTCCATACTTGGAATGAATGTTTGATCTCAACAAGGTATCTAAGGTACAAGATCGGTTTAGTGGTTCATGAGAGTTGAAGTATGGTCTAAAAGACTAGTGTTATTCATGGATGGAATGGTTGTTCACAAGTTTTATGGTGAGTATGATATTTACCTATTATTAAAATGATCTCATAAGGTCATATAAGATTTGGATGGCATGTTGTTGATGTCATCAAGAAATTTTGAGTAATCTAAGGTTGATAGTTGTTCTAAGTTTCTTATCAGGGTTTTGAGTTTACTTATTACAAAAATTAGAGATTGGTTTGTAAGACCATTAAATGATGTTTTAAAATGATAAATAATTATTTTAGGTTTGAATATAAATAAAAAATGACCTGTACATATGAATTATATGTCTTTTAAAACTCTCTTACATGTACTAGAAAAGAACTTCTAGGTGACTGCATTTTTCGAGGCTATAGATAGTTTGGATAGTCATATGGGAATGATGAGTTAGAGGTAATATGTCTTAATTTAAGAATAAAAATAATTTGAATATGTTGATAAGTTACATAAGTTTCATATTAATAAAATTAGATACACTTAAAGTGTTCAATATAGTGTTCGTAGTTAAATATGTTTGACTATGTTTTTGAGTTTTTAGGCAGGACTACGTAAGCCCATTACAGATGTGTTTTTGGGTGTTTGGAGCTTAAGTAAAGGTGAAAAATGGACATGGTTTTATGTTTTTTAGATTTAAATATTTAATTTATATATGGTTCATAATATACTCCTATAAATTAAGAATTGAGGTTATTTGGTTGAGGTATGTTTAGGGCTTTTGGTCATAAATGTCTTTTTGATCAATCTTTGATGCCTTATTTGAGTGGTGATTTGAAAGAGAAGGAAGAAGTGGTTTGTTTTAGAAATTTATGGATATTTAAAAAAGACATTTCCAGGTTTTTTGAGGTCTTGATGAGCTCAGATGTGTGTTTTATGATCAAAATTTTGAGTTGACCATTTTTAGCAGTGATGATTGCGTAGAATGTACCCAATGTGCTCTTTTGATGTTTTCTTAGGGATAGAAGGTTAGATAAAGTTGATTAAAGTTGGTTTTTCAATTAATAGGTAGGATATAATGATTTATGATGAATAATAGGTACTCAATTATGATTTTGATCTTTTGGTCATGGTGTTAACTAGGTGTGATGGCTCTGCAGGTCCAAATTGGTGGTTCTCAGGTAAGTACATGAGAGTGGGTGAGTGTTAACAAGATTTAGATGATAAATAATATATTTAAACTTAAATGGGTTTTTTTATATGTATATTCATGCATCAAAGGTTTTTTTAAAGAAATTTTTTGAATTTTATATGCTCATTGATGACCTTGTTTTGACCCAAGCAAGGAAAAATCAAAACCAAGGTGAATGAAGTCTATATTTCCAATAGAGTGGGAGCCTGAAATTTTGTCCAAAAGTATGGATAGGTGACATAAAGGTGTGGGAGTAGTTTTAAGTCATGGAGTTGACTGGAGATAGGAAACTTGACCCATTTGTTCTTAAAATTCTTGTGTTTTGATCTATGTTGGAAAAGTGGTCAAGCTTTGGAGTTGGAGGCTAGAAGATCTTTATTGGTTAAAAGGGACAAATTGGTGGACAAATAATACTTTAAAATATTTTGGAGTTGAGTAAATTTCAAATTATTTAATTTTTTTGATCTAGGAGGTCTAATTAGCTAATAGGCTTGTGAAGAAAGTATAGATAAGAATCAGAGTTGAAGGCTCATTTTTTACATGTCTAAATGGGCATAGTAGTGTATCTCAAATATGGATTTTTTAGGGCTTGAAGTGACTATAATAGAGAGTTATGATGTCTGTAGTGGCTAGATAGGGCTATAAGGGGTCTAAATAGTCTTAGTGAATAACATGAATATTGTTGAAGAAAGTTTCTAAAGGAGGATCCATTTTTTGGTTTTAAATGAGCATGTTAGATTATTATAAGTGTCTTCTAGGTATGGTGGTATGATTGGAGTACCTTTTCTAGTTTTTAGGGTGATTTGAGAACATTGGTATGTAAGCTTGAATGGTGTTTTAGTTGAGTTGATGGTAGTTATTCTTGAAGGTCCTACAGGTATGCATGGGTTGTGTAGACTAAGGAGGAGCTTTCAAAGTGGAGTAGGGTCTTAGGGGAAGATTTGTTACCATGTAAATTGGTGACATGTCCAAGGATCTTGATAGCTTGGGAGTAATTTTCGAATGAGACCATATTCAAAGGGGGATATGTACTTGTTAGAGCTTAGAAATGTACTCTTTCAGATGTATTACTATAGGTGATCTTGATTCCATATGTTTTTTGTAGCTTACTTGCTTAATTTTTGAGGTGCTTAGTGTTGAAGGGTATCCACTTTATCATTTTGGAAAAGGGGGAGAGATAAAAGGAGTTTTTATATAAATTAAAAAGGGGGATAATATTGGGATATTGATGGTATATGTGTTTTCATTGATGTCAAGTGGATTTGATGATAACAAAGTGGTCTAACAGGTCATAGTGATGGAACATGGTGGCCTAATGTACTTGGAGCAATGTGATAGTTGAATGGGTGTACATGGGTGTCCTAGGTGTATGTTTTAAGGAAAAATTGATCTTGATATGATGATGTTTGTATTTTTCTTGATGTGTTCTATGCTCAAGGGTTGACTTCATGTGGTCTTCATGAGGTATGCAGGTTAGGTTATGGTTTGAAGGCTTGATCATGCATGGTTGCCTATGGGGTTTTGAAAACTATATCTTATGTAACATGATATGGAGATAAATATGATTTTATTATTCATTTTTTACATGTATAAGATGATGAGATGGTAGGTAAATGAATTCTAAGAGGTTGCAAGAGGTTTGTAAGATAATTTGGCCATTGGCCTAGTTGGCCTAAACATAATGAAGTCCTTATGAATAATCATGATGAGGTTATAAGGTGGAAGTTTTTTTATGATCATATTATATTATTTATTAATTTTATTCAATGATTTTAACCATGTATTATATCCATAGATGAAGAGGAAAGGTAGATGGTCTATATGTTCTTGGACTAGCTTGCAAGGTGGTTTAGTGGCATCTGTTGAGGGGTGTTGTGATATTTTAAAAGTGGTTATGATATTTATATATTTTTAAAAGGTTTAATAAGTTTTTTAAAATGTGTGTACCAAGTTTCAATTTAATAAGTTAAGTAAAAAGTTATAAAAGTGCTTCTAAGGTTTCAGGGGGTGCTAGAAAGGTGTCTAGTGAACCTGAGAGGAAGTTTCTCACACTTGTTGGCATGTGCATGATTTGCATGGGGACCTGATAATTTTTAAAAATGTGTATAGCGATCATAATAATGTTTTATAATTATTTTTTTTAGGGTTTAAGGGGCACATATTTATGAATGTTTGTTAAGAAGGTAAGCTGGTTTTTATGTGCAAAAACACTAGACTTAGATCCAATTAGAAAGATCTTGATTTTAGGTGATGAGAAAGATTTTATATGGATATGATGATATTTGGAGGTTTTATATTAATCATTCAATTTTTTGAGAAAGTGTTTCTGGTCTCTTGATAATATGTGGGTCCCACATAAAATGGGTTATTAACAATATTTCTATGTTTAAGGAAGATTTATGAGAATGACCAGATGATATAATGGGTGTTTGTTGAAGATAATTAATTTTCATAAACATTCATTAAAATTTTTATGAATATTCATCTTTTCATGTGAAATATCTAGAAGGTTAAATTTGACTAGTTGATATGAAGGAAATGGTGTTATAAGTGAGAAAGAGTGATTAGAGTGAAAAGAGGAATTGAAAGGCCTAATTAGTGAGTAGGAATGGGTCTAAGATCTTATAGGTGATTTAATAAATGTATTACCTATATCCATGAGATTATTATTGTTTTTAGTCACTTGAATATGATTGAATGGTTGACTCATAGTTGACCATGATGGTTTTGCTAGCAAAAGGAACCTGTTTTGGATGATAGAGTTTATTTGTAGGGTAGATGGTCAGATCAAGTATTTATGATGGTTAAAGAGTGTTTAGGATTCATTTAATTAATTATTTAAATATTTTTAAGATTTTACTAATCTTTATTTAGTCAAATATATTCACATAATCAGTGTTATGCTTTGTTTGTAAGGTGTTTGTGACATGAGCTCATGGTATGGTATAGAAAGATTGTGTAGAGGATCATGAAAAACCTTAGGAGACATGAATAATTAATTATAAAATATTCTAAATATATATGTCCAACCATAATTAATATTTTTATATATACAAGGTTATTTATACCTTTTAGGTTTGTGTACCAAGCTAGGTAAGCAAGTGTGTGTGTTGGTATTTGAAGACCTTCTACAAGGGTTGTTGGGGGTATTGGTGACCAATGTTTATGTGAGATTTATTATAGTAATATTTAATTATAATCATCATAAATTATTTATTCTTTTGACTATTTTTTTGATATTTATGAGTACATAATTGTATATGAGTGAAAGATTTAAGAAGGGGGTTATTATTTGTGTTAAGGAGATAGCTTGGTGTTAGTTACTTGTGTGAAGTTATAGAATTAAATAAGAGTGTTAATGAAAATTTTCTCAATTATATTTATAAGAAATTATATTTCAATATTTTTTCATTAGGTAGGTGTTATGTTGGTGTTCAACATCTTAGGCAAGTTGGTGCTTGTCAACTTTAGGGGTTGGTGCTCCTTATGAAGTGGGTGCTTCACTAAAGCCTCATGTTTGTAATATTATTATAGAACTATAGTACATTATTTATCAAATTTGAGAGTGTTTTTTCTCCCCCATGAGGGTTTCCCACATAAATCTTGTGTAATGGTTACATTCATATTTGTTCTTTGATTCATCTATCTTGCATATTGATGTGATTGGTTAAGTAGCTTGAGTAATTGGGAATTGGATTGAATTATTATTAACTAATGATTCACCCCCACCCATATTAGTGGTTTGTACTTATATCATGTTTATGATATTAATCTTATTTTAGCACACCTATAGCATTACTCATCATCACTCAACATTATAACAGGTTTTGTATTAGTCTGCATATCTTATGAGGTGTATTCATTCCTTTCTCTTCCTCTCTCTCTTACCCAACTTTATACATTATTATTTTATATATAAAATATCTAGTAATAATTGATCTACTCTTTGTTTTATTCTTGTATATTTACACTTCATATCATGCTCTTTCTATGCACACCCAACATCACATAGCTTCATGAGCTTTACCCTTGTAGGTAAGTTTGGGTACACTTTATTTTTTTCCTTTATCCTAGTATTTCACTTTTATACATCAATAGAATAAAGGGGGAAAATGTAGTCATATAAAATGTGAAAATTGGTAACTTGAGTGTGGCTAATGACACCCAACCCATAGGTCCCTCTTACTTGCTCTCATGACTTATAGGCATCATTATCATTGATTCCTAGTCCTTTTATCCTTCTAGACTTGATCCCAACTAAGTTATACCCTTATTTATATGATAAATAAATCTCTGTAGGTCATGTCTACTCAAGACAATAGCACCACACTAGGACTATAGTACTAGTGCCACTCCTATCCACTTTTAGTGCTATTGTCTAAGTCTATTTATGGCCCCCCAATAGTTATTTTTTTCCAATTCTCCATCATTATCCTTGTCAACCTAACATGAGTAATTTCAACCCATGACCAATATATCCCCATTCAAAGATAATTTGGAAAGGTTTTGTAATTATCACTAAGTAAGTACTCAAGCAATTTTCCCTATTCTTTACACATAACTAGCTAGCACACTTACAAGCTCATTCAAATCCTTACAACAATACCTAACCACCTCAAGCACATCTATTTTAGCATTTTACATATTCATATACATAATTACACCAATCAAATTAAGTGGAAGAACTATATATGGCTTGATCCCTCTTCAAAGTATTGGTATATAGGTAGTGTGCCAACACAAGGGGTGTGGATCCATGTCTAGTGAATCTTACACACACTAATTACCTCCCCTATTTCTCAAAATTGGTAAAAGAATATTGGAAGATAGGGTTTGAAGAAATAATCTTCTCTACAAGGAGCTCTATAGACTTCCAACTATTAAAACTTCACAGATAGGGTCACACAGACAGAAAACAAAACCCAAAAGGATTAGATCTTCAAGACCATAGTGGAAAAGGTGGACTATAACATTGGTAACAATACTATCTAGTTTTGACATTTTTGTCCAATCACAAAATGAAGTTTTGATCTTAGTTTGTGATAGTGTCTCAATCTTGCATAGTAAATTCTAGCCTCTATCTTAGTTAGATCAATCAATTTTCATCTAAGTTTTTTTCTTCTCCTTATTACTATTTTTAAAAAAGATATAATTGTAATTAATTTAGACAAATAAATAGCTTATTTATTATCTATTTATTTACTAATTTTACTACTCAAACCCTTTAAATTAATTAGGAATAATACGCCAATATTACCAAAATTGTTAAATCACTTACCAATCTATCATGACATATATCTTTCATGACCTTATTCATAAAACTATAGATTAATACATAGATGAATTTCTTGAAAAGTATAAATGTTTTAAAGATCATTTGGTAGTCTTAAAGGTTATCTTTGAGCATCCTATCTACTTCCATGTCCACCTTAACCCCAAGAAGAGCATCTTTGGGGTCTTGTTAGGAAATCTTATTGGATTTATAATATCTCTCTATGGAATCAAAGTTGATCCCAATAAATTCAAGGAAATCCTCAACATGCCTCCTTTGACCAACCTCAATCAACTCCATAGCCTGCAAGGGAAGCTCTAATCCATTCATCATTTCATCTATTAGTTATCTGATAGATGTCAACCTTTTCATCACCTTCTAAAGAAAGATATCTATTTTAAGTGGAATAAATAATGTAAAAAGGCATTTGACTCACTTAAAGCGTATCTTATTTCTCCACTTGTTATTTTTCTTCCAAAATAAGACCAACCTTTCTACCTTTATATTTCCATAATAGACTATTCCTTAGAGGCTATGCTTGTACATTGAGATTATCATCATAAAGAGTAATCCATCTACTATATAATTCAAAATCTTATAGAGTATGAAACTTGATACACCCATATCAAGAAAATATGCCTCACTTTGGTCTTTGTGGCCTCTAAACTCCATCGTTGCCTTCTTAACCATAAAACCTATGTAATAAATAACACTGACACGCTCAAGTATATGCATTCTAAGCCATACCAAAATTAATGAATGGCTAAGTGGATCATGCCCTTAGCTAAGTTTGATCTTAATTTCCTCTAGAAAAATTAAATTAAATTTCAATTCATTACTAACCAATTAGAGAAGGTACCCTTAGGAGATAGCCAACCTTAACCTCTTGAGTTTATCGATGAGTCCATCACAACTCTTTCATAAGAGGACATCGCTTATCAAATGACCATGTTTTTTATGAATAAAAGTGTGAACATGGTGTGGGAGCTAGTATAATCCTTATTCCCCTTGATGGTGAGCCTTTTCCCTTATCTTTTAATCTTGATTTCAATTTTACCAACAACATGGTTGAGTATGGAGCCCTAGTTATAGGTTTCCAAACTAATTTAGCCTTGGGAGTCAAAATAATTAGTATATTAAATGATTATTAGTTGATGGTAAATCAAATCAATGGCTCTTACCAATGTAAAAATTATGTTTTACAATATTACAAATAACTAGTAGATATAATCTTGACATCATTTAAACATCAGCTTATTTAAACAACTCCATGATCTATGAACAAGTTCATCGATATGATGGATTCTCTTGCCTCAAAATCCCATACATGAATTTTGAATCTAAGCTATTTGTCATTATATACTACCTTAACAAACCCTCTTATAACAACTCAGACCTTCCTTCCATTTTTTATGTAGAAGGGGCCCAATCTGACATTTGGTATAAGCAAATCTTTGACTATCTTTATTTAGCCATTATTCCTTCTGATCTCTTTAGAAATGGTAAAAGAGTGTTTATAAAAAGTATATCTTGTTACAACATACCAGGGGGAATTATTTATAAATGAGGCTTTGATGGTCTCCTCCTTTGATCTAAAACTCAAAAGTTTTGGTTGACGAATATTGCAATAGCATAGAAATAACACAATAACAATGAATTCTCTGAGAAGAGACATCATATTACTTATAAATCACAATACAAATATAGGATTATCTCTAGGAAGAGATGTCTACCTTCCCTTTTTGGGTTACAATGCATTTATACATATTTTGAAAACATCGAGAGATTGAGTGGCTCAAGGAATTAACGGTGACCTTTTAAGAATGAGTGGCTCGAGAGAAATAACAAAATTAAAATAGTATAGTGCTTGAGGATATAATGGCTCGAGGAAATAAATATCAATGACAATGTGACTTCCAAGAATGAAAACAATACAAGATTTGAGGAATTAAATGTCACCCGAATGGTCACCCAAATGGTTGTCTGAATCATTTTTTCCACCCGAGTGGTCACCCAAAGTGTTTCCCAGATCAATACAAGATTTGAGGAATTAATTGTCACTTGAATGGTCACCCAAATGGTTGCTCAAATCATTTTTGCCACCTGAGTGGTCACCCAAAGTGTTTCCTAGATCATTCCTCCCTCCTTGAAAAGTAATGGTCCCCATTGCGTCAATATTCCCCATCAGGTGGGGTAGTTGTGTCTTGATTTGATTCATGGTGAGCCACTCACCTTGGTGGCTAAGATTGCCTCTTCTGATGACTTGATATAGTAGAATAGAGCATCCTCTTGTTGTCTTCATCTAAGTATCCACAATCTAATCCTCTTCTACTAAAGCAAAACTCTATGGGTCAAGCTCATCAATGTCTAGTTGTTATGCCATAACTAAATTGTCTAATAGAGGTGGGTGATATGGTTTGAGGAGTTCCACATTGAATATTAGATGTAGGCCAAGGTAGGCTGGTAGGTTCAACTCAAAAGCATTTTTTGCAACTTGTCTAGTAATGGTGTATGGACCATATCATAGAGGCTGAATCTTTTTGTGTGGGCCTACAAGCCATTCCTTCTGAAGTCATAACCAAACCTTATCACCCATAGCAAAATGGTGTGCAATCCTATGTTTATCATGGTGTAGCTTATACTTTTGATTCATCTTCTCCAAGATGTCTTGAACTTGTTATTGGATATGCTACATTTGTTTAATAAATTGGTCACTTTTGTTGCCTCAGAGCTTCTATGAGGTGTGTATTCCATGGTGGAGAATGGAATAGATATATCAATTGGATCCATGGGTTGGAACCCAAAACATACTTGGAATGAATTGTGCTTGGTCAACCTATGCAGTGCCTGATTATATCCATGTTGGATGAATGGAAGTCCCTCATCCCATGTGCATGGATGTTTGGAGTGATACATCTGAATCATGTGAACAATCAAGCAATTTACCACCTTGGTTTGACCATTATTATATAGATGAAAGGATATGGACTTTATCAGCTTAGTAGCCATCATCTTCCATAGAGTGGAATAGAAGATGCTTAGGAACCTGCTATCTCGATCTGAGACAATGGACTTGGGGAGACCAAAATGGAGCCATACATGACAAAAATATAGTTGAGAAATTTCCTCTATAGACATATTTTTCTTACAACCAAGCATTATAGCCATTTTTGAAAAATGATCAACTACCACAAAAATACAGTCCTTGCCATGTTTGAAAGTGGGAAAACCTAAGAGAAAATCCTTTGAGATAGATTCTCAAGGCCTGGTTGGTTCTGGAAATGGTGTGTACAATCCTTGTTTCTTATTTTTTGGCTTGGTGATTGCACATGGGGTGCAAGATTTGAGATATCTTTCCACTTCTTTCTGCATATGGGGCTAGTAGAAGTGTTTTTAAAGAAATTCCAACATTTTTTCAATACCAAAGTGGCCAACTATCCTACTAAATTGTGCTTGTCATATCATCTTTTATTGCTCTAAAATAAGAACATAGATGTGTCCAATATGGTAGAAGACATTATCTTGAAAATAGAAGTCAGAAACATGTTCACCTTTTTGGAGCACTTGATATGTGTTAGCAAAGGTAGGATCTACTTCATACAGAGCACCCCAAGTGGCAATCTCATGTCTACATAGGTTAAGCATTATTGTGAGTGCAGTAATTAGTGGGCCACGTATCTTAAAAAATTCCACCTGATAATCAAACACAAAAAGGGGAGTTATGATACCAATAGAGGATTGGCCATCACACCAAAATCTTCAAAGTGATCTGGGTCCTCTTCCAGATCCCTATATGGCCAGCCATGAAACACCCAAGGTGATTCCCAGTTAGACACATGGCATGTGATGATCACCTTAGTGGGGAGATGTATCCCTAAGAAGGGATGTGGATCATGCCCACCAGCTTCTACGAGTCTCAACCTCGAGACCTAGCTCTAATACCACTGATCCAAACTCAAAAGTTTTGGTTGATGAATATTGCAATAGCATAGAAATAACACAATAACAATGAATTATCTAAGAAGAGACATCATATTACTTATAGATCATAATACAAATATAGGCTTATCTCTGAGAAAAGATGTCTACCTTCCTTTTTAGGTTACAATGCATTTATATATATTTTTAAAACATCGGGAGATTGAGTGGCTCAAGGAATTAATGATGACCTTTAAGAATGAGTGGCTCAAGAGAAATAACAAAATTAAAATAGTATAGCACTCGAGGACATAATGGCTCGAGGAAATAACTATCACCGATAATGTGACTTCCAAGAATGAAAACAATACAAGATTCAAGAAATTAACTGTCACCTGAATGGTCACCCAAATGGTTGCCCAGATCATTTTTGCCACTTGAGTGGTCACCCAAAGTGTTGCCTAGATCAATACAAGATTCAAGGAATTAGTTGTCACTCGAATGGTCACCCAAATGGTTGCCTATATCATTTTTTCCACCCGAGTGGTCGCTCAAAGTGTTTCCCAGATCATCCTTATAAGCCTATGTATTCATGAAATCTATCACGCTATCAAGGAAATGCATGATGGAATTTGTCAAGGAAACTTTAGTAGTCTAGTTGTCACTAAACATATCCTTTACCTAGGCAATTATTGGCCTACCCTTAACTAAGACTATTATGATTATGTAAATAAGTGTGTCAAATTCATCAACATGTGAAATTGAGAATGGAATTGCATTAACTAAATTAACAAAATCACTATAAGAGGTGCTTATTTATATAATACTAAGTGATATTATATCTCCTAATTTTTAAGAGATTATGACTCATAATAGCTAATCACACATCTAATAAATACCACATCTAACTAACCAAGGTCAACCAAGGTGTAATAACTTAAGACATTCATTACAATAGGCTAGGATTAATTATGTATTCTAACATTCCCCACTTAATTGATCATAGCTTGAAGAGAAGAAGAGAGATTTTTTGAATGCCTCAAACTTATCATGTACAAGTGACTTCATGAAGACATATTCACACTGATCCTAAGTGGGACAATACTAGAGCTATATGTTATTATACTGAACATGTTCACATATGAAATGATTCAAAACCTCTATGTCTTTGGTTCTCTCTAAAACACTAGATTATTAAATCAGACAAGATCCTAAAAATAACATAAATCTAGAAGTGGATTTATTTTCATCAATATAAGCTGCATGATTTGCATCCATGTATCCCATCAATAATAACTTATTATTCTTCTTGTACCCTTGGCCATACTCAATTGTACCTCTAATGTATCTCAATGCCCACTTTTCCACTTTCCAATGTGCCACCTTTGGTTCATGCATGAACTAATAAAGATATATAATAGCATAGATAATATTTATCCTAGTATATGTCAAGTAAATTTAACTCCTAATCAACTATTGATAGAGAGTTACATCTAATTCTAGTGATGGATTTGTATGAGATAACAAAATTCTTGTCTTTATAGGTGTTGCAATAGGCTTCTAGTCTATCATCTTAAATTTCTTGAGAAATGTCTTGGTATTATTCGTATGTGAATCAAAAATGTAATGTTCCTTTTGTCACACCTCCAAACCTATACAATAGTGTAGCAGCCCAAGATCTGTCATGTCAAAGGATTGCTTGAGATCATTCTTAGTTGCATTGATCATCTTCACTGTGTTGTCAGTGATGACTAGATTGTTGACATAAAAAATTACTATAAAAACCTCCCCCCATGTTATCTAAGGTAATTTTTAGGATTATATGGACTCATATTGAATCCATGTTGTATGAGATGCTCATCAATCTTAATGTACCAAGTTTGAGGAGCTTGTTTTAGCCCATAAAGAACTTGATAAGCCTACACACTTTCTATTCCTTATTTGGTGTCACAAATCCTTTAGGTTGAGTCATGTAGGCTTCTTATTTCAAATATCCATTGAAAAAGGAACTTTTTACATCTATTTTATTTATTTTTAATCCAAACTATGTATCCATAGAAAAAACCATTCTGATAGTCTTTATCTTAGATGTGGGAACAAAAGTCTCCTCATAGTCAATGCCTTCTTTTTGAGCCTACCCTTTTACAATAAGGATTGAATTATACTTATCAATACTTCCATATATTTTTTACTTGGTCTTAAAGACCCATTTTCATCCACTAGGCTTCTTCCCTAGTGGAATATCAACAAGTTTCAAATTGTTATTCTTTATCAATGATATATATTCTACATCCATGGCATCTTTCCAAGGTCTAGACTGTAGGGATTTTGTTACTATAGAGGGATCATATGTTTCTTTCACAATACTCATAAGTTACATATTAACCTTTTCTTGAGCCATGCTTCAATTCCTTGGTACTTAAGTGGATGTATTTAGTACTCTATTCAAGTTAGCATCTTGTATAGTAGTTATATACCACTTGGGCATACACTGAACTGTAGATGGTGGTACTAGAGGTCCTATTTGACCATCTTCCTATTCACTTTCACCATCACTATTTAAAAAATATATAGTAATTTTACTTGTATCATTTTTTTTTGTAGAAGGTGGATTGATCCACTCTTTTCATCAAACACTACATCGTTGTTGATTAGTACCTTATTTGTTTCTATATCAAGGAGCTTGTATGCCTTTGATTGTACATTGTATCCCACAAAAGTACATTCATTTATTTTCTTATCCAACTTCTTTATTTTATTCCTAGGAACATGCATATATGCCTTGCAACTAAAAACTCTAAGGTGAGTTATCTTTGGTTTATTTCCTATCCAAGCTTCATGTGGTGTGATTCCATCAAGAGCTTTGGTGGATGACCTGTTCAACATGTAGATTATAGTGTGACAAGATTTTTCCCAATACATATTAGACAATTTTACATCCTCAACCATATTGTAAAATATTTCCATAATGACTCTATTATGCCATTTTGAAACTCCATTTTATTAAGGTGAATATAAAGCTATCAATTATCAACTAATTCCATTTACACTGAGATAGGCTAAGAATTCCTTACTATTGTATTCCTCACACAATTTGAGTGGAGGGTCTTGATTTTCCTACTAGTTTCATTTTCAAATATGGCCTTGAATTATTTGAAGACTTGTAAATCTTGATCCTCAGTCTTCAATAAATATACCCACATTTTTCATGATTAATCATCAACAAAAATTTGAATGTACGTGTACCCTCTAAGACTAGGAGCAAAATATCTATGAAGATTGGTGTGCACTAATTCCAACTTTCTAAGTGACTGATACTTACTATTTATAAAGGTATATCTTGATTTTTTTATTTATAAGCAATTGGTACATATATCATAAGATTGCTTGAGTTTGTGAAGACTAGTAATCATATCATGTTTGCTTAATTGAACCAAATAACCATAACTCAAGTGACCATATCTTCTATGCCATAAATTTCCTAGTTATGTATCTTTTACCACAACTTCTTGATGATCATTTTGAAAAATATTAAGATGAAATATTTTTTCAATATTGGAAGCCTTAGAAATCACTTTGAAATGCCTAGACTTGTCTTTGAAGTGGAAAAACTTTTGGCCATTTTGGTGATCAAATTAAACCATAAGGTATTGGTCAAGTAACAAATTAATAGATAATAGAATTTTTTAAAGTCATAAAACATAAATAACATTTAAAATGTTACAATCCCTATTTCTAATTTGAAGTTTGATTTCACCACTTATTTGTAATATATATGAGGTATCATCTCTATGTGATACATCGACCTTTGATTCTGTTTTGGTCAATGTATAAAAACATTATTTTATTCTTTTCATGTGTCAAGTTTCCCTTGAATCAACATACCAAACTAAACTTGGATGATTTTTAGACTCACATGATTTAGTAGCTAAACCATATTCCTCATTTGAGGAAATATTATCTTCAACAACATTGCCATGTTGTTTAGGCTTGGATTTTTTTTTGTTTCTGCCTATTTTATTGTTTTGGTTTCTTCTTTTATATTTGTGGTGACTTTTTGAAATAGGGATTCTTATTTGGTGATCCCTATTTAAATGTTTTGTACCATTAATTTTTCAAGTCATTTCCCTATTTTCCAAAAATTTGACATGCTTTAAGAAAATGTGAATTATTCCCTTATTGGTTTTGTTTTTTTCTATGCTTTGGAGATATTTTCGACCCTTCATGGGTTTCTTCCCCATTTTATTTGATGTAAGTGCATTATTTTCATCTACTTTTTTTGAATTATGTATAGCTTCCTCTTATTGTAATAAATTTACCAACACCTCAAAGGATGGTTTTTATCCTATGACATTCAAAGTGGTCATAAAGATCCTATACATGGGAGGAAGTACTCTAAGGACTATAGGAACCAAAGAAAAATTTGTCACCAGTTCACCTAAATATTTAATTGAATCCCATAAAGTTTAAAATCTTATAAATAATGCTTTTACTTTTTCATCTAATTTGAGCTTAAGAGTGTGTAATTAGATTTGAAGATACAATATCTGATTTTGATTTGTAGCTTCATATATATTTTTAAGCGTATCCAAAGAATATTTTTTATTAGTATCACTATGGATATAATTTTTTACCTCATCTAAAAATCCAAACATGATTATTAACTTAGCCTTTTTATTAGCTTTATCAAATTTCTATTGTTGATCAACATCTATTCCATGTCTAAGCCATGTGCTTTTTACAACTAAAAAAATGTCTTTCAATTCAAGATATGATTTTAATTTTTTTTCTATGATGTATAATTATCACTACAAATCAATTGTGTGTCAGAGAGCACGAAACTTGGTCCAGAACTAAACATTTTGCAAATTGTGTATGACAAAGTACAAGTGTGTTTTTAAGTGCAAAAATGAAATGTGCATTTTAAAAATATAAATAAAATGAAAAAATGTATACACAAAGATAAAAAATCACACACAATCACACAATGGATGTAATACTCTACTAAAAATGTGTCCAAAAAGCAATGAAAAATTAGACATCAGTTTTAACCAACAATTGCATTCGAGGAGATTTACATGATTCCCATTACAAGATGTGTTGAGTGAAGGTAATAAAATATGCCCCCCACTTGAAATTATTTAAAATTGAAATAAAAAATGACCTTTTCACCTTAAATTTTTTAAATTTGTGGTGAATCAATAAATTTCACCAATGAAGTTTACAATCTGATATCGAATCACAATAAATACATTTTACAGCTGCAAAGATCATGGAAAAACATCAAACTAAATATTTTGGAAATATGGGTGATAAATATGTAAAATATAACCTTACCAATTCATACATCTCAAAAAAACATCCAAGGTGAAAAAAATCACCTTCCTAGGCTTCATAGATCAAAAGTTATGAGCCTTCGAAGAAAAGATCTTCAAAAATGGCTCATAGTGGTGAAGGACAAGACCTTAGATGATATAGAAAATGACCAATAGGTGATCATATGTCATGAAAATAAGATGAAAATTCATGGTGGTGATGATGCTATAAGTGGCAAATTTGGGTGGTGTTATACCCAAAAAACTGACCTTGCACCAAATGAAAACTTCCAAATTGCCCTCTACCTTCAAAATTTCACCACAGGTTTCTCAGTGATCCATTTTATGAAAATAGATATTTTTTGGAAAGATATTGATGAGATGAATCTATTTATATAATATTTAATCCATAATTATTCAAATAATATCATAAAAACTACCATTTTTTGTTATTCCTTGTTTGTTCTACAAAATAGGAACTTAAAAAAATCATAAAAAATACCAGAAGCTCCAATTTTTTTTTAAATTCATATGTTTCTAATTAGAATTTATAAAAAATATAGGATTATCTCTAGAGATTCTATATTTTTCTATATCTGACAAATAATACAATTGTTTTGAATATAGAGATCTGAATATGCACATATCTAAAATTATATGGATCTAAAATTGATATAAAAAGGGTTTCAATTTTTTTTATTATCAATTTAAAAAATTGATAAATATTAAATATAGATCTTAGATCTAAAATTTATCCCAAAATTTAATATAAATATGGCTAAAATTTATCAAAATAAAAAAAATTGCCTATTTTGACAACTATTCTCCTTCCGTAAAAAAGGCCAAAATTATGGCAGTGTTTTGGCTTGGGATGGATAAAATTGAAGAAGCATGATGCATCCAAGGATAAAAAACATATTTATCTCGATCTCCATTTAATATCTAATGCTTCAAAATGGCTCCTCAAGAATTTTTTTCTCTGGTACTAAATGAAATCTAGAATGGAATTGCATTAACTAAATTAACAAAAGCACTACAAGAGGTATTTATTTATATAATACTAAGTGAGATTAAATATCCTAATCTATAGGAGATTATGACTCAAAATAACTAATCACACATATATGAAATACACCATCTAACTAAGCTAGGTTAACCAAGGTGTAATACCTTAAGACATTTATTACAATAGGCTAGGATTAATTAATTATTCTAACAACATCCCAATTTGCATCACGTACCTAGTCATAGTCTTCATGTATCTAAGGATTTTTGGGCCTTCTAATAGTGGGTATTATATCTCAATGGTGAAATTAAACCTCATTCTTTTTAGTGACATCATTTTATCATCACTATGATATAATATTTCACTAAGTGGGTAGAGGCTATTCCCCTTGTTTCAATAAAAGATGAAAATATTATCAATTTCATTAACCATCACATTATCTGTCACTTCAATGTTTTTAATAAAATTATCACCAATAATGGTAAATATTTTTAAAATAAAAAAGTACAAGGCCTTTGTGATGCATTTGGTATTAATTTTCTCATCGCCTTATCATCTACAATCTAATGGGAAAGCTAAGCTTCTAGCAAAAACCTTAATAAAATAATAAATAAAATGGTTAATGCATTTAGTTAGGATTAGAATTTACAAATTCCCTTCACCTTATGGTCATATCATAATAGTATTCAAAACCCTATGGGTGCTATCCCTTTCTCTTTTTTGTTTGGAGCTAAGCCTATCTTGTCTCTCAAAGTCCAAATTCCCTCTCTTTGTATATCACTATAGGATATCATTTTTTAGGGTGACTATTATCAATAATGTTTGTCCCAACTTGAGCTAATTTATTAACATCCTTTTTCCATGCTTAGCCATCTTCATGTCTATCAAGAATGAATTAAGTGTGATTATAACAAGAACCTAAGCGAATGAGAGTTCAACATTAGAGACCTCATCTTAAAGGAAAATTAACATATAACCAATATGGAAAAAATAAAGTGGGGAAAGTTTTCTTTCAATTGGATTGGAAATTATATCATAACACATAAGTATGAATTAATAAATTATCTATCATCATCTCTTGAAGGTAAACTAGAACTTGAGCCTCTCAATGCTTTGCATCTATGTCCTTTCTTTTGTTAAACAAGCTCAAACTCACCTTCTGAATAACTTAATCTCATCCCTTATTCTATGATATTTTTACCTTCATCCTCTTACTTTTAAAACAACTGATTAAAACATAGAATTATGTGATTATCTATCACAGTTATAGGCTTAATCCTAACTCTAGGTACCATGGCTCTACCCATGGCATGATTCTCATGGATAATTTTCATCCCTAATAGGATGGAATCCCATGGTCATTGTCTCTTAAATCATCCTCTCACCCAATATCAGACCTTCTTTTGATTTAGTTTTTCCTTTATAAAGGTAGGCCCTTAAGCCTATATAAGCAAGTCTATATTTTCAAAAAAATAAAAAACATAAAAAATCATATATCTCATGGGTCATATCTAGCATTAAAACTATTCCCTTGAAGAAAAGCTACCAAAATAAATCAAAATTTCATAATATAAGGTAGACTGCTCCCTTGAAGGATTCTTATGTCAAGCATTTTTCAAAGAAATCAATTTCTCAGAAGCTTCTCACATTGATTAGCTTCACCCAACCCATCAAAATAGTAAAATATCCATATTCAAACTAAAAAAAGTAAAAAAATTATACACTACAATCATCTTTCATGAGTAGGCTTCCCATATCAATTAGTCTACACCATATATGATATAATTTTTTTTATATTGTATCTTTAGAAACTTATAAGGGAGGAAAACTAGCCCCATAAGAAATTTCCATTATCATTTATTCCCCCTTTAACCCTCCATAAAAAAAGGGATTTAAAGCTTAATTAACACTATGTGATCAAAAAACCTTTTAACAAATCAAAAAATTCTCATGCAAAGCATATGAAAGGATTATGTTCAATAATATGGTCTTATATACAATTAGAAATGCATCATGTCTATAAATAAATCCTATCTTGAATAAGATAGAGCATACCTACACTTCTGATTGGGGATACACTTGTTAAGTGATAGCATGACCAGTATGGAGATCTGCTAGACCCGATTAGGGGATCACATGTATCACTTGTCACAACACATCATGTTAGGAAGGGTTACAAAGCCTACAATCTAACATAATCACACATAAACCCTAATATAATCTTAAGGTTTAAAAAATTCACTTATTATTATAATAAAATAGTAGAATCTAATATAGTGCACACTAAATCTTATGGTAAAAAATGGGGGTTAGAAATACAAAAAATAAACTAAACATGTATTAGAAGACATATACTCACGTCAATGTATACAAAATACTAATACATGGGAGAATAATACAAATTCATTATCTATCTACTCTTACAAAAGATAAATAAAGTTAGTAATAGTTACCTTTGAAGACAAACCCACTGAGCCTCAATCTCTCCCTTGGCGAAGGTGCTTCATAAGAGATTTTTGTGGTAAGGATAACCAAGATAAACTAGTTCTAGGCTACACAACCTATGTAAGCATCCAAAATACTTCTCCATAATAAAAAATATATATCTCCAAAGAAAGTATGAAACCCTAATCTTTATTCCTCAAGTAAAATGGTCAATAAGCAGATGTTCACTCACACTTATTTTATATTAATTATTATCTTATGAAATGGTGGGAAATGAACTTGTATATATAGGTAGATCTTGCCATGAATCCTCGTAGGAACATCAGATGTACAAGGTCGACCTAGTGTGTTTTTGGAGACAAATCACTAGGTCTATGTTAGGTCGGTCAAAAGGCTAACAAACCAAAAAAGTGAAAAAAACCCCTAAACTATACTGAGTTGACCCAATCAACCCAATATAGTTGACTATTCAAAAGGGTGTTAAGGAAAAAAAGGAGGATGGAAATAAGAAAAGACTAGAATAGGTAGGACTAAAAAGAATAAGCTTATGTTAAATGGTTTCAGGAGATAAGTGTGTAGATGTCAAGTGGAAAAAGGGATTATTATCTTATGCATCATCGATGGTCTACCCACCATTTTCCTATTGCACCCCTTAAGGCATTCACTCAAAGGGATTATGTTATGACCTTAACCTTTGGTGTGTCTAGGAATATGTGTGGTTGACTTATGGCTTACATACCTCTTTTATATTCTTGTTACATTTATCTATGTTCTTAGGTAGGTCATCCTATAAGTAGACTATATATAGGAGGTAGTGGTTAGTATTTGATCATCATATTAAGTATGCTGATCTCAGCACATAGGTGTAGAGGTTGCCCCATTGAAGTGCTTTGCTATATTATCCATTATTTTTCTCAACTATCAATTATAATTGTGTGATGTCTCATATTTTCTTATTATATGTGATATATAATAATTCAGTGGGAAAATATAACTAATTCCATTGCAATTGGTACGAGAGATTCTATTTGGGTAAGTTTACTATGACATTGTTTTTTTGGATATAGCAAGGTATGATTTCTAAGAGAGGAAAGAGAGAAAAAACATAACTTCCAATTTGGGAAGAATTAATTTTTTCTATCAGTGTAGTATTGTTTGAAATGATTTTAAAAAAAATAATTAAAAAAGGAGTCCAATTTTTTTTGCTTTTGCACAATTTTAGTCATTGGATTCATCTCGATGAGATGATCACAATGGTATATTCTATCAATACACTTTTTGGGTGCCTAAATTTTTACCCTAGTGTACAAAGGTAGTCATTGGATTCATCTTGGTGAGGTGATCACAATGGTACCATCTTTTGGTATGATTTTTTTTGGATGAAAACCATATTAGGGTTTGTATATGGCTAGTCCTTTTACATGGGAAAGAAAAGGGGTGAAAGAAACTCCTAAGACTCATATTGGTGACATAGAATTTGAAACTTTAGGTCTGTTAATTTCTCAAATTCAAGTTGACATAAAGGGCTTGGTGTGGCATGATAACTTTTTTTATAGTTCAAACTAATGTTGTAAGGATGCACAAAGAGATTAATGGGGTTCACACTTAATTGAATCATATCACTTCCCAATTGGCTACCCTTTCATCTCAATTACAATCAAACAACCCTCCACTTCATCATTTGGATCCTCCTCCTCTCAACACTAATAACTCCAATTCTAGTGTGAAATTGATGTTTATAAAAGTGGACATGCATAAGTTTTATGGTAAGGATCCTTTCACTTTGATTGCCAAAATTGAGAATTTATTTGATCTACATCAAATTCCTAGGTCTTAGAAGGTGATAGTGGCATCTCTATATCTAGAACCTGAGTAGTTAATTTGGTATCATTGGTTTTGTGCTTAAAATAAAAATAATGGTGCTCCTATTACATTGTTTATTTTCATTTATGATTTATTGGTTCATTATAAAAATAGTGTCTTTAAGAACTATTTTAGCTAGTTAGCCAAACTATGGCAAATAGCAACTGTGAAGGATTGTATCGATCAATTTTATAATCTATCCTTATGAGTGGAAGACATCACTAAGGAAAATTTGACTAATCTATTTTTGGGTGGTCTCAAAGATATCATCAAATTGGAGGTTTGGATGTTTAACATAGCATCTGTATCAAAAGCTATCCCATTGGCATGCATGACAAAGGAAAAAGAGATGGTCAAATGGAAAAATTTCACTACTGGTCATGATCACACCTTTCTAGCACCATCCTATCCTTAACCCACCAAATTAACACCTCAAAAAATTAAGGATAAGTGAGCCAAAGGCTTGGGTTATGGTTGTGATAGAAAATGGCTCAAAGACCATCATTATGCTGAAAATAAGTTGTTTTACATCGAAGATGCCAATGAGCATGATGATGATAAAGAGGAAATTGGTGAGGATGAAGAATATCCTAAGGATTAATCTAAAGACTCTTAGTCTACTATTTACTATCATTCTCTTTTAGGTATTAGTACTCCCCAAACTCTTAAGGTGGTGGGTTTCCTAAATAAGTGGAATGTCACTGTATTGATTGATTCTAAGAGCACACACAACTTCATCAATAGTGAGTTAGTTTATCACTTAATCATTTATCCCATTCTAAAATTTTAGGTCATGATTGTAGATAGTGGTACTATCAGTTTCTCAAGAAAATTCCATAGTATTAAGCTAGCCATGGGAGACTAATTTTTGGATTCTCTTATGTTTGTTATTCTTATGAGGGGATCTGATATTATTCTAAGAGTATAATGGATCAGCACATTGGGTACTATTGAGATGAATTTTCATTATGAGTGAAGGACATTTGAGCTAAGGGGATTAAGGGATAAATATCCATAACTTGTTTGATCCCATCAAATGTCAAAGATTCTTTGAAAGGGTGCTGAAGGATTTGTAGCTCACTTTTTTTCCATGAAAGTGTAGCCAACTCAACCATCTACACCTCTTAATCTACAAGTGATTAATTCCCATTCAATTATATTTGGTGATGTGTTGAAAGGACTTCCACCTAGCTTCACATATGATCATGCTATCAAACATTTTATTCATAATACACCACCCAACATCGGGCCATATAGGTATCCCTATGCCTAGAAAAATGAAATTGAAAAGATGGTACATGCGATGTTGAATGTAGGAATCATTTTCCATATCAAAAATTAATATTATTCACTAGTTGTTATGGTGTGAAATAAAGATGACATTGGAGGATGTGCCCTGAATATAGATAACTCAATAAGTAAACTATCAAAAATAAGTTTCATATTCCTATCATTGATGATTTTATAGATGAATTAAATGGTGCTCTTTATTTTACCAAGCTAGATATACATTTTGGGTATCATCAAATTTGGATCCATGATGAATACATACCCAAAACTACTTTTAGGACTCATGATGATTTGGGAAACACTTCAAGTAATAATTTGGGTGATGGTTTTACCATAATTCATGGTAGAACTTCTAGGAGCCATAACTTTTGAACCATAGCTCCATTTGAATCTTCATTTAAACCATTAGAAAGATAAGAATCAGGAAAACACGCTGAGATGGCATGAACTATTACCAATCATTTTTTACCCCTAAAACCCAAAAAAAGTGCCTAAAATTTCAATTTTAATAGTTTTTTCTAAAAATATAAAGTTTATAAAAATAGTAATTTTTTAAATTCTGTGTTATTGTAAATCATTTAGGTTAAACCACTCCATATCCCTAGATATTGGTGACCTTGCACATCCTCCCCCTACCTTAAAAATATGTATAAATAAATATGCAGCTTGAGAAGGAGATCAGACATCTCATTCAAGAGATAAGCATAGATTTGTATTTGCAATCTTGTGAGTAATAAAACATCTCTTCTTGGAGAAAGCATTATTATTGTGTTATTTTTATGTTCTTGAAATATCTTTCAACCAAACCTAGGGCCATTATGAGGTTTTAGTTATACCTTTTGGGCTAACAAATTCACCACCAACATTTTAGAGTTTGATGAATACTATTTTTAAGCCATTTTTGAGGAAATTTGTTTGGGTATTTTTTGATGATATCCTCATTTACATGAAAATTTGGGAAAAACATTTGCACCATGTGAAATAGGTAATCTCAATTATGGAACAACATAAATTATATTCCAAACCTTCCAAATGTACTTTTAGAGCTTGTGATGTTGAGTATTTGGGTCATATGGTTTCACATGTAGGAGTGAAAATGGATTTAAAAAAAAATCCAAGCAATAGTGGACTGGTCGATTCCTAAGACACTCAAGCAACTAAGGGGAAATTTTGGGTTAACTAGTTAATATCATAGGTTTGTCAAAAATTATGGTATTATTGCAGCCCCATTCACATATTTATTGAAGAAACACTCCTTTCAGGAGACTGGTATAGCCACCAGGCCATTTGAACAATCAAAATTGGCTATGTGCACCATTCTAGTATTGACTACTCCTAATTTTTCCAAGACTTTTTTGATTGAATGTGATGCATCCGGGTATGGTATGAGTGTTGTACTCATGAAAAAAGGTATACCACTTGGATTTTAAAGTCATCAACTGAAGGGTAAAAATCAATATAAGCCCATTTATGAGAAAGAAATGATGGCCATTTTTCATGCAGCCAAACAATAAAGGCCTTATTTGAAATGTCATCACTTTCAAGTAAAGACTAATCATGATAGTCTCAAATATTTTTTAGAATAATGGTTGTCATATGAAAAATAAAAAAAATGGGTAACTAAGATGTTAGTCTATCATTTTGAAATAGTTTATGAGAAAGACAAGTACAATGTAGTGGTATATGCATTATTTAGGAAGGATAATTTAGTTGAGGCATTGCTATGTGATATGACCATTTTTTAGGTAGATTGGCTAGAGGAAGCATGATTAGAATGGGATAATGATAGTGTTACCCATGATTTGATTCAAAATCTTCAGCAAGGTTTGGGTGGATTTGAAAAATTCACATATAAGGGTAATGCATTATTGTATAAAGATAGATTATACCTATGTAAGAATTCTCTTCTTAAACAAAAAATCCTTCAAGAACTTCATGCAACTCCATTGGGGGTCATTTAAGATTTTTGAAAACCTATCATAAAATCAAGCAAGATTTTTTTTGGGAAGGACTCAAGCGGGATGTCCAAAAATATGTGGATGAATGTATGATCTGTCAATAGAATAAAGGAGAAACCATCAAAACCGTAGGTCTTTTGAAGCCATTATCCATCCTTAGCCAGAATTAAGAAGAGGTGTCTATGGATTTCATTACAAGGTTACCAAGATCTGAGGTCAAAATGTTATCATGGTTGTGGTTGATCATCTCAGAAAGTATGCTCATTTTTGTTATTTATCAATACCATTTGTTATTAATATAGTAGCTTTTACTTTTATCAATATGATTTATAAATTGCATGGTACCCCTAAGATCATTGTTAGTGATGGAGATCCCATTTTCAATAGCAATTTTTGGACTGAGTAATTTGCATGTTTAGGCACCCAGTTGGCTCATAGTTCATCCTATCATCCTCAATCATATGGATAAAATAAGGTAGTCAACAAATGTCTAGAAGGATATTTTAATTGATTTGTTTTTGATAAATATGATAAATGGGTTCATTGGTTACCACTTATTGAATGGTGGTATAATAATTTTATTCATAGTTCTTCCAAAATGTCTTTTTATTATAGCTATATGGATACCACCCTCCATCCATCACTTTAACCTTGAAGGTCCATCATAAGTTTTATGTTGTTAAATAACATATTCATCATTAAAAGTAGGTCCTTGCAAGTTTGCTTGAAAATTTAGCCTTGGCTCAGAATTGCATGAAGTAGTAGATAGATCAACATAGGAGTGAGAGGCATTTTGACATTGGTGATTAGGTATTTTTTGATTACAATCATAAAAGAATATGACCTTAAAGTAATAGAAAAATGATAATAATCTATCCCATTATTATTATGGGCCTTATCAGATCTTATATAAAATTGGTAGTGTGGCCTATAAGTTAGATTTTCCTTCCTCCACTCGTATACATCCAGTGTTTCATGTGTCATGCCTAAAGAAATTTACTATACATGGAGTTGGTACTCAAATTGAGTTACTAAAATTGGAAAAATAAGGAAGAGTTATTCTTGATCTTGAGTTTATCCTTAAAATGTGCACTAAGTGGCTATGGTCTAGAGTGATTAAGGAGTACCTAATCAAATAGAAGAATCTGCCTTGTAAAGATGCCACTTGGGAGGATGAATCCTTTGTGTAGTAACATCCAAATTTGACTCAATGTTGAGGATAATGTTGTTTTTAACAGGAGGGTCATGTTACACCCTTAAACTTTGGTGTGTCTAGGTATATGTGTGGCCCACTTGTGGCTTACATAACTCTTTTATATTCTTGTTACATTTCTCTATGTTCTTAGTTAGGTCAACTTCTGGAATAACCATGGCTAAGTATACTATATATAGAAGGTAGTGGTTAGTCTTTTATCATCATATTAAGTATTATAATCTTAGTACATTATTTTTGAGGTTGTCTCCTCAAAGTGGCTTTGCTATATTATCTATTATTCTACTTTGTTACCAGTTATTGATGTGTGAGCTCTCATATTTGCTTATTTTATGTGATATATAATCATTTTATGGGAGCATTTAAGTAATTTAATTATAGATTGAGATTTAAAAGGTTTATACAAGATACAAAGTGTTAGTAATCAATAAAATTTTAAAAATAGTGTTTATATATATGCCCCACTTGAATCTCATCACATGTCATGTAAGTGCAACATGGGATCATACTTTGAGATAAAACATGATAACACACAATGTTGATTAAACTAAAATAAGTAAAAAATAAGATAAATTAAAGGACTAAATAGAAAAACACATACCTTTAACTTACCTTAGTGTTTTAGATAAAGAAGTGGATTGTAGGAGATGTGAAGGTGTCTAATGTAGGGAACACTAGATGATCCTATAGAAGTTAGTGCAAAAAATAGCCAAAAATAAAAAAACATGGAAGATAGGAATATAGTAGTGGAAAATAATCTCTACATCATCATGAATCTAACATATTTTATGGTTTGTAAAATGGATGAGTAAAAAAAATACAAGAAAAATAAGGAATTTGTAGGATAATGATTAAAAGATTTTGATTTCTACAAGTGTTTTAAATTAGGGGAAAATACAAGTCATTTGTCATTTTGACTTATGAAGGAAAGAAAAGAGAGATCTGGAGATAAACAAGTTAATATGGTGAAGAGATGATAGGCAAGATGGGGGAGGCTCCAAAGGCATCAATAGGTGCACTACAGGTATGCAACTAAGAATCTCAAACCAGTTTTTGAAAATTGTATTAAATTAAGTGAATTTTTATTAATTTTGAATTTTAATCATTTTTAGATGTCAAAATGAAACAAAATCAAATTATAGTGGTAGTAAATAAGAA